>MU389360.1:112685-468299 GCA_022578775.1 Xylaria venustula | reverse complement strand
TTTTTCATTTAATTAAAAAATAAATTTAAATTTTTTTTTTTTTAAAATAAACCAACCAAAACGGGTTTAAATAAAATTCAATAAACCTAACCCCCCCCCCCCCCCCCCCCCCCCCCAAAAACTTCAGACAGAAGGATCAACGACCCCCAACAAACCATGCAGGCGTTTCTCCCTGCTCCTCTTCTCTTGATCCTACTACTCCAGACAGGCTACTCGTCAGCCGTAGGTAATGATTTCTCGCCTTATCCCGAGGGAGCCCAACCGTGTCTGTATAGCTCAGCGGATGGGGCCGGGTGCAAATCAGGCGCGACCGGAGCTGATCTCAATAACTGCCTATGTAAAAACGAAAATAACTTTATTTATAATACGGCAGCTTGTGTCGCCAAGGAAGACCCCTCAGATCTGGATGCCGTCTACGAGACATTATCCGCCAACTGCGCAGGCACGGGCGTGACGCTCTCCGTTTCGAGGAACGCTTTCTTGGCCGCCGCAGCCGCTGCCACGCAGACCACATCCACACCGAGTCCGAGCCCGACAACAACAGCGATTTCGATAGCTTCAGGCCCAACCAATTCTTCGTCAGTGGACAATGGACTTAGCACCGGCGCCAAGATCGGAATAGGAGTGGGAGTAGGATTTGGCGGTATTGCCGCGGCCCTCGCAGCATGGTTCATCTGGGCATATCAGAGGCGCCGACGTTCCACACATTCGGTTCGCAGCGATGAGCGATCCGGCGAAGGAGCAGGCTCCTCATACGAGGGTGGCACGGGTATTTGTTCCATGGGCAATGAGTCGCGTCACGAGTACGCACAGGATAATACGCAGCATGAGGTTGCCGAGTTGGCCCCTGTCGCTTGGAAGCCACCGATAGAGTATACAACACCAGCGAGTGGAACGACAGGTGTGCCGCTCCTAGCAGAGCTAGGGGCCGAGTCGGAAGCCAGGCAAAGGGCAGTCGTCGAGCTTCCGGCATCCCCGGGTTATCTGCGGTATTCCGATCGAGCGCAAGAGAACGCGAATGAGTCCGCCACACCGGACGGGCTCTCTCCCGTGACATACTCACAGAGCGGAAGAGGCGATGTATCACCCTATACACCTTCTCGGTCTTCAGAAGGCGGAACGTATAGAGAATTATAGAAAGCCGGCTTATAAGCTCGGAGCGATAATGCTGGTCGAGCGATCCAAGCGTGGAATAGTAATATTACGGAAAATAGCAGTGGCTTAGGAAGCCCGGATCATAGTGTTTGTTTTATATATATATTATAATCATATTGTCGAGACTCGGGCGTTGTTTTGGGAGCGTTTATGATAATGCTTCCTTCACGGTGGAGGTAGACACATGTCTCGTCTCTAGGCTTGGAGACATAAGGTTCGTACCAACCAACATAGGCTATTAATCAATACCATTCTTTTCGAGGGTATGGTGTCAATGAATCAGTGCCGTCTTCAAAGAGGTAGGTAGGTATATCGTGTTTTCCGGTGCAGCGGAAATAACGAATTATTCAGGCAACCCATCACACTCAGTTCGGTACATGTAATAGCCACAAGAGCAATTCAATTGCAGCATAGTTTTGCCATGTAGGTATACATTGATAAACCTATGATATGCCCGTTCGTTTTACCCATGAGGACAGCTGCCTGACGCATACATAGATTGGAGTCTCGAACGATGAATGGCAGAATACCGCCAAAGCGGGCATTCTAAAACCCCCTTTTCATCGTCGTCATCTGACAGTACATGTGGGCACGCAGAATCAGTTCTCAACACATGCCATATTCCAACTAAGGAAACACGAAATTGTTATGTTATGTGCTGCTTTCTAGAGTCCTAGAGACCGGACCTAGTTCAACGTCGATGAGCTTCCCGTCGTGGTGGCAGACGCAATACTATCGCTATCACTATCATCCGCACTCCGACGGCGCCAGAATGCTAGCTTCCTGAACACATAAGTGATTCGAGCCCTGACGCTGCGCTGATTTGGTCGCTTATACTTCCCCTTCGTCACATTCACCACACGAGGAGGCAAGGATGCCTTATTGTGGCATGAGCAGGCACAGCACCCGCAGCAAACTTTCGGAAACGACCGTGCTGGTGGCACGGGCATGCCTTGTCTTGGCAAGGGGGGACCAGGTCCGACGTAGAGTGCCGGGTTCGCGTCTCTGTCAAGGGACAACTCTAGTGCGAGGTTGCAACTAGCCGCAAGCTCGAACGAGCCTATAATCTTGAAGCCCCGTTTCCCTGCAAGATTGCAGAGATATTGCGCCGCGGCTGGGATCATGCGGTCGCCGTTTTCGAGGTCCTCCCCCTCAGTAAATACCGCCCATGACTGCGGTCCCATCCCCCCTATTGAAGCCATGGTGGTACGTAGCAGATCCAGTGAGGGCGTGATGATAGGTGGTGCCTGGCCAAACCTGTTTGGCGTCACACCAACCATCATGCGGTGAAGTCTTGCTACCCGCCACATTCTACGACTCTTAGAGTCAGCAATCGCTGTTCGGAGCTTACTCTGTAACTTCTTCGGAGCCGCGAGAAGCTCCCGAGCCCGAGAACAAGCGTGGGAGTTTTGACTCGCTAATATGAACAAAGGAACTACCCCGGGATTTGCTTACAGAGACTCCCACGAAGGTATATCCACGGGTGGAGGTGGGTTGATGCTAGTCGTCATCTCGAGACGGCGAATGCGCATATCGACTTGGCTAATGGTCACTTCGCTAATTTCTTTCGCACAGGAGAGCTTCAAACCCCTCCATCCTTCCAGGTTGGAGATGACCGTCGCACAGTAGGCCTGAGCTAGCACAGGTGTGGTCGGCTTTGACAGTTCTGCATCAACTGAGTCCAACATGTCGGGCTTCAATGTGTCTGCCATTATAGATTGTGGAATGAGAATAACAGGTCGGAAACAGTATGCTACGGATCTGTTCACAAGTCGTTTCAGGGGCCTGCGTCATAGAAAGTGGATGGTTGCCCACCCTCGTTCGCAGTTCTGTGAGCGGATGCTCGTCGACTTAATACTCGTCCCTCACCCGTCTCACCGAAATACATAGCAGTAGTCCTAGGCCAGAGAGACCTATCGCTAGGCCCTCCGCACCATTGTCGGGTAGCTTGGAAGCACGAATCACGGGTGTCTTACCATCGTCGTCATGGCCCGTCATCCTGCTCTCTGCGCTTAGCCTGCACGCAGCAGGCAGGCAGGCAAGAATGTTGCACAAGAGTTGGTATTGGCTGCAGCACGACGGATAAGATGAGGACACGTAGTCAATGGTCTGGCCGAGAGTATGCCATTCGATCGACTGTAGATGACTGCCCCTCGAGAGCCGAAACTAGTACAACATGGTACGATGACTGCCGGCATCCAGCCTTGTTAGAACAGACTCCAACATATTGGGGGCCATATTTACTCTGGGCATGGGCATCATATATAAGCGTGTACATGGCAGCACATTCTCTGCACATCAAGTAGCCTCGATTACTCGAGCAAAAAGTATTATCCTCGCTAGCTGTGTAGCATGCTATCCTTCGTATCTTACTTGCATGCTGCACAACCGCATTAGTTTATGCCGGGGCTGCTTAGCATGGATTGGGGGGCGTAAAAGGCGACATCACGAATCACATCGAGCTCGTGAGGGGCTCGCTCTTGAGCAAACATGCTGCGTGACCCTTCTCGTCAGTCTATTGATAGCTGAAGCACTCACCCTACTAGACCTGCAATTATCTTATCTTCTTACCCAGCCTGCTGCGAACGCGCATGCTTATATCTTGTTATAGCTCATGGAGGATACTGTATGTATCCAGTCACATATAGATACTTGACGAGAGCTCCAATAGTTCTCAGGGATCTTGGCCTCAAATTTGAAGGAGATTGATTGGGCTTCCAAATAGGTTCATGACTAAGCGAATGTAGTCGACATTTGCACATTCAATTCCAGTATAAGAGGCATTTACCGAAGTATGCGCCCAAAAAAGAGATGCTGTTCTCAGTTCAAATCATTTTCCTCTGAACAGCTTTGATACTCGGCGCAACCCAGACACAATAGAAAAATTGTGAACAAACATGGCAAGGATAGACTGAGATCATTGATTAAGGTGAGATAAAAGTAATTTTTCAAAACGAGAGTGTATGAATTCTTATTTTAAACCGATAAGTTGGGACATTCGCTTGAAAACTCTATGTACGGCTGAGGCGCTTCGTCCTAAAGTCGAGAGCTTTGTTGACTGGTTTCGTCGAGAAATTCTAGGGATACGGCTCACTTAAGAAACTATGCTTACTTCAATAATGTACTAATGATAAGACATGTAGAAGGCACCCTAAGAAATTATGAGTGATAGTCCTATACAGACGAAGAGGTGAAGAGTCACAACGTGCGGGTTGCCTTGAACCTGAATGAACTAATGAATATGCAAGAAAGAACACTGAAATACGTATGATAAACTCACTAACCTATCACAGGATAGGTCTACCACCCCTTGAAGTTGGCAGGATGATCTAGATGAGGGGGCGTGGTTACTAATTATGCAAGGTGGTCGTCAGATTACTACACCGCCTCTTGCACCTTTCTCTTCGAAATCGCCAGGAGTAATTACACTTATATTTAATTGCAACTATAACAGGGGTTCAACTTTTAGCGGTCAGGGTTCTATATCAGCTTCCCCTGTGTATTGTAAGTTGGCACTGCTCCGTTTGCACGAGTATGTGCTCTATATAGAGTGGCTCAAACTTGTTCTCTATGTGCACGGCATAACAAGAGATTTTAAGTAAGCTTGTAATTGATTCAACTATATCAGTTCTATCGGAACTGTGAAAATTCAATTGCAGTGCACGTGATATCCAAAAAGAGAGAAACCTACATGAAATTTACTTGTCATCAATTTTTATGATATACATTTCAGTTGATCCCTCTACTATTCCTTGTCCATTCTCTTACCCAGTCGCTCTTTTAGTTAAAAGAAGGCCTAATAGCAATAATTATAAGCATTCTAGATTGGCAAAACAAAGGCAAGCGACCCCCTTGAAATTCTCTCACGGAAAATACTATGAGGACGGCCACAGTCCTAGAAAATGACTCATTCTTGAGTGTCCAACCAAAAAGAAAAAAACGAAAAGAAAAAAAAGTTTTCAATAGAATTTCACTCCTTCCTCTAAGTTATCCAACTAGTTTAAAAGGTCACAGAGGACGACAGCCTTAGAAGTGTCACACCGGTAAATTAAAATAAAATATCTAGCAATTACTTTTAGTCATTAGATGAGGTCGGCTGGGGCAACGTCGGGAGCCAAGTACCAAACGATCGTCCCAATGGTAGAAAAATATCGCAATCTTAAGCTCAAGAGGTTGTTTTTGCATGGGCATCTATAATGAGTAGGAATAACTACCTTCGTTGCATTTTTTCTTGTCGACAGCAGGTGCCCCGGTACATAAACAGGCCTGAACGTTATGTTGAATAGTAACCTTACACCTTATGCTAGGTTTAGCTCCCATAAAAGCGGACGTACTGGGCAAAATAGTCAAGCTCAAACCCAAAATCACGAATATGTTACGAATAAACCACGCCCGCCGTTAGTTCAGAACGTTGCTATCAATCATATTAACAGTGAGTGCTACGACTATAAATTTTTGCGTTCTAAAATACATGCATATTTAGTAACGTGACATAATACATTACCCCTGAAGTTTTAAAGTAGTTGAAACTGCACGTTCACTCCTTTGATTCAGACTCAATTCACTTAAGAGGAGCTTAATCTAAGCTCCTTAAACTCCAATTCTCTCTATTTCGGTACTGTTCTCCTAAACCTCCTTCAACAAAACTATCACTGCTTGCTCATGCTCTCTTTTCTCCCTGGCCAATGCTTCCTAAGGAAGCGGTGGGCACTCCTGATCCTGGCCTCCAGAGTTTCGTAGCTGAGTCATGTTCCGCATTTGCTGCACATGCCCCCATCCAGCACTGTTCTCTCCGAGCGACCAACCTGATACCCCTCCTAGCAAGTTCGCTGGGTTATTGACGATCTCGTCAAACTTGCGTGACATCAGGGTGGTGTTCTCCCAACTCCAGAAAAGCTTCGGGCTAGTCGTCTCATCAAAGTACCAGAGAGCCCCTTTCTGTTGATCGTAATTGGAGCTCTCTCGTGCCTTCTGGAAAGATGCTATAGCATCTGGGCCGTCACAGCGCCCAAACCCGACCTGGCAGTTCGGCACGCAGTGTGCTCTTTCGTCGCCGCACCATCCAGACTCAGCACAGCAGTACGACTCAGAACACTTGTAGCCCGTAAGAGTGTTGTTGTAATAACCGCAGGTTGCGTCAGGACTCAACTGTAGATTAGCCGGGATGGGCGGACGTTCCATATTCCTTACTTGATATGTCAAGACCCCGCTTGTGAATGTATCAGTGCCATCGGCGTCTTGGGCAGACACAATGGAACAACCATCTGGGACTGTGAAATTACTACAAGCTTCGTCAACTTGGAAATACTTGGCGTAGAATGCGAAGCCAAGATTGATCTTCTCGGCGGGAAGACCGAGGTCGATATATCTCTAATTAAGGACCTAGCGTCAATAATTGCCATTTAAGATAAAAGTAGAAAGGGTTTCGATAGTATACAAAAGATATCCGGATTAAGAATGTCCCAGCTAGACAACTTGCGCTCCCTAGATGTGCCCGGAAAAAAAAAAAGGAAAAATAAAAAGTCAAGATTGTAGCGGACTGACCTGTACGGCGGTTTTGCAGCTTTCTACATCTGTATGGTGCCCCGTCATGTGACTAGCACGATTGACAAAGTCATACGCCATGACGGTAATGAAGTTGATGTTATCCCAGATGATTTTTGATTGCTCAGGGGAGCTGAAAGCTTTCATGCCATCTGGTACGCCGGCTAAGGCCAGACTGATACCGCGTTCAGGCTTAAGTTTACCCTTGATTGCTTCAAGAAGGAGAGGGAAATTTTCGATCTCGGCAGTAGCATTGGTGGGCTGTTGAGCTCCATTTCCACCAGGATACTCCCAATCGATATCTAGATCATACAGTTAGTGAAGGCCACACTAGAATAACTTATAGACAAAATATATTGGAGTTCCTATTATAGGTCTCTCTAGGTGAATGAATATTACTTACCAACATAATCATAGCCTTGTTGATCCATCCACTCAGCTAGGTTTGTTGAGAAATTGGCACGGTATTCTTTTGTCGACACTACGCCGAAGTTCGTGGAGAAAGGGCCCCAACCACCTACGGCAATGCCAACCTTGGTGTCGTTATCGAAATGACTTCGCAAATCTTGGACAGACATGAGGGGAGGCGGAGGATAGTGATCTGTCGTGGTAAAATTGATGGGATCTACGAATGCCATTGTAACGTGTGTAATGCCCGTTGTGACATTGTGATCAGTTGGAATATCTGGGTGCCATCTAGGAATGAATGTTAGTCGAAGCTGTCAAATTTATAAACATGACAGTATGACTTACTCGTCAATGTATAAGACGTTGCGGAAGGCATTACTAGCAGTGATAAAAGCGAAGGCAATTGCCCACGCCAAAGGAAGTGAAAAGTACATGGTGACGAGAGCAAGATGGTCAATAATGACACCGAGATTTGAAGTTGGAAGTGATTGAATCGTTACTGGTTCTCAAGATGGATGACAGGACATCCGAGGATAATATATATAAATAAAGCCAACACATTTGTTAGGGATATCAATAAGATCAGTAAGTAGATACACGACCTGTTTGATGAAGGGAATATGGCGAAGTGAGCAAGTAACAGGCAGACGGTGCCAATATTCCACGAATATGTCCTGTACCAACGGATCCGAAACGTGAGTCATACCCATATCCCATATGAAGGGATACGACATTGTTCGGTATAGGCTCCCGGGCGTACAACGACTGTTTGCTTCTGAGACTGAACAGAGTGATTGCATCCGAGAATGTGCGCGATTTCTAAATGTTACCACTATTAAAGAGAGGTCACGTTGCTAATTCTTCCACGAAGGAGCATACTCCGTTGTGAGTATAGCTGCGCTATTGTGCCACTATCAAACGCTTTCAGCACATCATCTGTTTGACGTTCTTCAAGCGCAGGGCTCAATTATTAGGTACATTGCGTTGGGCGGGAAGGTCATCCGCAGCTGTGTTACTGCTATGCTACATGCGTGGTATTTCGATGAGCTAACGAATCCAGAGAAAGTATCATCACAATTCAGGGGTTCAAAGTTAAGAAAAGTGATAGTCGAGGCAATGAATGCACTCTTTTATAGAGAACAGGGAATTAAAGAAACACTGTTTTAAGATAAAAATTTATATTTGTTACAGTCATTAGTCCAACTACAAGAATATGCGAACTGCCCACTCTGGTCACGGTATCGCGTACGTAGCAGCAAAAGACGGATTAAGAGATGTAGTACACTTTCTGGAAGCTCCTTCTTGCTTCTCCACTTCTAGGGGTCACATTCCCCATTACGCGACTTGTACTCCTATACTAATTTGCACCAGACACTTACGTAGAGTTTTCAAACTTTATGTTAGGTTAGCAACTATGCCAAGATAGGAAGCAGTTATGTGTGCGTAGGGATACCTAAAAAATCCTCCTGCCGGGCAAGAATTGTAAAAGCCTTAGCAACTAATCATTATATGTGAAGGAATCCTATGCAAACGCCCCTTTACTTTAACGCAGTCTATGCCAGAGCATTCTGACATAAGGTTATTGAGCAGACAATAGGCTCTACACTAATCTCCCTGTAGATTTGTTTTGGTTACTTCTTCAAGTTCAACCTAGTTGCTTTGCTCATAAAGGGAAGAAATGAGGGGACATGATCGAATTAGTAGGGAACTCGAAACTCGGCGTACGCTGTATCATCAATAAGACATAAAATAAGGGGCTATGGAAAGAGTGATGTGAAAGTTGAAGGGGCGGTTTTCGACAATCATCAATGATACTGTTGCCATATTCTACATATAGAAACATACGACGGCATAATATAAGCAGAGTTTGTCATTGGAGATCTAAGCGCTTTCGAAATATCATCATACATATAAATAGCGGGCGTTGGTGAGACATATTACACTCCTGGAACCGATTATTTTCCAGCGCTACCCAGCTCATAAAAGTCATATGGCACTATTGCATCTGCATCACAGTGTTTGAACATAATTCTGTATTCGATCCCGCAGCTGCTGAGCATCTTCAATCCAGTCTTTCACTGGTGGAGCAAAGACTATGAAACCAATTTAAGCGCCTGGCGCAGCGACGGCTTGTGTATCGTCTCTTAAATGTTTCCTATGGAAACAGCTATATCGCCTTACAGAATTTCGGCATTGCTGCAAAGCCAATTGTGCTACGGTATCTGCCTCCCTGTTAAACTCCCGTAGCACATGGTACCACACCACCTGGACGCCCAATATCGACAGCTCTCGGATCTCAGGGGTCAGCTGAGTAAAGTTCTCACTGTTTGCATTGCCTACCCTCGCTTGTTTCTGTAGATTATATCCGGTATGGTCTAGGCCTTGATATATTCAGTCGTACAATGGACGACATAGCTCGAATCTGTTGCCACGACGAGACGGGATCTTCTGGTATCACAACAGTAGCCCTCGCTTATTCGAGGGAGTAATCCCCAATGGGCGGGTCCAATGGGCGGGTTCGACACTCGGTCTCACTTCTCATGAAGCCGCAGCGGCAGCTGTTCGTCAGGGTCAGGTGATTTGGAGTGAAAAACCACCTTGAAGCAGTGACATAGCAGGTAGTTAAAGTGGCTAATAACAATAGGGTAGCAAGGGTTGCCAATTGGTCCCTGGCGGCCTCATATCTGAAAATGTGGCGGAACTCCCCCTTTATACACTCAATACCACTACATCCATTTAAGGGGTCTATATATAACTATGACCCTTGATACCGCCATCTTTTGCAGCCTGATTCGCTGAGATACAATCGTCTGTCAAGACTTCGCGAAATGTATAGATTAACAGCCAAAATATATGCCAAAGAAGCGTCCACAGTAGATGACGTACCATTAGAGGGATAAGCACTGTCTGTAAAGACTATTAGAGATCTGTTAGTACTGGTATAGATGTGCTAGTAGGCATAATGAGACGGGCGATCTTGAACCACCGGGCGTTTGGGTTCTGGCTGTAATCGTTCTCAATATTATAAGTACTCGCCGGTTCAAAATACGTTGAATAAATTGCGATATTAGGAGATTCAAACTTGGTCAGAAGATGTTCATTTATGTTTTTATCCTTAGAGTGGTGCTCAGTTCTGCGATAATCTATATAGTAGACATGGCATACTTGACGATCAATTGTTGGTACTCGAGTACCACAACCATGTTCTTAAGCAAACTAGAGAGAACTGTTGGATACTGGGGGAGAGTATGTTTGAATGACGTCCATGATGCACCCAAACCTACAGGAGCTGATATATGCAAGCCTTGAAGTAAGTACCTAACTTCTTAACGGAAGTTGGAATCAGGATGCATTGGATCCTTTATGCGGTAGGGGTATACAGGCCGAAGCTGAATAGTAACCTTGTATATTGGGAGAAAGAAGCTGCGTATACCGTCATACAACATTGGCCGAACTTGGTGATGAACACCCTAGGTTTCCAGGCTCGCCCAGTATATTAAAGAGAAAATTGCCACGTATCACTGCTATAATAGTGTTTTATTGAAATGGTCGACTGACATTTATCGGGCTAAGGCCACCCTCTAAACAGTTCAGCCTATTTCTTGTACACCGCAAAAGAATGTTCAAATTTGGATATTCCGATTGAGTGACGACATTGGTTCTGTTCTGTAATGCAGTGAGAGAATTCAAGAAGGTCACCAGTATTACTGCATGAGCTAGCATTGCTGTATGCAAGATGTATACGCAGACAGAATATTTTGGCATGAGGAGTTTCTCACAAAAAGGGGCAAGAGATGAAATGATCCAGAATGCTGATTTGGTAGTCCTACGGCGAGTCTCATACAGAACTAAGGCTTACGTCCTAATGGCCGTAACGTATGGAGGCCTATGTGTCTTGTGATAATACATGTCTTCGTCGCCTTAATCCCACTTGACGACGGTTGTGTCGTATCGCAGATCGTACCGTATTTATGATGTTAATATGTTTATATCTCTGATTTCATAGCAACGCTGGTGAATATAAGAGATAATATTAAGCGTAGCTTGTGATTAGCATTTTAGTAATACATGAGATCTTACAACATTAATATTTATGGATGTGGTACGGTCATATATCCGAGCCGCAGAGCGTGGACACGCCGGCAGGTAAGCCGAGAGACATCTATACCCCATTCACTGTCTCTCTATATCCACCGAATCCAGATCCATTTTCCTTTTCCTCTTTTCAACTGCTTGGATCCTCCACTTCTTACCAAAGTACCACTGTATACCTAAGCCAACCAAGGCAATAAGTAACGCGCCTACGGTAATCGTGAAGGTCCATCCTACGCCAACGGCATTGATGAGAGGCATGACAATACTAGTGCCGCCAGCTGCGAGGAGACACCTTGCTAGGTTCATACTAGCACTCGCCGCTGCTTTCTGGTCAGGAAAGACATCAACCAGATATGTCATAATAACTGATTGTGTTGACACAAGCGCCCAACCCGTGAAAAAAGTCGATATGATTGGCACTGCAATGTGTACCCTATGCGAGTACTGGATAGTCCAACCGAAAACAAGCACCGAAGCACACTGCAGACCCGCAAAGATTGGTACAAGACGCAACCGAGCTTTTTCGATCGGAAATGCAGTATTGTCAACATCGTCTTGACAGGCTTGGGGCTGATGCTTCTCTTTAACGCGTCGATAGTCTCCATCTAGTATCTTTCCGGTTATTAGAGTACCAACTATAGATCCCACGCCGTTCGCGATATAGGTCAGGCCAATCTGTGTTTCGGTAAGGCCATAATTGCTCTGGAAAAGACTGGACATAGCCGTAATCGACATTTGCCAAACGGCATAGTATATACCAAGGAAAACGATGATAGGGGCTGCCTGTTTACTAAATAGTATACGGAACGGTCCGCTCAGGTCGATACGCGTTGTTTTGGCAACGTGGGCGGCTTGTGGGCTGAAGCTGATTTTGGTGGTTCTTTGGTATATTGCCAGGGGAAATCTGGTTATGAGACTGGATGGGTGTGCACTTCCGTTTGATACTACTGATCGAAGAGTCTCGGGCAGAAGAATTATGAGCAGTATAAGAAACACGGCGCTGTATATCGTCAAAAACCAGAATATCGCCCTCCAGCCTAGGACAGTCAAGGCGCCTCCGATGATAGGCCCAATTGCCACCGGTGCGAGCAGGCCAGCTTGGAAGACGCCCATGAATCCACCGCGCTCCTCACGAGTGGTGATATCTCCAATGACTGCCGCCCCGATAGCAATCGTACTGGCACTGCCGGCGCTTTGAAGAGCGCGGAGCACAATGAGCGTAGCGTAATTCCTTGATTCTGCCAAGCCAACGCAAGCACCTAGGAATACAAGAAAAGTGAAGCAGTAAGTGATACGGCGTCCTTTTACGTCGGAGAGTGGACCCCAGAAACTCGGAGCAATGCCTTGGAGTATCAAGTAAGATGTCACAGTAAGATTGATGAGCTCTAAGGAGACATCGAAATCGTGTGCTATCGTTGAGAGCGCGGGGAAGTAGATATTGGATGCAAAGCCAGAAACTATACGATATTAGCACTTAGCTGATTGTTCGATAGAACAATGCTGCTTACACGTAGCGGCCGTTGAGGTTATGAGGATGATTAACCATTTCTGCCTCTTATCAAAGATGCTGTATGGTTCCATGGCATGGTCGTTAGGTGGAGGTTGAGTCTCTTTTGACATTTTCAACAGGGGATATGCATAAGGATAATAGATAGATCGGCTAGTTATAACTTATGACAAACTCCTAAACGGATAATATTTTGAGAAGAATGAATGGACTCTGGAGAGTGTGTTTGTAAAGATCACACAACTGGAGTAAATATACTGGTAATAATAGCGGACTTCGGAACTGAAGCACTGCTAATTGGCATGTGGATCCGGAGCTGAGGTCTCAACTCCGGCGCTGGATTGCCCCTGATACCCTTCAACAAGGGGCTGTTATAAGTCAGGAGGTGTCAATAGGTATTTCAACCTTATTGAATTGAATTTTGAAAGTTAACCCCGGTTCCAATATTCTCCATTAGATTTCGGTATCATAAATTTTCAGTTATGCCATCCAGCTTGTACTGTGTCGGGGACTTTCGCCTGGGGCGACGCATCCGCAAAAACCGAGACGCGACTGGCCAACAACGACTACCATGTAACAGGTCGGAACACAGATCCGATGGAAAGACTCAATTGTGCGCCTGCTAATTGAACATCTTGCGCGAGAAGTTAATGTTGGTGTTTACGTATCAGATATTTCGGTGGCTTCGTTATTAACTATAAAGTTGTGGAAGAAGAGCGATGGAATATAACAAGACCTGCGTCAGAAGCCTGGAGATAGTCTCAATTAACAATACTCTACAAAAAGTAGCTAGGCCCCTAGCCGTTCGGAAGTCTTCCGGCCCCTCCCTTGGATGTACTTGAAGCTAAATATCCATATCCTCTGTATTCTAAACCGCCAACCTCCGTTGATATGTCTTCAATTGAGCGACGAATGGTTAGCCTTACGCGAAACATTACCAATGACGCCAGAACACGCGCTTTAATGCGTGCAATGCGTGTATATATCATAAGACTTGCATTCAGCGCATGTAAACACTTGTGAGGTCTCCATATAATAATCGGTTACTACATTGTTCGATTATTGTTGGTAAGACCTTATTCTAGAGTCGCTATAAGAGTGATGAGTTGTGGAAAAAAGTGCAATAAAGGCTTTGAAAACGAATTAAATAGCCAGATGAGCTGAAAATCATTGTGATCATCATTACTATTTATCTTATAGTGCTTGTTTATGCACACCTATATATTGCCTATTCTTTGTCTTTGGCTCCGTCTATATGAGCGTTCTAGTTGCACAAAATGCTAGAAGTAGTAGGTAGGCTATAACTCGCGCCCAGTACAAATTGTTACTCTAGCCGTACAACTTCAATGCCTTATCCCGTGGTCTCTTTAAATGCATCATGGTAATAGGTCTGACGGTCTCGAATATACTGATATCGTAACAATTGAAGCAGGTTTCAATTAGGAGTGTCGAAATGTAATTCACCAATACTTTTTTCAAGGTCCACGACAAAGGCCGGTAAAGGTTGGTTGGCGGGGTACTTGGATACAGTGACTGTAGGTGGGATGTAGTAGTGCCTAGCTGCTGGCACTACAGTGTAATGGCGTACCTATTGTGTAGCTCTACACACTTGTCTCACTTCCTCCTAAATTCAAATATTTCCAATTTATCTAAACTGTTATTCATCTAGGTGAACAAACACAGCAAAAAGGGTGCTGAACAGAACTGTTTAGCTATTGATACTTTGAAGAGCTGGGGCAGCGACCAGCACCCAAGCTCAGGAATGGCCGGCATCTCGAACGCGAACACCACCATATTCGGCCCAAATGTATATGTGTTCGACCCATGTATGCCGATGACGGCAATACAGGACAAAGTCACGGCTATCTTCAAAAAGATGGAGGCCAACGAGTTCGGTATTGCACGTTACGCCTTGCTGTTCAAACCGGGAACGTACAACGTTCTTTTCGACGTCGGGTTCTACACGCAGGTTGCCGGCTTGGGGAAGAACCCCGACGACGTGCTCATCGACGGCGGCGTTAACGTGCCGGCGTACTGGATGCCTCACCGAAACGCTACATGCAATTTTTGGCGTACGTTTGAGAATTTTGCGGTCAATGCCTCTTCTGCCACCAACAACACGACCACGATAGCCGTGTCCCAGGCAGCTCCAGTGCGCCGGGTGCACATACGAAGTTCTGGGGGTCTCTGGTTATTCCAGGTTGATCCAGATACTGGGGCTGGAGGTTGGGCTTCAGGAGGATTTATGGCCGACTCGGTCGTCGATCATGTCCTGCTACCGGGCTCGCAGCAACAATGGCTATCACGGAACAATAAGTACGGCAGCTGGGCGAATGGTGTATGGAACATGGTTTTTGTAGGGGACACAAGCGCCCCCGGCCAAGACAACTTTCCGACAAGCCCCTACACCACCATAGACCGGACGCCAATTATTCGAGAAAAGCCGTACCTTTATATGACTGATCAAGGCCAGTACGCAGTCTTCGTCCCTTCCTTACAGGAAAATACTCAGGGGCCGAGCTGGATCGACGGGAGCGAAACTCTTGGAAAATCTATCCTAATTGACAACTTCTATATTGCGCAGCCGCACGGTGCGAGCGCCGTTAGCATCAATGCAGCTTTGACCTCGGGAAAGCATGTTCTCTTCACGCCTGGTATCTATAGACTCGACAGCACTTTACAGGTTGCCAAGGCCGACACTGTGATCCTCGGACTGGGCCAGCCGTCTCTTGTCCCCATCAATGGACATCCAGCTATTTCCGTTGCCGACGTGGATGGCGTAACAATAGCAGGTCTGATTATTGATGCTAGCGCAGTCGCTTCGTCAACTTTGGTTGAAATTGGGCCTCAAGATAGCCATGCCGACCATTCAACTAATCCTACCTTTTTATATGACCTAACTGTGCGTACAGCCGGTCATTGCAAGAATGACATAGGAATAACAATCAACAGTCATAATGTGGTTGGAGACCACTTGTGGCTCTGGCGTGCCGATCATGGTAAGGGCGCCGCATGGAATTCGAACCCGACAAGGAACGGAATCGTCGTCAATGGGAATAATGTTACAGTCTACGGACTGTTCAATGAGCATCACAAAGAGCACCAAACGCTTTGGACCGGAGATGGCGGCAGGCTGTACTTTTACCAATCCGAGATCCCTTACGACCCGCCCGATCAAAAGTCATGGATGTGCGGGACAACCAACGGATTCGCTTCATACAAGGTAGCCGACACGGTAACAAGCCATGAAGCATGGGGTCTGGGTATATACTCATACTTCCGCGACTCGCCCACCAAACTTGAGAATGCGATTGAAGTGCCCGCGGTCCCGGGCGTCAGATTGCATCATTTAACCACCGTGTGGCTGACAGGAACACCTGGCAGCGAAATTAGCCACGTCGTGAACGGCTTGGGCGGCCGCGTCTACGCAAACTCCCCCGAGTCGGCAATGCGGCAGACTATTGCGGAGTTTCCTGCATAGAGTGATTCATTCATACGACAGGCTAGCTGATCGACTATCGCCTGGCTATATAGTACCACAAAAGGTGTAATCATATGTAGCACATTGACGATATATCCTAGCTACTATTACTGTACAACAGAATGCACTTATTTTCACAATTGGGCTAGTTTAATGGTTGACCCTTTTTTTCTGTTTAGCTTCAAGACCATCCTGAATACCTTGATCGAGATAATCTCGATAATCAGTCGAAACACCCCCTGGCCAATGATGTCAACCCCCGCATCAGCCACACAGTTCCCGACTATCACGACGTCAAGCCCTCCACAATCTCGATTACATGCTTCTTCCATGTCCAGAAATCAGGTTTCTTGGCGAGCTTGGCCATACATGCGCTCTCCACTGACGTGAACCAGCCCGGGGTCTTTACCACTGCCTTGTTTCTTCAGCCTCAGAATGCTTTATGTAAGAATGCTCGAGGGTGGCTGCACAATCGTATATTATCTCGTCAACGCCACTACCCATGGGAGAGAAATAGGCCTCCCTCTTGCTCTCTTACAAAGCCTTTTTATCGCGTAGCCTTTCTCGATCCATGAGAATCCATTGAATAATCCCACCGTTGTCCATTGAGAGCCATCGCGATGTCTGAGACCGAAGCCAAGCCAGCTCCTTACGCCGAGAGCGCAACAGAGAGCTCTGTGTCGCCCTCGCCCTCACCTAATCGTCGTCGCCGTGGACGCAAGGGAAAGGGTCAGCAGAACTCGATTCAACAGCAGCAAGATCCGAACCAGGTCTGGCAACAACAGCAGATGCAGATGCAACAACAACAGCAAATGATGCAGCAGCAACAAGGCGGCGACGATGGCAAGAGTGACACGCTCAAACTACGGCTTGATCTGAACATCGAAGTCGAAGTCACCCTGAAGGCCCGACTTCACGGAGATTTGACTCTTTCCCTTTTGTAAGTTCCACATTCCTGTTTCGCTCCATGTGGTTCGGTAAATGTACTGATTACTGTTTTAGGGATACGTAAATACGTCAGAGAGCATTTTCGCTGTGCGAGCTGGACTCAGTCACCAGGTGCATACATTCAGCTTTGGTGTCGAGAGCATGGCACGGTCGGGAAGTTCTATTTGGATTCTTATTCGGACTTTAAAACATTAAACTGCGCTCCTCAATCCGATAACTCTCAGCAATGGTTTGAGTAAAGATATTTTGAGGGAGCTGGTGTCGCTGTACGATTCTGGCTGTACGAGATAACGATGATATGCGAACCCCTTTCATTTCAATTACCGGGCGCGTGAGGAGTGCACGGGTTCTTAGATATTGTGCCGATTTAATTATAATAAATTGATTAACCCTATTGCATGTTTCGATAACTCTATGTTCGTCGTTCCTCTAAAGCGGAAACGTGGACAGAGGTTACTGAGAGCGGTGTATGTGGGATCACTTAGTTGAACAAATGCCTGAAGTAATCTACAACTCGAAAATGCGCATTCCCAGTTGTCTTCTTACAAGGGTCTGACGGCAACTGACACCAGGCGTTTTGGCACTTGGCTAAACGGCTGACTGCAGGCTGATCCATACTTATCTCAGTAGAATGAACGATGTTACAGAACGAGGGGGGTAAAATATATCGTTCCTTTGGGGCTATCCAAGGACTTCCTAAAGTGAACCCCGCGTTGCACCCATCTGGGCTACGATTCATCGTCATATCTATACAGCTGATTTTACATTTCCTGAAGTAATTAATTGCACATCAAGAAGTGCAACTAACCGCACCCCTCCATAGGATGGCATCTCATATCGTGTCTGACGGCCAATTACTCAATAAGAAATACGATGAGGATTATAGCTTCCCACAATTCGCGCTATTACCGTGGGAGCTTCGCAACCAGGTGTGGAGGTCTCTGTTACAGAAGCGACGGTTCATCCGTGTCGCTCTATCGGATACTCAACCTGTCGGCTTTTCCGACCAGGAATCGAGGGACGTCAAGTATGGGCCGTGCTATCTTATAGTCAATGGCTTTCAGCTCCTCAGCAAGCTGCTACGGGTGAATACCGAGGCCCGGAAGGCAGCGCTCGAATTCTACCGAGTGCGTCTGCCCAGCGTGCTCACGGTGCATCTTGCCCTGAATGAGCGCACGCAAATTGGCATCTTTCCATTCAACCCCGAATACGACGTTCTTTGGTTTGAAGATGCGCATAATCTGCCCGATTTCCTCTCCACCATCGCCACGTACGATAGTCGCCGCATCGGTCTATGCGGCATGGCAGTCTCTTTGACCGGCATCGAACACACCTTGGAAGCCGATGACCCAGACAAGTACCAGTATCCTGTCTTTACCCAGGCTATCAGTAACATCCGCGAGTTTTACCTCGTTATAAAGACCAATTCCTATTATCTGGAGTCGAAAAAAACGCAGTATAACAACCCAGACTACCGGGTTGATACGCCAATGACACAAAGTCTCAGTCCGTTGATGTCTAGCGTCCCCTCCTTCGACCTTTTACGTCGTGACCCTCGTTCCATCCAGCATGACCTCGCTCGTTTATATCTAGGTTCTAATAACATACCACGGGAAATTTCCTGGTGGAAAGCGGTGATAGGCGAATGGGGAGTTGACCACTCTCAAGTGAAGTCCCGCATCCTCTTTGCGTACCACGATTGGAATC
The DNA here is from genome assembly GCA_022578775.1 of Xylaria venustula. Taxonomy (NCBI): domain Eukaryota; kingdom Fungi; phylum Ascomycota; class Sordariomycetes; order Xylariales; family Xylariaceae; genus Xylaria; species Xylaria venustula. The sequence continues at coordinate 449,454 of MU389360.1, read as the reverse complement.
CATGTCTGCCAGCGGAAGATTCCTCCCGAGAGGGGCCTGAGATGCAGCGCTCTCATATACCCAATACGGATCGCCTTCTTCATGGATCATCGTCGTCCCTTGCACCCGCCATCCAGTTGACGGTAGAAAAAGATGATCCTAAGACAGAGGACACTCCCGCCTTCGGGTTCTGGCTGTTTCCGCTTGACGCTTTCACCGAAGAAAACAGAGTGCTGTATCCACACCTAGGTTTAAATATTTGGAATCTGTCTGACCACTGGCCTGAGCTTGCGCTCATCCGCCTACCCACTGGCTCATCCTCAAAATGAGAGATACAAGTCTGGAGTCTGAAAGTTACGTGATAGATATTTAATAGGAAGCTTAGATGTATATGTGTTTATGACGACTCGCCGAGAAGGCTATTCCACTCATCGTCATTAAATTCGCCGGGTGCTTGCGATTCTGACAGTGAATGAATACTTCGTACATGTGCATGTCGACAAGAAAGAAGACTAGGCGTTTATTAGAGAGAGATATAGGAGGTCGAAATTCTCCTAAGCTAAAATAGGTACTTGGTCGAAATACAGAATCAACTTCCATGACTATTCATGATGGCGCGTTGTTGTATCCTGATGGGTAGAGGTGATGAGCAATGAAAGCTCCTTACATTCTATCTAATACCTTTGAAGCTATATACACCTGCATAGAAAGCTGCTCGCATGGTGACACCTTAAGTATACATATTAAGCTTAATTATGTTAAAGCCTACTCATACTAATTGCTGGCTTCCTCAAACTTAAACCACATACTATTGCCCTCAATCAAGAGTGAGAGTTTTATTTTCGTACGTGGATGCTTTCAGAGCTCTTAAGATGTTAAGTGACCACAGGCATTACACTGAAGGAAATTTGTTCAATGGACAATATCTTACATATATATTTGGTCTACATCATCTCGCTATGTGCGTGCTAAATCTGGCTTAGAAATCGTATACGCAGCCGTGTCAGAATGGCATGTAAGCAATGAATCTTTTACCAGCATATTATCATCAGACGCCCATATATCCCAATAATAGCACTTTAAACACCTTCGCTTAAACACCGTCGCGTATATCCTAATGCATAATGTCGTATTTGCCACGCCGGGACCAACTGCACGCTCATCGAGGCCGATTTGGACGATCAGCAGCTCCATGTGGTGCAGTGTCCGTCACCCTTGACGTTCTTGTTGACGGCAAGACAGTCATTGTATTGGGCTTTGCATGCGGCATCGGCGTCTTTGTAGGATTGGTTGAAGTAACCCTTCTTGCAGCCGTCGGTATAGACGGACTCGCACTGCTCGTACTGTGCCTCGCATGCATCAGCGCAAGCATTCGGGCACTCGGGTCTGGGGTAGGATGGGCAGTTGTGGCTGTCCTTGTCAGTGTACAGCTTGAAGACGTTGCCGCTCTTCCAGTCGTCATGGATATTGTTGCATGTCACGATAGGCAGAGGAATGCCACCGACTGGGTTCCCCGGACCATAGCCATACTTCTTGTTTGTCGGCTGAGTGCAGATTCCCGTTGGCGTTGGGACTGGGCAGCTAGATGTCGGATACGGCGTGCTTGTCGTTGTGGTCCGTGTCTTGGTGGTTGTAATAGTTGTTGGGCATGCGTAAGTTGAAGTGTGAGTAGTAGGGGGACTGCCACCTAGCGGAGGATATTTCTGGATGAATGAAGGCTTATCGCATGCACCACTCTTGCACGCTGTGAGACAGTATAGATCGAGCTCGCCGCACCATTCCTCGTATTTGAAGCAGTTTAGTGCATCGGGCAAACCAGCTTTCAGGAAGCAGCTAGTGCCTTGGATCAAACATTGAGACCACGAAAGGAGGCAGCTTGGTTTATCATGCCACTCTGGAACGGGGTTCGAGCACCATTTACCAACCTTGTATTCACAGGTTGATGGAGTCACACTTGTAGAGGTGCACACGGGAGGGCTAGACGTAGTGGTGGTAGTGTGTTTAGGAGTAGTTGTGGTGGTAGTGGGAGTGGTAGTAGTAGAGCTTGATGATGTTGTGGTCGTGCTCACTGGATACGAAGTGATGGTGCTCGAGCTATCCGGGGGCGTACCACATGGCTCAAGGGACTGTAGGTCCTTGGCGACGTAAAGACTGAGTCTGGATGGACCACCACATACTTCATCCGGATTGCCGTTGCAGGGCACATTGCACGTCGACTCATCCGTGGCGAGAGCGGTCCCATTGCCTATCACAACTCCGCAATAGCATTCGCCACCTAGTGTCCGTGGTATTAGTTTGGTTTCGAGAAAATAAGCTTAGGCGTCACATACCGTACTCAGTTCCGGCAAAAGGGAAGCCACCGGCCAGGCAAGATTCTAAGCATGCCTCATTCGTCAGGGTAGAGGAGTCGAGGTTGTCCTGTCGGTAAAACAGAGCTCTGCCATCAGATGAGTCATCTGTCCAACAGCCGACTGGAACATATTCGCTAATGTCCGTCTGATCAGGAAGCGGCGGGAACGTTGGGTCCATCCAGACATTGATTTGCGTGTCTCCTCCACAGGTCTCTGAGCTGTTTCCGCTGCAAGGAAACGAACATTGGTCTTCTGGGAGTAGGGCTGTTGAGACTGTCTCTCCGCAGTAGCAAACCCCATAATACGACAGACCGGCCAGACGATAGTTATTGCCTAGCAGTTGGGTCAGCATCGCTTTTGCACCATTGGCAAGCTACTTACCTTTGCAATGAGCAACGCATATCTCGACGGTCATATTGTTCTGGTCGAGGTCGGTACGAAGCGATAGAGCCTCCGGAGTGCCGGGTTGACCATTATCATAGCAACCCGTGTAAACGAATGGCTCAAATGGTGTAAGGCAAGAAGGTAGATCATTGTACCAAGCATGGGCAGTATTAACGAAGGAAAGTGCTGCAACAGCAGCGAGCGACTTCATCGCGATCATGTTGACTGTCGAAAGGGTCAAGCCCGAGCGGATTATCGCACTCTTTGAAGAATGATAACCCAAGGTCTAGTGTCCTACTGATCACAACATTCCAAGATGAAGTGACAACAACGGCAAGAGGGTTTATGTATGATTTCAGGGAAACCCAAGCTCATCGAGCCAACGACCTGTGGACACACATGAGCGCCAAAGTCCGCTCGAGTTCCTTCTTTTGGACCCCATGCCGGGATGTTTGTCTGGCATACTGTAGACTGCGAGCTTGGGTGCATATTGGAAAGTAGTAACAGTATCGCGAGCTAAGGACCACATTAGCAAGCCCATTATGAATAATACGACGGCGTCTGATCGGTCCAGGCTCTCTTGCAGTTCAGCTTCAGGTGGGAGAACCCGATGAAAACGAATGTAGTCGAGCGCCGCAATATCGCTAATGTCCACCGTCACCATCCTTCCGAAGGAGGCGGCTATAGACAAGGTCTACCAAGTAAGCTAGCGTGTAGGCGTGCCGGTATACTGTCCCACAGGACCCTGCCAAGCTAGGTAAGAGGAAAAGTGCATTTTGGGTCTATTGTTCCAGAAAGAGAAACGAACATTACCACGCAGTCCGGTTTTTGGTCGATGGAGCGGTTCTGGATTGGTCGGCAAAGAAAACCGGCTCGCCAGGGTACCAGATCTGGAAAAGGCCAGCTACTCAGCACATTCAGCCAAGCCTTGGCCGGCGTGTTTCTCTCCCGCGAGTCCGTCTAAACCATCTAAAGCACCATGAGTGGAAACGCTTGTGGACTCAGTAGTCTTCTTTGTCTTACTTGTTGAGGTCGCTGCTGACTTGCGTTGTTGACTTTGACGGCAAATGCAGTCAATAGTGTAAGTAGGTAATACAAATCATACACTGCAGGAAACATTCATCCTAGCAGTCCGCATGGCTTCGTCAGCGTATACATTCTGCACGTTACGGTTTCACTCTGAGCCTATATCCTCCCATTATTGTCGCGGCTGAGGCAGAGACCTCGTATTCAGTGATTAGTGCTGGCTAGAACAAATCAGCTGCCACCTGGGAATGCTAGTATGAAAGACACAAAACTCCGTGGCTTAATCTAGGGGTTGCTGGCGCCGTCAAGTTTGGGGGTCTTTATAATGCTGTATGTTATTCGCTAACTTCGATAAATTAGAGCTGAACAATGACTTTACAGTTCTGTATCACTCTGAACGGCTCTACGGAGAATTGATGGGTAACCCAGTCCCGACTCGCCGCAAAGATGCATAACGCCAATGTTTAGGTACAAGATCTGTGCGAGGTGCCAAGAGGTATGTATGCCATGAAAAACTAGCCTGGTTGTAGGTCGCCAAACGTTACAGTCTGTACTAGGTATATCCAGTAACAGTCGCGACTACAGCAGGCCCACGCCGTAGCACGAGTTCAACGGCTCGCCTTTGTTCATGTATGCCATACATGTGGCGCAAACTGCAATGTGACTATCTACAGTAAGGTGTCCCCGGATCGCCAGGTACAATTGCCTGTTTGAAAAGAACGACCAGTGACGGTCTGGGGAAGATCGGCGAGAGAAACAACGACGCCACTAGTCTAGACGAAACAAAGTTACCGACAAGACCTAAGTATATAACTTTTCGTCATAATTAGTCTCGGCTTCACCCGTCCACAGTCCCGAGGGATGCGTTCGGGTAGCAACTAGCAATGACGGCAACGATAGTTAGACCTGCTCTCCACTTGCAGTAGGGACAACTCACGAGAGGAACCCAATAATGCACTCATCGATGTGACGGTAGGTAGAGATTAACCTCAGCCTCCGAACTGCTCGGGGTTCTTTTTGGCCCCCCTTTTTGCCAATGGTCCATGTAGGCTGGCTAGGCTGGTCAATCCGGCAAGTCTAGAATCTGGTGGGTTGATGCCTGTACCTAGGTAGTGTAGCTCTCCGTACTCGGTGAAGAACTAGTCGTACGGAGTGCTCGGCAGGACAAACTGGTCTCATATTTCTTTGACGACTTGTGTGGAGTTTTGCTGTAAACCAGCACCGAACTGATGCCAGAATCTATCTTCGTTTAACTACTACTCTTGACTAGCGCTTTAGCTTGAGATTTACTACGTGTATGTAGTAGTATTCATACTTCATTACCTACCGACACAAAATTTCTAGCATATCCGCCTCTACTTCTTTCTCTATCCCCTATTATCAACAACGCTATTGATGATACGATTGCACTATTATGTAGTGTATGTTGTCAGCTTTGCATGTTACCATGAACCATGCCTCTGAAGGGTCGCTAAGAACTACACTACATGCAGTCTACGGATACGTCTGTGCCAATGTCGCATTGTGGCTGAAAATCCACCATAGCATAGACTCGTATTTCGGTGTGCAGTCAGCACGCAGGACGTTCATGATAATTATAGTAGGTACCGTAGGCAAAATCTTGCTTTTCATTCTGCGATTCCCGTACCTTTCGTAGCGTTGAAGCATACCAGAGCTCTTCGGTTAATTACTCTTACGAAAATGGCACGGTCAACGGTGGATATAGTGTGTCCAAGCAAGATCATCGCGGGGTTCATTATTGGCCTCTTGGTCTTCATTGGCAGACGATAAACGTCTTGGGTCGTTGTTTTACACTCGTCAAGACTTGGGACATGCATCACTGTTTTGTCTATTTCGCCGGATTGCGGAGTACAGAAATGGTAATGCTTTCAATGTGACTAGACCTAAAGTTCGATATGTGTATTTATCATTATCAATAGGTACTCCAAAATCTCAGCAGTTCTTGTAGACCATTATCGCCTCATCCTGCACCGAGTTCGGCTGGTTGTTGTGATTGGGTTCTGTCAAGCGTCAAACGACACATTACGCGACTCTTCTAGAGTGTCTTGAATGTTTCCGCAACAAAATTTCCTAGAAGCCTTGTTAGCTCGCTAGAGAGCCGAAGCTTTTCCTTTTTTCCGAAGCAGTATTTCTTTGTTTCAAAGTAGCCGACATGACTTCGGCATCCCTTACACTAGACGGCGATTCCCCACCGCAGTAGAAACACGACCACTGATAGACCATTGGAGTTAGTCCTGCACAGTGTTTGTGTGCATTGAATTTTTTAGATTGTTGAAATTGTGCACAAGAGCTGAGGGCGAACGCCTCAGGCCTAGACTTCCTCATAATTACATATAGCCTCTCAACGTCTATCTAGTGGAATATCGCAGAAGCGTCAGCTTGGTCTCCAGACAGCAAGAGCAGAATCACTCACTTAGAAACAACAGTCTTACAACTGTTTAGAACACAAAAAGGCATTCGAGAAAAGGCGAGGCATCCTTCTATGATTCCGGAGGGCTCTGCATCAGCCCACTAAGATTGGGCAAATTCATACTCACCGTAGGTACCCTTCGTTTCTGCTAAAATCATGACGGAATCCCAGGAAAACATAGCATCCTACGAGTTGGGCGAATTGAGATACGCTGATGTGGGCAACATGACGTATGGAGACATTGCAAAACGGGCTGAGATGTTATGACATCGGGGTACTGCAATGTGTCACGCTGTGAACCATTCTTGAGTCCAACGATATTATCACGAAACCTTTACCACGAGTACAGGATATCGGCAATTGAGTAGTCGGCTATTGTTTTGTTATTGCGTGGCCTAGTGAGCGCGACAATGGTGGCTCTGTTTAATTACATCTCCGCCTCCCTGATATGTGTCGACGGCTAGTTCTTGCGCTTGAAGCACAGTCTTCCGTATATTTGCTTTTGTTTTTCTTTTGCGTTGAGTAGGGCTGTCAGCTGTGACTCTAAGTTTGTCTCGAATGTTGGTCAATCTAAGCGTTGATTGGACTCTAGTAATGTAAGTTGTCGCACTCGGACTTGGAAGTTCAGGCGAATACTTACAATAGACCGGGAGAAAGAGACAGCACATCTGCACGAAACCAATCGCATGTATATGTTGCAAAGCATAGCCCAGATCAAATATTTTATTACTATAGACATGTCATGATCTCGTTGGACTAACCCTTCGAGGGATTTCCGCATCGGCGCTCAGTTCCGGCGGCATAATGCCGTGCCAGAGTTCGACGGGGGGTTCGTGGGTTTGCAGCTCCCTGACCTCGTGCCCTGGCAGTTCTGCCGTACGTTGTTGCGGAGAGGACGGGGAAGGTAGTTCGGCGATGGTCGTCTGTGGTTTGTAGGCCCAGACATCTCCCCCACCCTCTGCAGTGGCCCAGTCGGTCGTGTTCGATATAGGAGCACTCTGTCCGCGGTCGGGATCCGTTCCTTCGCTGACTGGTGGCGCACTTCTCGCACCAATTACTGCACTTTTCCTGTTCCTCCGTCGTCCAAGTCGAAACCCGAGGAATACCAGCCCACTGATCACCGCCAGAGATCCAACCCCTGCGCCGACACCGATGCCGGCTTTTGCTCCCGTACTGAGACTGCCCGATGATGTGTTCGGTATGGCGGTGTTTGATTCCGTCGGAGAGGAAGTAGATGATATGGATGTTATGGTTGAGCTGGCCGTGGACCAGCTGAATGGAAACGAGCTCGGCGTAGAATCCCAGTCCGTCGTCAGGTTGACTGGGATTCCGGTGTCATTGCAAAATTTCTGCCACCCAGTTGTGATTTCCGCTACGAGAGCATGTTAATCTCTTTGCACCAGGAATCTTTCTAAAATGAAGCAAAAGAAAACCAAGCACATCTGCTGCGGGCTTTTTTAAACACTCAACCTCCGTTGAAGAAGGGAGCTAGGCGGCCGGATAGGTTTTCGACTCGAAAGTAGTACGAGACAATGAATATGTTGGATACATACACCGTATTTCTTGTATATCTGGATTGTTGCAGCTCTGGACAAAACATATTCTCGACGACAGAATGATTGGCGCAAAATTGGTGCAGAGACATTTGTTGTTGCTGAGACCGGTGCAGAGATTGGTGCTGTTCAGCGTCTGCTCAACGCATGGCGGCGCGCATTCGGGCACATATGAGGAGAAGTTCTGCGCTTCGGCAGTGATAGCGAAGGAGAGCGCTGCCAGTGCTAGAGAGAGGCGCATCTCTAACAGGGATCCCCTCTCCTGCCGATCTGTTCGCCTATTCTGCTGCTTTATCGTTTTCGTTTCTGTTTCCGGGGTTGACGAGACACCTGCAACTAGGACGTCGTTGCGGCTTGGAAGTTGGTGTAACAATACAGCATCGTTGACCTACAGACAACTCACGACAAGGACTGTACTACTTAGACTAGTATGTAAGGGAAGGGAGTACGGCATGCCGCCACGAGGCGAGAGCGACAGGCATATGCCATGATATAACGTACACCACCTACTGTACATTACGGTAGAAGATAGGGAGCAGCCTACCTCGCCTACTTAGTACGTAGTAATGTCCATGTCACGCAAAGGATGGTCTTCGTTCGGCACCGATGATATGCAGACATGGTTTAAAACACGTACCGAAACGAAAAGAGCGGAGAAGGACCCGAGCCTGTCAACAAGACTCGCCCAAGTTGTCCTATATCGACGCAGATCGTCCAAAGGGGGAAGTTGGGCGGGTTACCATTGTAACCCACTGACAATTGCGCAATTTTTTTGCCCTTGCTAATACGGTAGCCAAGACTGGTCGCAGACAGGACCTAGGGGTTAATGCCATAGCGGGAGAGAGTAGGGGGCGGGGACAGCCAGTGCAGCTATATACATATAATCCTACAAGATACCTACATAGCTCGCGCCCCTGACAGCCTGCCGCCTGCCTAGCTTAATAATGTATGACAGAATATACCATATTGCAGAAGCCTTCTGGTGCAATTCGAGATCGCCTAGCGTGTACTAGACAAGTCGTGAAACTACCGGAAGGACGGGGGACACGACATTATACCTACTCCACTAACAACAAGGTAATAAACGCATACAGTAAGTCTCTCCAGATCGATATGGAGACACTGGCGTGGCCACGCAGGAGACCGGGCATGAGAGCTACACTATGCGCACTGCCGATAGCGAAGAGTCCAGAGTAGTAAGCATCTTGACCAGAGGCCCTCAACGTAATGAATGTAGGTGACAAGAGGAATTAATAACTGTTGTTTCAGTTCATCCATCCACGTAGTCGAACTACTATAGTGCATAAATTTCGGCGCAATGGCCGTCATATCAAAGAATAGAAGAGTTGGCTGACTATTATCTTTTATACACCGATGGCCTCATGGGTGGAACTAGGTAGTCAGGAAGTTGGATTGTGGATGTACCATTCTGCGAAGACGGGAAGATAAAAGCCAATCTCTAAATGCACCCTTCTCATTCATATCTCAAGAAGAGGGGGGAAGGGGTGGGAAGCAAGAGCGGTTGGAGCTCTATATAGATCTCGTCAAGCGTGTTGTCTGTCGTATTATGTATACAACGGCGACACGGGATTAACGTGCGACATCGACAATCATCATCTCGTGTTCTCACCTAAATTGCTAACCTCAAAGGAAAAGATGCTTCTTTTTCATGAGCCTAAATTACAAACGTTGGTAAACCCAAACCCCAAACGCCCGTCCTTGCAATGCTTAAGAGCCCTACTGTTCACGCTTATGCCGAGGTACCCACTTCCCGGGAGCCCCAGAGGGCTTCAGGGCCTCACCCGAAGCTGGAGGAGCGTCGCTCTTGGCACCGCCCGCGGATTCCGGAGGAGCGTTACCTCCCGCCTGTTTAGCGGCCTCGCGCTCACGCCATGACGGCTTTCCACCTTGGAGATTGAGACGCGGCGGCCCTCCAGCACGGCTGTTAGAATCTGTCCGTTCAGCCGGAGGGGGGGTGGGGCGTGACGGTCCATTCGAATCACTCGGGGGTGCAGTACCTCGGGGGGCTTCACGCTCACGTGCTTCGCGTTCACGCCATGATGGCTTGCCACCTTGGCCTGCAAGATTGAGACGTGGCGCGCCAGAGGGGCGGTCGCGAGAATCGGTACGTTCCATTGTCAACGGTTCGCGACGTGGCGCAAGTCGAGCATTCTCCCTCTCGGCCTGCTTCCTGGCCATGGCCTCCTCTTCTCTCCTGGCTTGCAGGGCAGCGACTTCTAGGGCTTCTTGGCGCTCTTTTTCTCGCTGTTCCTTGATCCTGGCTAACTCAGCTCGCTTCTGTTCCTGGCGTTTCTCCTGTTCTTCCTTTTCCCGAGCAGCGCGCTCCTCGGCCTCCCTGAGAGCCCTCTCTTTCTCCTCTCTCTCTCTCTTCTCCCTTAGTTTGCGCTCTCTATACTCCTTCTTTCTCAAGTTGATCTGCTTCTCCAGTTCACGCTCAGCGTCGCGTTGACGTTTCTCAAACTCATCACGGCGACGGTCATGTAGAGATTTCCTGAACGGCTCATAGTAAGGCATGAGACGACTGAGACGGTGCTTCAGCTCAACACTTTCTTTATGTTTCGCTTCAGCCTCCCGCAGAGTCTCTTCACGCGTTTTCTCGTAAGCAGCTAGATCACGTTCTCTTTGCTTAGCGTAATCCTCAGAAAGCTTGGTTGCCTCCTCTTTTCTGAAGGCACGTTCCAAATGATCGATACGCTTGCCGGTGATACGAAGTCTCTCCTTGATATCATTCTTCTCACGCTCAAGTTGTGCAAGTTTCATAGCCCGAATGTCAATGTCATTTAAATTTTCAACATCGATCTCAACGGTGGTACCACTGAGTTTCAAGTCGGCGATCTGCTTCTTCAGTTCTTCCTTGCGAACGCGGTCCCGTTCATCTTTGAGACGCTTCTCTTCACGCTCTTTTTGCTCTTGGGCTAGACGACGTTCCTCGGCCTCGGCCAGAGCCTGTTCCTGAAGTCGTTTTTGTCTAGCCTTCTCTTTCTCCCTCTTTGCTTGTAGTTCAGAAGCTTCTTCTTTTCGCTTTTGAATAATTTCTTTACGGGCAAGTGTATCACGATGCTCCTTTTCGGCACCTGCCTTTGTGCGTGCGAGAGCAGCATCACGTGCCTCTGCTTGACCCTGCCTGAAGGTCGGATCGATGTAGAAGCAAGTAGTGTAGAGGGTGTTTGCGAGGCGAGATAGCTGTGAACGAACAATCTCAGAAGGCGTACTTTGGAGTCTCTGGACGGTACCAGTCTGGCTTTCTGAAGAACCAGCGGCAGAGCCGGCATGAACGGGCTTGGAAGATGCAAAGACATCCTTGTCAAATTTGAGAACTCCTGTTGCGTGATCCATACGAATGGAAAGGTCGCCCTTTTTATTCCCGTTCATAATAAACTTTTCAATGGTTCCACGAGAGATCTGAAATGGATCGGGAAATTTGGCCAAGCTCTCAACAAAGGAAAGATCAACACTCTCATAGACTTGAGAGAGCTGTTGGAAGAGTCTCGTTAAGATAACTTGTTGAAGAGGAAGGATATATTTCTCCATTTCAGAGTCAGTGCCAATCTTGGTGAGAATAGGCGAGATCTTCTGGCAAATGGAAAGGGGGTGGAAATCAACTTCAAGGATGTTATATAGATCTCGGATCTCAGGACGGGCGCGTTTCAAAAGAGATTTGGACAGAGCATCACGGAACAGAACAGCTCGAGTAGGGGCAACAGACATGCCCAGAAGATGAGTGAGGCGCGAGTTCTTGTTCTTCCGCGCCTCATCGAAATCTACCATGGCACCTCGCGACCTTGTGGTGCTGATGACGGGGATCGATAGCGCAGACAGAAGGACAAATGATGCAGCCTTTTGTAGATCCGCGTCAGTAGCAGATGGGTTATCAGCCTTCTTGCTTTGGCCAGAGGCAACCAAGGCGGCAGACTGCCGGAGAAGGTTATAATACCTCGACCAAGCAGCAGCATGGAAAAGGTAGTTTTCGCCGACGAGAAAAATGCGAGTAAGCTTCTCGTAGTAGTTGGCCATCATGATATTCTTAGGTGGACGCTTGCTCAGGTTCAGGAGGGTATGGATGTCCTCAACGCTTCGGAAAGCTTCCTGCCACAACTCGAGCTCGACAGCAACATTTAGCTGCTGGAAACGAGTCTCCAAGTGTCGCTGCAACGTATCCGGGTCGTTAAGGTTGATGGCATGCATCTGGCTGGAATATTTGGCGGCGGTCTGGACATGGTTGCGAAGCAGCTCGCAAAGGCGGCGAAACTCGGTCTTCCGCTGGTACTTGAGACAGAAGTCGAAGGCCTGCAGCGCAGTGCTCTGGTAGAGGAGCTCGAGTCTGGCATTGTTACGCAGAATATCGAGAACGGTTCGGTAGGCCTCCCAGAGGAACTTCAGCCAGGGGGTCACGACAGCGCGCTCGGTGCGGTCTCTGGACTGCTCCCCAGACACGGTCGCCAGCAGGATGGACTCGGGAGTCTCGGTGGCCTCAAGATCCTCGACGTTTGCAGTGGCTGTAGCGTCGAGACTCTCCTGCACCTCGTCGGCCTTCTTCTGGGCGGCCGTGACTTTCTCGGCGGCTAGCTCGATGAACTTCTTTAGGACTAGCTCAATGGTGGCGATGTTGGTGTTCTGGGCGATGTTCTTGTATGAGTAAAGAGCATCCTTGGCGAGCTTGCCCTTCTTCTGCTCGACCGACAGCTCGACCAGCAGGAGCATCACGGGCTCCAGGGAGGCGATGGGGACATTTCGCGAGCGTTTGGAGGTGATATGGTCGTGGAGCAGCGTGAGGGCGGCGGGCGCCTGGTTGACCCCGATCAGCTCGTGGGCTCGCTTCAGCACGTTCTCCGGCTTCTGGTGCGGAGGCGGCGGCATCTTGGGCAGTCTCCTTGATGGCCAACAATCAACAACGTTGGGTGCGGCCGGAGCGACGTGACGTGTGGTAGGAGGGGAGATGCACACAAAAGATTTTCGCTGTGGCACATTTCGTGGGCTTGGGGCGCCCGAGCGAGGCGGGGCACGGGTTTTGGATTTCTATATCACGTGACCTCAGCACTTAGACCGCCCGCCGGCGACTTTACCTTCCGAGCTCCCTTATCGCCGGGCTCCTCCTACCTACTACTCACATACTTTAGGTATGTACAAGCGATATGTAGTTCACTATAACGGTCATCTACCTGACATACCTACATTGAAATATCCTAATTCATCTGTCTCGAAATATCGCGGTTTCTATGTTTGTATTCTAATCCAGGGTGTTCTGACTAAAATCCTACCATGACACAGAAGTTTGCGGTTTTACAATTAATCCAGAGGGAATTGTATCATTTCTAATCACAAATATTAAGAGCTTGAATATACACACATATAGGTATACAATACACATATAGCAACAGTATTTAAGGGAACGATGGCTCTTTATTGACTACCTAGGTAGGTGTTTATCATCACGTTCTTTGTTCTTTACTTGCATGACTCGAACTTTCAACAAAGGCCTTCCGGCTGCCTGCTCTTAATAAAACCTACCTAGGTATTAGCTTAGCAATAGTCCTGCGTCTTTAGAAACGATTGCACAAGAATCCATCGGAGGAAATTTAGACAGGGGAAATGCAAGATACTTGAACTAGTTAGTACTAGGCATCCAACCAGGGCTCTTGGCACTGCCTGTAGCCAGAATTTTTATATGTATTAACATAATACTGATTACTGCAAACACCCGATGCATACATAAATCAATGCTTATTTTCCCGGCCGTTCTACTGCATTAGAAAACTTTTGATCTAACCATAAAGGTACACATGCCGCTAGAAGCAATATTGTCAGATAAACACATCCTCAACTACCGTATTAAAGTACGATGACAACCTGCCTTCCTTTCCATTACTCCAGCGCAGTGCAGGTGTATCCAACCTCGCAAATAGTAGGTATATATGTATAGGTAACTATCTATATTATGTATGTAAGTATACGGGCCATGTTGCTAGGACGGGAGACGCCGAACTTTCCTGCTTTGGGAAAGTGCGCACAAACCACCTCGGACACTGGACTACCAATTTCCCAGCCTGCACGAAAGCCCCATCGTCATTCCCCCCTTAGCATGCCCGCCAATCACAATCCGCGCAGCTACCTGGCAAAAGTCCTAATTCTGCTTGGTGTCGGCGTTGGCTGGGGCTCTACTCCCGCACACATGCTTTGCGCGCTCTGCGAGTACTACACCACGCTACGCAAGCTAGGGGAGACAAGTACCGGCCGCAGTGTCTACTGCTAGGAGGTACCTGTGCTCAAATGTAGTGTAGGTAATGGAACTGCTAGCCGTTCCTCTCTGCCTCCACCCTTTCACCCTGCCTGCACTACACTAACTACACTAAGTCCCTAAGTCCCTAGCCAGCCCTGACCACCTCCCCGAACTCTCCTCTCGATCCCCCATCTTCAGAAGCCTACCTAGACCTATCCCATCCCGTCCGTCTACCTGTTCCTCTAACCTGCCCGTGTCTTGCCTGTGGCCATTTGCTCTCCTCTCCTTCGCGCTGCTGCCCATTGACGACGACAGACGACTCCGGTGTTCTCGCTTTGCTGCCTTGCTGTTTCTCAGGCACTGAGACTCGTCAGCTCGCGATCGTATGGCGAGCCCTCTGATCAGCTAGCTGTAAGTGACCTCCATCTCATCTTGCATTGACTCGACCCAAGTCCGATCGCCCACCCAAGCCTTCGGCGTCCACGGCCCACTCCATCGACCCCTTCGCTCCTTTTGTTGTTCACAGACAAAGGGGCACGCGGCAAAACACCACCGTCGACGTACCAACCATCGACGACGACGACGCCACCGCCGATGCCGTATGGCCTGCACTAGACAACTCACTGACTCGTCGCGCATCTACAGCACAGGAACGCGCAATTCCACCTTATCACCAGAGAGGCGAACACCACTGCCCATCAAGCACCCGAAGCTCATCTACTACTATTAATACCATCCACGCTCCTTTGCTTCACATTTTTCAACGACCCGATTCTACCGCACCGCCATCATCGCCATCACCATGCCGGCATACACGTCGAGGGAGGTCGGCGACCCGTCACAGATCAAAAAGAATAAGCAGTCGATGGCGGATTTGAAGCTGCGACGCCTGACCGAGCTGAACAGCAGGCTACGTGAGGACTTAGAACGAGAGCGAATTCCAGTATCGGCAGCTGCTAAGAGGTGAGGCGAATCTTGACAATACTGGCTGCTGGTCAAACTTGATTACTCTCATACTAAACAGTCTGTACCGACAGCATAATTGCGTACTGCAATAGCACGAGAGATTACATGGTGCCTTCAGTATGGGGGGCTGTGACGAAAGGCGAAGACCCCTACGCGCCTCAGCAAAATACCGGGTGCTGTGTGGTCATGTAGCCACGGGGATATCTTTAAGCTGGTAGGACGGGCTGGGGAGTCCCAGGAGTGAGAATGCTCCTGAGATGCATGTTGTGATGACGATATTCATGGGCTGGGCGATTTGATTCTCGCGATGTACGACCACAGCCAACCTGGTTCTGCTTCCCCTTGTGTACAAGCCGTGTTCGAGTACATTCCAGAAGAAAACCCCAGGCTGCAAAGGGAAGGCAAGGAGGTGAGGGGAGGGGAGAGAAGAATGGAGGAAGCGTCAGACCCAAAAGGCGATACGCCAATGGCTCAAAAAGAGGATGGGGTATCTTTTTACGATAATCAACGGCATACTTTCATGTTTCATGCTAAGGATGGCTGCCGGATCGGACAGCCACAAGATGAAGACGTGTTGTCGGAAAGTTCCTGAGCATGTAATACTTATTGCTTATGACCTGTACTTTGTCCTTGTTTTTCTTTGTCGAACACCGCACTCGATGAAATGTGCATAGATTTTTTCCCAACAAGAAACAACGTTTTTTTTCCACAAGCACAATCAAAGTGCAGCTCCTCTCCTGTCTCATAAATGGACTCTGCTGAAGAATCAGACATGCTGCGGCACTGGTTATGACCCTCTGACCAGGGTCACCGAGTTCTGCACAACGCCATAGATAACGAGGGGTTCACGAAGACGTGTAGGTAGTCTGACTCGCATCTATCTACAGCCTGGGTCTGACTGATTATAACGTAGCCCAGCAAACGCGAATGAATTTGGAGTACGGAAAGACAAACGGTCGCGCTCGTCACCGATCGATTGATTTGCCTGCCACAAAGCCTGCCACTGCATCCCTCGCATACGGCCCCTACTGTGCGTCTCCCCTCACCCGCTCGCTCCTCATTAGGCGACGGGACGTACAGAATAAACTAGCGGTCTAGAATATATGCATATCTATCTACTTGCAGAGGCTCCCGTCTCCATCTCGCGTCAACACTGCATGTTCAGTTCAAAAGCAGGAAAAACTGCAGCTTGCAGATTGCCTTTGGCCCGCCCTGACTGGGTAGGTACTTACACTTACACTTAGACTAGACGTGCCGGGTAGATTGCGTTGCATTGAGGCGGTAGACCGCTGGCTTAGAATGGCCGCACCCTCTTTTTTATTCTTGGTATACCTAGATGGGACGACCGGGCGATATTGAGAAATGATTTGATAGAGTCGAGGCTAACCAATTACCTGATTGATAGCAAAGTGGATAATGATGTTGTTCTTATAAAAGAGATGGTGGGTGTAATTGACATGGCACCCACTGTGAGGGGTAATATAGAGGCACTGTCCTTCGTACCTTCCACACGGCCAGACCTCCCAACCCGAGCACCGACGAAGATATCACCAGACCTCTCAAATATCACGATAACTTCCATTTCAACTGTTCAAACGAATCTTCAACATTCCGTCAATCTAGCCCAGACCAGCTCGACCCCTCAACCCGTATCTAGTCAACTGGAGAACTCGTTCCAGGACAACGCGATATTTTGGCTGCCGCAAAACTGCTGTAGCTTGGCTAACAGATCAATTGGACCTGTGGGAAGGTACGAAGGACAGTGCCTAAATATTACCCCTCACAGTAGTTACTCTGTACCAGTCTCCATCTCTTTAACAACAACATCAATATCCACATCGCTATCAATCAATTGGTGAGAGCTCGCATCCTTCGAAGCCACCCTGCGCGGTGTGCCTTTTGGGTTTCCCACTGCGGTTGAGTCAGAATGTCTTTTTTTCCCGTATACGCCTAATTCAAAATGGAGCCAATTCTTCTGGTTGAGAAATCTCTCCCGTACGCAAAGGCTTGAGTGTCGACTCGCCTACCATTCAAAGCACTCGTTTCGCCACCTACTCCCAAACACCACAACGGATACACAGACCTACCCCTTTGTCTCTTAATTCACATATTTGGCTGCGGCCAACGAATACGGAAAGAAACAATTTTTGGCGTCTTGGGCCAGATATCCACACACAAATACCCTATTTCTTGCCTACCCCCTTACTGGTATAGATATACCATCCCCTGGTGTCATGAGTGCCAGAAATCGAAGGCTCGCAGCGGCCAGGCCTACACCTCGGCGAAAGCTTCGCTTCCCAGACGAGGATGATGAATATGGTGGCAGAAACATCAGACACGTCATTGCCCAAAACGGCTTTG
The DNA here is from genome assembly GCA_022578775.1 of Xylaria venustula. NCBI lineage: Eukaryota > Fungi > Ascomycota > Sordariomycetes > Xylariales > Xylariaceae > Xylaria > Xylaria venustula. Next base: position 432,165 of record MU389360.1, on the reverse strand, counting down.
ACACGCCACCATGGTTTTATGCAGTCGGGAACGCTCCTATTGAGAGGGCACCTCAACGGATGCAGACTCACGAGCCGAACCCCAAAATGATTGGCACCAGGATCATGAATCGAGATGCGTATGCCCCAAAGGGGTCTATCAACCAGACCGTAGTAGCCGCATACTGCCATTTTCCAACTCTGGTGGCTTTCAAGTGTTACATCTTTACAGAGATGGCAGGCACGATCCAAGATGGATACTGTATCTGTATCTCTGCTCTATGGCCGACGCTGCCAATAAGAGTGCGATCCCCATGCCGAGTCTCAGAACACTATGTACAAACATACGCGCATATGACGAACCACAGAATGTGGCCATGAAAAATATTATCACGTCACCTAATGCGACCTTCCCTATTGTCATCAGCGGCCAGCCAGCCAACATGATCAACATTACAGCCATACTGTACAGAATCATGGAGGCCGACCCTCTTCGATTCAATGAAGTCGATACAGACAGTGCCCTGCCCGGTGCTGTATTCTCACTCGGCCATTCACTTGAAGACTGGTCCCGTGCCTTGCAGCTGCTGCAGGCATACATGCGCGCGCGGAGATCGAATACAAACAAATATAAATGGAACAGCAACAAGGCATCTACGCAAGCACACGGACATACCCTAAACTTTGTGACCTCGCGAGCCGCTGCGCGGGCGTACTATGCAGACATAGACGTGCAGAACGAGACGCTCCTGCTATCACGGACATGGGTGGGTACTCATCCCTCCCTGGGCCTCGACCCAGAATTCTGTTCTCAGGCGTATGACATGATCGACTGGAGCGATATGGATGTGCTGCGCGGGTTTTATGAGGCCATGCATAATGTGTTCTAGGCGTTTGTGCCGAACAGCGTCGTGCCGGCTATTGCGGATAACCCCAATTTGCCTGCGTTGACAGAGACGGAGACAAGGCGACTAATAGACAAGTCGATGCAACGACAGCTCATTGCCAAACGAGCTATGAAGGCGACCGGCACCCCCACCTCCGATGAAGCGACAGACCCCAAAACAACGGGCGACCTCGTCACCACAGTTACTGGGATCGAACATGGACTCAACATATCTGTTGCGTCGCCGGTTTTGTACATGGACCCAGAGACCCACGCGATCAGCCGCAAATATATTCGACAATTCACAAAGTATTATTTCAGCAACAACGAAGACGATGGACATGAGCGCAATGAAGCGGTCTGCAGAATCATGAGAGCGGTCTCTGCCGATCCAAGTCTGGCACTACTGTTGACACCTGCCCGGAACAATGCTGGACTTGTCGAACACCAAAATGACGCACAACAAGCCATCCTCAACCGAAAGCCGCCCGATGGCACTACCGACTGCGGAGCATCGCTGATGTTCCACATGCTCTGCCAAGACGACAGAATCCCACTACCCACATCTCGACACAATTTCTTGTTCTTCTTGACAGGTGACTCTCCGGTTTATCAGGAACTGTGGAAGGTACGAAGGACAGTGCCTCTATATTACCCCTCACAGTGGATGCCTTGTACAATATCTCCATCTCTTCAACAACAACATCATTATCCACATTGCTACCAATCATTACCACATAAACCGATAAACCACTACAGCTATGTAGATAAAGTCTCTCGTTGTTTGTTCTAACGGAGCTAGGTATTCGCAGTCTGCTGTTAGAAATCTGTAACAGTTTCTCAATACTTTTTAACGTACTTATCTACCTACATACTCAAAAATGACGACAGGTGAATAGATAGCTCAGCTACATATGTAGGTATTCATTCTACGTGGGGATCCTACCGGTATTTATACACTGTCATGGTTACTTTATCCATTTACATATGTACATACCTGCATCCTACTGCGACATACTAGGCAGGTGAGTACACACATATAGATACCTAGCTATGCGAGCAACCTAGAAGGTTTTAAGTTCTACTGAAGGTATCTACATACAGCTGCCAGATGTGCTTGAGCCAGGATCATGCTATATGTGAGTAAACCTTGGGCAGTATTGGGGATAAAAGCCTACTGTAACCCTCTAAAGACGCTAAACTACCCAGCTAAGGTAAGCGCTTGCCTCGGTAAGTACCTATGTAATCTGGTTACAACATCGGGATTACAGTTGTTCTTGTGCCCTTGTTGGTGACTTATACCTCAAGTCTTTGCACTTTATCACGTACACATACCTATATATATATACAATAAATTCATGATACTTGAGTGGATAACACAACATCTTTTCTACCTTCCCGTAATGGCCGAGACCGAGAATGACCAGCGCCCCGCATCGGCGTCTGTGCTTCAATCGACAGCCTCGCCATCGGCATTGCCTCTGCCCCGCGTCACCATCCGCTTCTGCACCCAATGCAAATGGATGTTGAGAGCCGCATACGTAAGATTTCTCCAAGCCATCTTCCCTGCTGTTTATATTTCCTTCCCTTTGTATATTATCCTCTCCTCATCATCATAGTCCTGGCATCTTCCAGGTCCCCTAGATTATATATATATATATATATATATATAACAGTTCCAGAAATCCCGACTTCTCGCTAACCACATATCACAAAACCACAGTTCGCGCAAGAGCTCCTATCTACATTCTCAACCTCCCTGGGAGAAGTAGCACTACAGCCCGCCACCGGTGGGGTCTTCGTCGTCGAGATACACTACACCGCTGACCCCAGCGCTACCAGAACGGACGATGACAACACCAGCCCCGCGACCCAACACCGCGTCCTCTGGGACCGCAAGACAGATGGCGGGTTTCCCGAGACGAAGGAGCTTAAGCGGCGTGTGCGCGACGTCATCGAGCCCGGCCGCAATCTAGGACACGTCGATCGAGACTACCCGAGACAGCAGCAGAACCAGCCGGAAAAGCAGGAAGAGAAAAAAGGTGATGAACCTGGCCTTCCTCAGCAGTCTCAGTCGCAGAAGACCCAGGGAGAGTGCGAGGACTGCCGGTGAAATATAAAGCAGATTGCAGAGATCTATATATTATTACACGGCCCTATACGCATAAAGGTACCTATACCCCCACGAGGACAGAATCGTGGGAACTGCCCTACACCGCCTTAGTGAGCTATGCCTATACCAGGGGTGGCCCAACAGACTTGAGGACACAAGGCCACCTTGCATACCTGGAAAGTATCCATTGGTTTGTATCAAAGGTATCCTTGGAATCTTCCTTTCCCGTCTCCTCGTAAGACGTCCCGGTATGCCCATTTAGCACTCAATGAAGCCTTGTCTTACACCGCCCGATTTGTCAAACCCAGACACAGATGTCACAACTTTCTGAATACCCAAGTGTTATTGCGGCAACGGAGAACTCATGCCGATATGACAGCAATCACATAATCTAGTTGCTGTGTTCCGCGGCTTAGCAGACCCAACTTATTCGCTTCAATATCCTTAGACGGTCAGTAGATAATAGGGGGAAGTCGTACCTAAATTAAAATATCTGTCAGTGTTCACCCTTGAGTAAATAAGTCCGTTCGTGTTGTATCTATCTCGCTCATATGGGATCAACGAAATTTTATAATTGTAACAACCTATCATCGTACATACACACATTGATATATCTATACATATCTATTTGAGTGTATATATATATATATATATATTGATTTAAATACATATATACATGTGTGTGTATATACCTTTGATATCACAGTTGACGCCGACAATGTTTTTTACGCCAGCATATTACATACATTTAACTCATTAGAGACTGAACGCATTTCCTCTGCTATGAGGGCCTCGAAAGATACTTCTAACCCAGTACACCAATTCTATATATACATACGCATCTTATTCATTTCTTGACTGATGACCCTACTTTGTCCAACTCCTCCCTCACGACCATTCCACATACACACACACACACACTCTCTCTCTCTATCTCTCTTTCTTTTGTCTACCTTTACGCCCTTTACATATTTTACTATATAAATACTAAGAAACGCAAAATAAAAACTTAATATTCAGATATATAAAACTAGTCTCTTAAAGAAATGAAGGAAAAAGAGAAACGACGTGTGTGCAACATTATCTACCGATTTACGAACGAAACCCGGTTTTGATTTCTCTACACACAAAAAGACATAACCAAGGCCATGAGAAAGTAAATGATCGAGGAAAGAGGAGAAAGACGGGCAAGACGGGCAAAAGGGGAGTGTGCATAGACAATTTTACTAGAGGTTAGAACGCAGCACACCCGAGGAAGCTACGAGGGCAACTAAAGGTTTCTTCTAGGACCGCAGAGGACCACATAGGTATCTTTACAATTAAAATGGGTTGGCCTCAATGGAGTGACCTTTTCATATGAACTATCCACAAATCCGTATCGTCCACAAATTTGGGTTTATGATGCCTCCTACCCCAGAGAAGTTATGGATCATCTTACGAGCCCAATTTTAGAGCAGCACCAGAGCAGACGTTTTCTATCAAAGTCACGGTGCGAGCAATGAAACAATGTCTGTGAGACCTTGAAAGAACAACTTATTTGCGCGAGGATTCGTGGCATCCCCACGTGTTAGGTGGCGTAAAACAATTAACCGTCTAGACATCTGCACATCTTACCGCCACGATAAGGGCACACCGCAAACCCCCGTAGCGTAGCAGTCCGAACCTTTCAGATGAGGAAAACCTGATTTTATTTCTTTTCTGTAATAACAACATTCACCGTCAACACGGTCGTCCACATAATTCTTCCGCTTTCTGTTGATGGGGCGTAGGGACATTGGCACAAGGATGGGCGTGCCTCAACCTTGGCCTGGGATTCGAACACCGGCAGTTCGACCACCCGTCGCCGTTATCGAGGGAAGACCTTTCGAGTCGAGCGGTGGGATTCAAGCGCGGGTTAGGAGCTAAGGAGCGAGCTCATCGATTTCGGCCGAACCTAGAAGGAGAGGAAGTTCGTATGAATATAGGTAATACTCTTGTTTAGGATTTGGATTGCTTTCTTGGAGTTGCGAAATTGCTGCCTCCTAGGCTGTTATGAACGTACTTTTGTTTCTTCTCAGCGGGCTTGAGAATCTGTGAACCACTAGTCAGCAAGAGTCTCAGAATTTGGGCGAACATGGTGTGTCAAACATACTTGGAAAGAGCAAAGCAAACTTTCGTCTACACTCATCATAGCTCCAGCATTATCAAATTCTCCGCAGTAGTTCGGCGCACTGAAAAGAGTGACGAGCTGACGCTTCGAAAAGAATTCATAGCCGTCCTCAACTACTTGGTGGGCACGGCAGATCAAATCCATGTCATGCTTTTGCAAGAAGCGAGAAACCACATCAGGACCGAAGGTAAAGGACACTCCACGATCATTTTCACTCCACCCAGTAATGTCCTTATCAGGATCAGACCACAATAGATCGCACAGTAGACCGCAATCGGGAATCTATGGCGGACGTAAGTATGGGGTTCGGCCAAAACTTGGAGATACAAAGGCCAAGAACCAGGGGAAGAGAGGCGACTTACGTCTGTTGGTCGCATGACCCGGCGAATCTGCTCCATCGAGTTTAGATCAGGACTCAAACCACCGTGCATGGTGAAGATCTTCTCATCAATGATAGCGGCAATAGGTAAGCAGTTGAAGCAGTCTGTGAAAGTCTTCCACAGCTTGATGTTGTATCGCCGCTTGCATTCGTCGTAGAATCCGTAGATACGATTAATGGATGCGCACTCATGGTTACCTCTCAAAATGAAAAAATTCTCGGGGTACTTAATCTTGTATGCCAGCAGAAGGCAGATGGTCTCGAGAGACTGCTTGCCACGGTCGACATAATCGCCGAGGAAGAGGTAGTTTGCTTCCGGGGGGAACCCGCCGTATTCAAACAAGCGTAGCAAATCGTAGTATTGGCCATGAATGTCACCACAGATCTAAATAAACACCCCGAGTTAGTCATCCGAGCCCGGGAGACATCATCGAGTCACTTAGGTTAGTTACCTTAATAGGAGCCTCTAGCTCGAGTAAGATTGGTTGACTAATGAAGATCTCTCTCGCCTTGGTGCATAGAAACCTGATCTCGGCCTCCAATAGCTGAACCTGCTTGCCGGGTCGGCTGCCACGCACCTCAAGGAGGCGGTCAATGATAGAGTCGAGGTCAACGTCGTGCTCGGCCATCGTTGGGGTGGTCCTACCAGCCGGGCGGCCCGCAAGGAAATCGAGAATGAAGGTATTGGGGCGACGAGAAAGGGGAGGGAATGAACCGGGGTCGAGAAAGAAACCTTGTGGAGCCCAATACCAGGAAATGATACACTTCTTAGGCTGTGAGGACAGCAGGTATTAGCGTGGACACAAGGAGACGAGCTGCAGACTGTTTCGGCCATGGCGGGCAAATACAGGTTGCCCTTGTGGACGCATCGGCAATGCAAGTCTGTGTGTGGTGCTTAGGGTGGGTTGTGATGAGGGACAACGGGAGGGCGGGGAAGAGGGGCGAAGGCGCAGTGGATTGTCACGGTCTAGAAGGAGAGAGCGGATGGAGAAACTTACGACGAAGCGATCTCAGCTATGATCGGAGCTTTCGGGGAGAGAGCTCGGGTCTCAATTATGCCACGTCGCCAGAGAATCCAAATGAGTGCTTGAGGGCCAAGCGGGTGCTCTGGGATGTCTCTTGTGTACAGTGTGCACAAAGAATCGTCGCCGGGTCGTGTCAGTGCCGGTTCGGCCGTCGGAAATCTCGTGATGCGGGCCAGAGAGGCGCGGGCGGTCGTCTAGAGCGTGGGTAGAAACGCAGGGGGAAACGCTGTATCGCCGGGACGTGGCACCGCGGTGGCCGGTGGACCTGCAATGACGGGATGTTATGATGGGGGCTCTTGTTGTGTGTGAGTTGGACTCGACCAGGTGGCAGCGACAGCTGACGTCGAAGCCGTGGGGACCGGAGGATAGAGAATGAGGATGGAGCCAGGTTGGCAGTTTAGGGAAGACGAGAAGAGGCAAGGAGAAAAGATGGTCAAGGAAAACACGCTCCGGTCGCAAGATAGGTACGTACGTTGTTCTCTACAGCGGTAGGTTGCAAGGGGCCAGCGAAAGGACAAACGCGTGGGATGTCGCTGTCGTCGCTATCGGCTTCGTCGTCGCAGTGGTCGTCGCTGGTGTTGTTGTTGGTGATCTCGTCGTCGTCGTCGTCGTCGTCGGTTGTGCAGACAAGAGGGCGTGGATGTGGTGGGTTGGTGCTGAGGATGTTGTGTGGCAGGAGCAAAAAATCTGCTGGCGCTTCAAAACAATGAACAAAACTGCTCTCAAACGTGTTCCACAATCGAGCTCGACGGGCGGCTGTGCAGATGTAGACGCAGGCAATGACAGGCAGGCAGGCAGGCAGGCAGGATGCGAAACGATGGCAACAAATGCTTATTCGCGGTAAAAATGGAGATGCGCAGGATAGAAGAGCCTGTAGTGTATCACCGTAAGGTTTCGCGGGGTCTCTCTGGTGAAGGGAGGAAAAGACTGGCACGGGATCAAAAGACGGGCGAGGGAGGGAGGGAGAAAAAAAAGGGTCGACCCGATTGATTCCTGGATGGAGACGTCAGAAGAGCGCTACTAGCATTTGACGGTAGGAAGTAGGCGGGCTGTGGTAGGCACAGCACTGGCAGAACAACTGCAGGTGGGCAGAATGTTCTGAGCAGGCACCTTTTTACTGGGCACCTAGCGCACCTAACCTACCCGTACCTACCTCTTAGACCTACCTAGGAGGTACCTAACCATGGATACCTACCTTATATTTGGACTCTCCCGAGTCCATCCGGGCCACCTACATAACTACCAACATTGAGTAAGTAGATACGCTACCTACTTCAATACACATTATACAGACCTTGTATATTGTAGGGCAGTGTACTGTAATGGTGTAGGTGCAGTTACATGTAGTTATGGCGGGCCGTGAGGTTGTTGTACCTGCGCCCTCTGCATAAACATAACGCTGACATTATTGTTGTTGTTTTTTGCTGCCAATCTAGGCTGCTTGGATACTTAGGTACTTTCATTATAAATGAAACTTCCATCGTTGACTTGATACCCACCTATACCTAGGTATGAGGTAGGTCTGCAGGTAAGGCCTTCAGCCCCCACTTTGTACATGTCTCGTGTAGCAGTATTAGGAATGACGCTGAAAGGGGAGAGTGCTAGACAACTTTCAGATGGAGGTATCAGACAAGTGATACACGAAAAGTACCCTAGTATGCCCCCTACCCTACCTAGAAGTACTAGCTTTAAGAGGTATTTATAGGCTTAGGTACCTAGTAGATAAGTACCTAATCACTACCTACCGTAGGACTTATCCTTGGTTGTCAGCCCTAAAAAGAGTAGGTACACCTTATTTAAACTGTTTGCAAACTTATTGTTCAGAGTTAATATTAATCCATCTCTTCATGTGTGGCTTCGCATCCCAGTTTGTAATCTACGTACTCCATATAGAACTGCCCCCTAAAATCTACCCAGAGTAGAAGGTGTAGGTAAGTAAGTAGGTTAGGTACACTAGTAGGTAGACAGTTAAGTGTCATCTCTAGCAGACTACGCGTCCCAGCGGAGTGTCAAGGCTCCCCGTTCCGGCCATTCGGTCATTGGTTTTGGCCTGCACAGCCTTCTTCACCGTCAGGTTTGTACGTAGTAGGCACGTTATCTTTTTTTTAACCAGTTACTAACTTACAGTACTTACTGTTAGGTAGATTATTGTGTAAGGAAGTTTATAACTGCAAAGCTAATCCACCTTACAATATAAATATGTATATGCCAATACCTATGTCTTCGCTTAGGTAGATGGTGATCTTGATGCGCTACGGTTTCATTTCCCGCCTCTATCCATGTCACATTGCTGTGCCCTTTGTTCATTTACAACAACATGGCCACGGTGAGACAAGACGACGTATCTATCTGTCTGTCAGTCACACTAGTCGAGGTGAATAGGTACATCGTGCCAAAGCAGACAGAAAACAACTCAAAATACTGTAAGATAACCGATCCTCTCACTAGCGTAAAGGTAAAAGATAGGTGTAAATGTATCATGGATTATCATAGGGACGCATGTCTGCGGCACCGCACTAATACTCGTCCCGAAACCCCCTCCTCATGGACCGATGATCGATGGTCGGGATCTACCGACATTTGGTTTTGCTAGGTCTGATTGGAGGCCGGGGATATGTGACTAGTGTATCTAGCAAGATTCATGGTAGACACTACACTACATTTATTGCCTCTTTTTGATGTGAATCGATCGGATATCTATTATACATACATACAAGCCGGGCAAGATGACATAATACACCTATTTCTGATACTACCAAGGACTTAACCATTCAACCCAGGAAATATAATTACTATATCATATAGTTTACGTGGAATTCGATCAATTATGGTATTTATGATAAATATATGTTAGCTTAATGATTGAGTAATTAAATAGCCTATTATCAGTATCGGTATGTATTATTTCATCTGGTCCCAACTACACAATATTGTATCCAATGAGTTAGCTGGTAAATAATGTGTAATCATATATCAGATGAGTGTTTCTACATATCGTTCTCAGAGATCTTGCCCAGCTTGCTAGAGCATACCGGTATTTATTTCATCTCGCCTGTCCTCGAGCACCAAAACTCGAACAATATAATCATAATTTTTTACAACGGACAGACTTGATCTACCTTACCTCGATACGAGAATAGAGCTATTCAGTCATTCTAGGTAGGTATAATCCGGACTTGAGCTGGGCATGGCGTACAGTGTGTGCTATTAGTGGTTAAGTTCGTCTCTTCAAGCTCCACAGTCAACGTCAGACATTGAACTCTGGACCTCTTCTCTCTTCTCTTCCGATACCTTAGCCGCTTCCACTCCCGCCCTCTGTCTCACATCTCCGTTGTTATGAGGTCAGATCACATGACCCTCCTCGAGGACGATTCTCGTTTGTTTCGGATGATATCACCAATACCTGGTCTCTAGATCCGACTCATCAGTTACCAGCCAAGAGGCTCCTACCAGCGGGCGACTTCTTCGATACCGCTTTTAGAATCGATGTCTCGCATCTCAGGTCGTTTTCGACGAGTAAGGGTAAGAAAGCAATGATTTCAAGCTAGTTCTTCGAGCGTAATATAGCCTGTCCAATGCCGGATATTGCCCTCCGGTGTGATTCGGTGTATCACCCGATTCCAGGACCCGGAACTCAAATGTGCGCAGTTGATAGGTAAACCATAGGTAGGTACTCCATCTCCATTCCCCCGCCTTTTCCCGTGTTTCGCGAGCTCGCCAGTTTTAGAGATAAGGGGCTTCCATTTCTGAGACGATGTTAATTGTACTTACAGATTGTACTTACAGCACCTAGGTCAGTATACCGGTATGTCCTATATACTATTATCTGATGCTAAAATGCTTCGTATCAACGCAATTCGTACTGGCTTTTCATTCAGAAAAGTAGAGAATTTTATTACAGTCTCTAATTACTCAACACTCTCTACATCATAGAGTCCACAGACTCTAAGCTATCTTCATCGCGACCATATTGGATCATCATTACTAATTATTTGATGGGAGCTTCTGACGAATCAGTAGGTATTAGAGTTTGGCCAAACTATCCCATTTACCTATCCACAGGTCCCGTCGATGTCACAGTACTCCGATACGAAGAACTACTGATTTCGACTAGGTAAGTTATCAACGTAGTGCCAAACGTACCTGAATGCCTACAATTCCAGATCTTACCGCAGTTGATACAAGGGTTGAACCTGAAATCAGACCAGAAACATTCGTTCAGAAGGAATTAGTGATCTGACGAGCAAAATACATCTTTGATAACTACCCTGTAACAAGCCCAAGGACCAAGAAATTATACTTCGTCCTTTGGCTACTCATGTAGGTAGATAAATAGACGAATAGCTGAAGGGGTAAGTTACAAGTAGAATCAGATTCGTATGATATATATGAAGATCTCCAAATACGCGCTTTGATATTTTCTCCAGCTTGATGTTAATCTAGGTAATTGTTATGGAGGGGGAGATTTTTCGCCATGACGATGAATGTGGAAAGGTGATGAAATTGTGAATTGAGAAAAAGGGACCAAAATCTAAAGCAAATCTACACTTCAATAGGTCAATAGAAACAGTTGATTTGACTCTAATGATTAATTGTTGTATTCGCACTATAAATCTCAAAGCCACCATTCAGGTGCTCTAAAACCGTCCGTGCCGTCGTTGTCATCGATAGACGCCGACGCCTCCGTCTTCAAAGCACTGGGTATGTGCTATAATAGAAAGGCTCAAATGATATCCGTCTTAACCCGCCCGTAACGCCAAATCCCCGTGAACACCATAACCGGCCGGATTGGAGCATGGCGGTTGCTCTGAAAGAAACCAGCACTGCAAAAGTGACTAGAGTGACAATACAAGGCAAAGGAAGATGTCAAGCTTCCAGAGCAATATAATACAAAACAAAAAATTACCCACAGCACGCCTGTCTAGCTTGCTATCAGCGTCTTCGGTAAGTCGTCTTACGTCTCTTAGACTTTGATGGTTTTTTGGTCGGACTTATGTGGTTAGCCCCGTCGACGATAGGAGTTGTATCAGCCGGTGAAGCTGTAATGCTCTCATTGATTTCGACTCCGAGCCCCTTAAGCTCGTCGTCGTCGATCTCCGTGAGTTCTTCACTAAGGCTTCGCACAACATTTTTCACATCCCATTGTTCTTGAGCGGCAGACGTCCCTTCAGGTTCGAATTCTTGAAGGTACCAAAGGACGCCGCCATCCGTGAGCGCATCCGTCGGTTGCCGTCCAAAGCTACCATTCGACTGTGGAGGTGTGGGAGGGGCGGGTTGAGACGTGGTTGGTACAGAAATATAGCCATTTGTTGCCGGTGGCGTATTAAGAGATTGTGTATCGCTCGTGCCACCTAGTTCGGGTTTTATCCCCGTCGCCCCAGAACCTGGTGCGGGAGTAGCATCGGCTGTTTCCTGCGCGGCTTCGAATTTGGTGTCTGCTTCCATAACAGACGTGTCAACTTCGATATTGCTATCGGTCGAAATGGCTTGATTGTCGACGTCTGCCATAGCAATATCTTCATTACCACTTCCGGCCGCTGCATCATGATGATTTGTTCCAGCAACGGCGATGACCGCCGCCGATGAATCCACCATGATAACATCTTGACTCTGCTCACCTTCACCATCACCCTCTACGGTGACAGCTGGAGGTCGGTATTCCAGGCTCGCTTCAATCATAGTCTCGAGTTCTAGTTTCAGACTTTCAAACGAACGATGATTCGCTTCTGCCTCGAGGCGCAAGGCCATCTCCAATTGTGGTTGTACAGCCTTGAGTATTCTCTTACCAAGTTTCTTACGATCTCGATAGTCAGAATAGTCAGTTTTGTTGGAAATTACGAGACCGAGTGCCGGGTTCTGTGGCGCCTCGGCTGGCGTGTCTGGCTCAGTATTGATCCCAACGTGTATGACGTCGCAAAGATCGTGAGCGAGTGTAAGTGTCGTTGTGTAGTAACGCTCGTCAATTCGAGATGAGAGGGGTGACAAGCCGTCGTAGAAGAGATTTTTATCAAGTCTATGTCATTGTTAGCTGTGAACAATGGTTCAGCGGTTATAAAACTTACGCAATGGCTTTCTCAATAACTGGTGGCAGTAGTTTGTGAATAGGGAAGTAACAGGTATCCACAAAATCGCGCTCCATCTCGGCAGCATCTAGTTTGCTTTGTTCCTTATCCACAATCTCTTGAGAAAGAGACTTCAGCTGTTCAAGATCCTTCAGGAGCATTTCAGCAAACTCAATTCTCCTAGTCAGTCTGGCCTTGCCACTAGATCCCATTGCCGCGAAGTTGCGACGAGTGAGTTCCATGGAGGAGAAAGTTTCCATCTGGAGCTGTAACCGCTTCAATAGTGCGGCCCCCCGACGCATCTCTCTTTTCAGGGTCCAGTAGCGACAAGCATCGCTGACGAATTCCTTTCGTTTCAGGAAATTGAATCGCTGGAGAGACGACTCGACAATATCAAACACCGCTTGCGGAATGACAGGAGCCCCAGAGGGAAGCTTCCATATTGACTTTCCCTGTTGACCCTTTTTGTCTCCTAGGACAGCCGAGAGCTTGGCGCCCGTAATCTGTGATTCATCCGGTGGGTGATCTGTGATCAAATGCCGGTGTGATGCTGCCAATGCCATTGCAGATGCCTGGTTGTTAGCCCAGAGGCGACCTCGCATGGTCTTTTTGTAGAACTTTTTCGCACTCTTAGTGGCTTGAACTACATCATTCTCCTTCGCATACTCAGATGGGCAATGCTTGTCGCACAAGGCCTTCAGGTTAGTGCTGCCATCGAGAACATCCAAAGCACCAGAGCTGTTCTTCATCCGCAGGAACAGACGAGCTCGACGGGCACAAGTAACATGAAAGGCTTGGTAACAGGCCTTATTACCACACTGAATGCATGCACCCATCTGCTGATTGCATATGTAGCATGTCAGCTTCCATCGACTTTTAGGAACTTTATCCACGTCCATGACAGGCTCCATAAAGGTATGGTTTCCGAGGGTGACCTCGGGTATCCACATAGCACAGAGCAGGTGAGCCCACTTTGAGGAGTTTGTTTGCTTGAAAGCACCATCAGAGTTAGGACAGAATATACAAGTCTAGGTAAAGATCATTAGCATAGCCTAGACAGACCCTGGTGTCGTGTAACTTACAGGTACGCCTCGTCCAATCAATTGGCATTTTCGGCAAAGCCATTGGCCTTCCGGAATAAACGGGACTCCATAGCATTCTTGATGAACGGCCAAATCGCATCCATCACAGAATACGATGGCATTAGTATTTTCACAATCACCATCATCGCAGATTGCGCATTTACTATCCTGCTCCTCGCCCGGCTGAGGGTCGCCACTAACGGCCGCTGCTGAGCTTGATCGAGGACGGTGAGTCTGTGGTGGCTTCGGGTTAGGTTTTGGTATTCGCTTCTCCAGCGCATGCCATTCTTTCTCGATCTTTGTAATTGTTATTTCAAAGACCTCACGAGTGACTGGATTCCAGCCCTGACTTTTGCGGTGTGCATTATAAGCCTCCAACCACATATCGTCCTGTTCATCCATGTCGTATTCCACACGTCCTAAAATGTTAGTAGGCTGGTGCGGTGTATCACCCTCGGCCTTGGGAACAGCCGAGGTGTCTTGGTCATCTTCAACGCTACCATCCGTGGCCTTGATCAAACGACGCTCTGGCCGGATATAGTTGTCGCTTTCTTGATATCCTATATTCATCATGGCTTTGTCAACATATCGGGCCTGGCCGAATTTCTTACTCTCAAAGAGTAAGATGCGATCCGTCTTTCGATATAAAGGCTGTTTGAGATCCAGCTTTTCCTTGTTATTCTGACCGTGGATGGGTAGTGGAGTGGGAGTATTCGGTGCTAGCATAGTGTCACTACGTGTGGCATATAGCGACTGCCGTGCGCCCCGTCGTCTTGTGGGGGTTGTTGCTACGACATTTTGGGAGCTTTGTACGACGCCGTTTGCTTGGACATTGGGAGAAGCACGAGTTTGGTCTTTGGAGGGGCTGCCAGCATCATTTGAATCTCCAAATACTGGTTTCCCAGATGGAGTCTCCGGCATTGCCTTGGCAGTACCGTCGACATCTTCAGCATGGAACAGCATGAAGACGCCTTCAATATCTAGATTTGGGTGGAATTCTTCCCAGCCTCGTTCCTCCCGCGGTTTGTAACCTTCACTTTGCACGACAGCAGCTGCGACGGCAGCTGCAGAGCTGATCTGCATCTCATCATCCTGCTCAATGCGAGTGGAAGTTCGATTACGGGTACTTCGTTCCCGCCGTGGGGGGTAGAGGGAGGGGGAGGCTACACTGTTGGAGATGCTGGGCCGCGTGCGGGAGCGAGGGCCAGTTGTCGCAACGGCATCTATTTGATCGTCCTCATTCTTGTCAAGAAACCTCCCGCCACCGCCGGGACCGCCCGGGGCATATCGACGCCGTTTCAAAGGAGGCTCGGTGGCAGCCACGATGCTAGAGGGACGGGCGCGTCGCGCTGTGGAGGCTGTGTCCGACTGACGGGTTCGCTGCCGGGCAGAGGAGGCTGTCCGCGGCGTCCTCGGGCTGGGGGCCATGATCCTTGTGTTCAGTCTGCGGCGAAAGAGCGAAGCAGAGGTCGAAGCAGGGCGTAATCAGCGCGTCGCAAGGGTTGGTGCGAGGGGCTCGAGGTATGGCGGATGGCGGCAAAAAGGCATTTGACAGGGTAAAACCGGCGGTCCAGGGCAGTATTTCGTGACGGGAGGGAGATTGGCGCGGCTGGTGCCAGTCATTCGTGCTGCAGCTATGGTGAGGATGTGAAAATAGGCTCGGGAACGCGGTCTTGCCAGGACGTGATGTAGTCGCAGACGTGCAATGGTATTGGGAAAGCCACAGGACACGTTATGTAATCAACGGCCCCACTTACCCAATCGATGGTGTCTCCACTTCTCTCTAGTCCCGCTAGCCCACCAGTTGTACCAGTACCACCCGGGATTTACAGTAGGTAGCTATGCCAGGTCCCAGACTCATGATTACGGCACTTCTGTATCATCCATGATATTATCTCCATGTTCCATCACATCTCATACCTGGTCGCCAATGCAGGTACCGGATGACATGAGCATGCTCCAACAACCAATGCAGCTACCATAAGCACTTTAATCCTCGGCCAGGATATATTGTTCATAAAATTTCATTCCTTGCAGGTTTGTCCTACCCCTGCACACCACGGCACTTACAGATAGATATGTATACTTAATAGACCATCAACACTGACGCACTACCGAGCCGTCGGCGTCAGTTGCCTAGCGAACTATATATAAAATTGGAAGCAGGACAGATTACGGATCCTTTCTAATCAATATTGATATCAATCCATTGACACAGTTCTGCTTGCAGGTCATCTTTTGTTAATTATGTTAATTAAAATTTCTAACTCTTTTCTTTGATTGCGTCCATCCCCCTATAAACCTCACAAGTTCATGATACGAGGCTAACCGATTCGGTCAGACTATTATGTATGAAGTGGCAGCTCTCCGCTCTTGCATGCCTAGTAGGCCGTTAATTGACTGGGGTGGTGATCTTGGTGAGCAATTGCCATGTTACAATGTTGGTGCGCGCCAATCAGAAGCTATGCGCATCCTGAATAGTGACCAATTGGTGGGGTTGTCGACTGAAATAGGAACTCTCGCGTTCCAATCTCGCAACCTAGATTCAGCCCTACAGGAAGTACGTGCTTTGGGGTACCTGACTACCGATTGTATGACCGGTCGGCCTACCGACCGACCGACCACCCTTAACCGGAAGTATGTCGATAAGGTGCCTTAGACGCCCAGACTGGGGCAATCTTGGCCACCGTTTCGGCTACGCTACCTCGCCATCACCTCGGTTGTTTGAGTAGACAGCATTAGCGAGAATTTCTAATACCTATTATTCATTATTCACTGCCTTACTAACCCAGCGGTGTGTTTTACTATCTCATCATAATATCCCCAAAAGATTATGCCATTCCACGCCCTTAGGTATATTAGGTAAATAGGACATTTCCCCTACTATAGCAGTTCTGGGAAGCGACTCATGTCCGTCAATGAAAGGCTATCCAATCCCCACCACTGGGCTACTCTATCCGTCATGTGCTTGCTCGACAACCCCACAGCCAGGAGAATCAGCTAGAAGACGTTATTGTGTCGGTCGGTGATGTCGGATTTCATCATCGTGTTATTCGCTGTCTTTTAATCATACATAATCGCCAATTCTCTGTCCAATTCCCCCATACATCAACGAAAGCGGCAAAGCACAGATTATCAATTATATAATTCCAGCTTTTCGATAGAATCATTAACACCATTATATGCGAGAACAACTTCCTGTTGCCCACTAGGGATACCCTTGTAGACGGTCCCCTACTTGTTTAATCTACGCTCTGCTGCCGTCGATAACTTCTCACTGTATTCTCTGGACTATGCAAGGGACAAGAAATTGAATTATGCTGTTTGAGAATTTAATACAACCTTATATACCATCGTTTGTTTCTTTCCTAATTTAATGATGTTGGCGATGAAGATTCGCCGTCTATGGCGTAGGGAGACATCATCAATACCTAGATGTGTTTTCTGTAGACCTATGTACATAATGCAAGACACCTCGGACCGGTAACGTTCCCTTTAAACCCCACCAATATTTTTTTACGCCACCACAATTTGTACAGCCGTGAGAGAAACCCATACACAATCAAGGCAATTCCCCTCACTTCTCTATCAATCACTATTATCTGCGTAGCACATTGGTAGGCCAATGAAATCGATCCGTCAACCCAGCCGGTGCAGCCTCCGGCTACCTACCTAACTTTCTAAACCTTTCACGGTGTGCTTAACATTGACAGGCTGATTTACTCGGCACCCGGCGCTATCATTCAACCCCTTTACAAGATTTAGGCATCGTGACTACCATGCGGTCTAATATTGTCTATCTCCATAGGCGGTTGAGGTGCTATTATTATTTACACTTCCTTCTTATACTACCTTCTGCGCAGGCTAGATGTGATAAAGTCTCGGAATGTTTCGGCTTTCACATATATGACCTGGTTCTCTAGTGCCACGAGAAATAAATCAACAGATAAACAGGATTGTATCGAGCTTATTCTTAACAATTACCTTCGTTGACCGCAAGGTCCTATCGTCTCCCGCTCCTTTAGATCCAGCACCCCGTTTAGTGCAATCAGAGCTAGTAGATTCTTCGAATACTTATACCTACCTACTGGCCTAGAGAGCAACATCTAACAAAGAGTAGACCCCCGGACGGTGTATAAAGTAGCAGCTTGTGTGTGGGTTTTCAAGGCAGTCCACCTAGTGAAACGGGGATATGAAAGTTCCTGGCTCGGATGCTATTCAGCTCTACTCTGAATCATGGCTACTAACGCATCGAATCCAATGACTGTACACTGGCGAGTTATCTTCATTTTGGAGAAGTCCCATCTTTATATCATAAGATAACGTATTAGTCATTAACCTCAGCATCTAACGGCCACAAACCTACCAGATACCTGGTCTTTGGGTACTGAGTCACGTCCACCCCACTGCGAGACGCCGATCCAAACGGCAAATATAGCCTATAAACTCGAGATTCCTGAAAATGAGAACGAAATGAGGCCGTTACGACCTCACACACACAAGCCAACACACACCAAGCCTCACGAGCACTGGCTACTCGAACGTGTTTTCTCTACAGCTCCCTGGCGCCAAGGGAAGAGTATCCTCGGGGAGCAACCTCAACTACAAATATGCAGAAGGATTCTGAATGTGATGATTAGGTTGATGCTGAAAACGCAATGTGAAGATAGCAACAATGAACCAGTGCGGGTAGGTAAGGGGCACCTGAAAGCGCCATATCCCCTTTAAACCTGAAAGAGATCCGGAGTACATCTGACTACCTAGAGACTTCGTTGACCTAGAACCACCACCTGCTCCTCCGCCAACGGAACTCTTGACTCACAATCAATGCCCGAATAAAGAAGGACACCAATCTCGTGTCGTGTGAGGTTACGCCTGGCATCTCATAGTCATTTGCGTTCTTCCTAATAATAGATCAAAACAGGTTGAATTATGAATATCGAGAGCAAAGACCCAGACACGGATAAAAAAAATGTTTTTGAATAATGACAGATCACCTCATGAGACCCGAGGGCAGCAGCTAAATCATCCCTGGCGATCGTTCTGATCCTTGCCACCGAGTCCGCAACAGACGCGCGCACGCGCGCACTTCTCTACCTAGAAACGAAGCCCATGTTAACCGTCTCCATATAACTATCTGTGATCTCAAACAACTCACCCTACCGAGTTTCCCTTACTGCATATATCTTTACTGTCTCTCACTCCCCCACGGTATATTTGTCTTGCGAGGCTTTTTGGGATTAAATACGTCCCTATATTAGAAAATATATACAGCATAGGCCATTTGACGGCGAATGTTTGAGAATCTAACACTTTTTCTCAGCAACTTGATCAGCGATAGCCACATTCGAACCTGTCTTCGCGCGCGGCATGAATACCCCTCTATACCGAGACTTACACAGTTAAGGCAGATACCTACTTCATTAATTTACCCATTACTGACAGGGTTCTTAAGCCATCCTAATGTAGTTCAATATGAACGCATCGTATTGAGTAACACAATGCTCATAGTTCTCAGAGACAAGCAGCAGTATGTGGAATGTATGCTGCGAATATACCTATTAAAGTGTCGCAAAGAGTAAAGTGAAGAACGAGAATCTTTGATGTCACACTGCATTACAATTTTAGAGATTCCAGTCACAGCAAATGTTGTTCTGAGGGCCGCCGAGTTGGGCTCATCAACGTAAAGAATGGAGAATGCGATGCTTTTCTTTTTCTCCCTGAGCCGTCATCGTTGCCAGGGGAGTGGTTGTCTCTACTCTTAGTCCACCAGAACACCTGGCCCTGTGTAAATGCAAAAGAGGATCGCCATCCCACGCATCTCTCGTATCATCATGTGCTATAACAGAAAGTGACCTTGCATCCTTAACTAGGGAAAAACCAAATATAACGAATGCCACCGCGGGGAATCTCGATAGAACCATATTCGATCAAATCTAAACAACACCCAGGCAAACATCTGGACGCGAGCTTAGAAGCTAAAAACAGTTGACTCGGTCATACCATTTTAACACGGTCCTTCCCACCAGGTTCTTCTAATGTCGTTGTAGGGGTATCAAGCCATTCTCGACAGAACGGCTTTGCTGGGTAGGTGGAGAAACTTCTTCGATTTGTTCGAATTTGTTAATGAGTTGTTTGATAGGTCCGCAATGGGCTATGCTCAGAATACAGATCAAACCCCTTATTGGTGATAGCCTGCGGATGCTAGGAAGAAACACGATGCCAACCCTACTGTGTAACGCCAAACGCTATGCTCCAATATGTAATCAAACATGATGAAGTCTAATACAACAGTGGAAATGCCCCGGTCTCAGGAAGACAGGTCAATTTCCGTATGACTTCGCCAAAAATCTGAATAAGAAAGACACTTGTTACAACCAGAATTCAAACTTGTGGTCAGACCAGCGTACCGCCATTGTGAATAGCTGGGGCATTGGGTATCCGCGGCGTTCCAGTGCTGTGATGAATCGGTGAAGTTGTACCAAATTCGGCTGTCATGAAAGTTGGACGAGTGGCATCCCAATTCTCCTCGTCCAAAACGCTGAGATACCCATTGCCCACTTTATCTCGCAATGCTTCAATTTTTTGCCTATAAATTTCTCCGCCTGCATTCCAATCTTCCAAATCACTCCAAGGGTGCCGAGAATCCAGTGTGGTAGACGGCGGTGGGGGCTTCAGGACACAGTTAGTGTCAATGCGTGGCACCTCTCGTGGACTAAGTGTGGTAAGTGAAGCAGGTTCCCCTGTGATCTTGGCGGCCGATTCTTGCTTTTCAGGGGGCTGGGATATACGATAATTAGTTTGTAGGTCTGCGGTGATGGTATCAGCTCCTGGTGATGGAGAAACATTCGCCATGACGGGTTGTGGAGGTTCTATAGTAGAAGGACGTTCATTGGTGGCAAGATCAACAATACGGCGCTTTGGCGTACGTCGTCTTCGCGTAGAGGATGTGTTTATTTCACTGGTGACAGCCTTGGGTGTTGGGCGAGCTGGTCGTTCCTTACGTAGCACGGTCGGTTGTCTTGGACCATCATAGATGATAGCTGGTTTGCTGATATCGACCACTGGTAACTCGGGGACTGTAGGCTTCACAACAGGAACCGCAGCTGGGACAGCAACCCGATCCACGAGGTACTTTCTCTCCGCCGAGGTTGGGCCCGAGGCATCTATTATGACATCTTCGGTGAACCCAGGCGTTTGGCGAAAGAGATTGAAAATCGTGATCCGGTAGTCCCGGTGAGTTCGCGTGAAGGGGTTTCCCTCAACCCAAATCTCCCGAATTTCTGGTATACCAGTAAGCCGAGCAAGCTCCATAGGATCCGTCAGGCGATTGTCTCGAAGATCAAGTCGTTCTAGGGGATAGAGCTTTTCGATTCCAGCAATTGATGAAAGGCGATTACACCGCAGATTCAGAGCGCTGATAGCAGGTAATGGGTTTCGGAGAAGGGAATGCAAGGAATCGATCATACAATGCGATAGATTAAGCGCCCGAAGAGCGGTCAACGTGGCTAAACTGTCAGGAATCTGGGTAAAAAGGTTCGTAGATAGGTCCAAGGAATTTAGAGTATTAGCTAGCGGTGTCAAGCTAGCCGCTGGCACGACGGTCAATGAGTTATCCGCCAAGCTCAAATGTTTCAGGAATCGCCATTTCGAAGACGGTAAAACACCCATAGCAAGCAAATTTGAAGCGCTATTTCTCGGATTGTGCCAAGAATCAGATAAACTGGAGTGAGAGCTACCAGACCCAGAACGCTTTATCTTGTGTAAGCTTCTCGTGTTTGTGGAATGATGGCGCGAACTCGCTGGGCGCCTAGGCGAGTGGCTTCTTGGCCGACTTGATTGATGAGGAGAGCCTGGATCTTCAGCATCGATGCGAGCAACTGATGCACGGCGACTGCCATGTGGCGATAAGCTCTCGGCTGATTCGTTTCCAATGGAGCCTATGTTTAGATCTGCAACTGTATTCCTGCGCCCAGGAACTGTAGAGGCCAGACCAGGACGATGTAACTCTGTATCTGTGGGACTCCGCTTTGGACTAGACGCATGAGCATAGGCACCGGTAGGCGTAGTCTGGGCTTTCGCCGAACGACGGCGTCTCTTATCCATGTCATCCAGGACAATATCAATCAGTATATCAGCCGGATCCTCAATACCTGCATTCTTAAGAGTTAGAGAACGAATTTGCTCAGCTAACCGATCCCACCCAAAGAACTGCCGGAAATCGATGCCGCTGATTTCGAGAGCTTGAAGGTTTTTGAATACGTAGAGGGGAACAGCGGAATCAAAGGGAAACTCTTCGTATCCACGTATTAACTTCGCACGCCAATCTGGCGCTAGTCGTAAACACGGTATTTTGGTGAACGCGGAGTAGAGGTATTTCAGGTCAGCCTGCAGGGCAGCTTTTTGCTTCTCGTTACGGGCGGCGGCTATGCTCGACCCGATACCAAAGCTATTCCACAGAGCAGACATACCAGACATGACGCTGCGAATGCTCGAAACCGATCTTATCGAGACCGCATCGGAGCCTCGACTCTTGGTGCGCTGCGATGGACTCAGGAAGGACACATAGTTGGCGGAAGTAGTGCTGTCGTGTAGATTTTCCAGGCGCACTTTCATCGGACCTACATTGATACCTAAATCCTCAAATCGAGACAATAGATAGAAGAGGTGATGAGGGGTAAGAGCAAGTCTGGTCGATTTGGGACTGTGAGATGCAAAGCTCAGCGATCCAAGAGACAAAGCATTGGCTAGAGCACTGGATGTCGACGCCGATGTCGAGGGACGGTCGGGGAGAGGGAGGGAGGCTGCGGACTGTGAGGTTTGTATAGTAGACACACTTTGACTAGGGCCATGTCGGGGCTGTCTGCGCATCTGCAAGGCGTTGGCCAGCGCCTTCTCGTGCGTGCGCACGAAAGTGGCCAGTTGCTAACAAACATTAGCTTTTCGGTCCCCAAGACGACATCGAGATTCTAGGTTATACCTTAACAAACAGCTCCCCGTCTTCAGAATCCATCTTTCCACGCTACCTAGTATGCATACATGGGAAATTGGAAGAATTGAAACCTATATCCGCCGTTTTGTTCGAGGCTAAAATGCTGTCGAGAGCACTGTCGAGGATAGACTTCGATAGATATACCCGGTAAATTTCCCAGGAGTCTGACGGATCGACTGCGGACTCGGCAACACTAAATAGATGATACATTAGCGTCGGTATGACTAGCATGTTTGTAACAATTCGAAATGCTCTGTCGCTGCTCGATCAAGTTGATAGCAAGGCCGCTAGAAAGTCTAGAAAGTCTAGATGTGAGGAAACAAAGTGATGTGCGGCTTTGAAACACGCGATAAACGGCACATGTGCTGAACATGACTCGCAGAAGTCAACAATCCAAGTCGGGCGACTCAGTTATCTCAAGAGGTTCGAGTTGAGCGACACAGGGAGAGGCAGGGCGGATCGGAGCGAATAAGCCGAATAAAGCCTCCTATTGCAAGCCTGCAGGCTGCCTGATCACGTAGAGGCAATCATATATACACACGCTCGAGCAGAACAAGATATGGGGACAAGGCAACGCGATCAACAGGCACAGGCATAGTTCACGACTCAGGGGAAATAAACAGCAGCGGCAACACAGGCAATGGCATGATGGCCATAACAGAGAACGAGAGAACCAGCTGATTGTATTGTAGAGACGGTAGCCCCGCGAGGAGATCGGAATGAGAAACAATATCAGAGAAGACGTACCTGCGGGAGCCCCAAAAGTCGAGCGGATTTTCTGTTTCTCGATACAGACGCCGACGAGGAAACACTCGCCAAGCGCTCGGAAACACGCAAGCGGGAGGGGAAAGGGGAGAAGAGGACGACGGTGGGAGCGAAGAAGGGAGCGAAGACGAGGCTATCCCCAAACCTCGGCGTATCGCACGGCACCCACGACGACGTGGTGATGGAACGGGAGAGAGTGAACCTGAGAAAGGTCGCAGGAGGTCGGAGGGACAGGATATTTGCGTGCAGGACTTAGGCCGCGACCCGGCGTCAGTTATACCAAACTGGCTGGGGTCATGGCAAAGTCGCAGCCGCCGGTGCTAGGTGGATGGGACTTCAGCGCCAGGCCCACCCTGGGAGGACAAAAAAGCGATGCCAAGCTCGAAAGGGTCAGGATGGGGAGGAATATGATCAAGGATGTGGTTAGATCGGCACCATGGGAGAGGGTGCGGTGGAGGGGCTAGTACTGCCATGATGGTATGTGTGGATGCCACTAATCCGACATGCATTCAGTGCGTATACCACAGTACATACCTACTTGCCTACCTCATGTGCAAGTATAGGCTGCATCTAGTGGACATAGTGGACATGGTGGACAGACTGTAGTGGAGGTAGAGGTGGTATGGCCAGGCCGCTATAGGGGATATCTCCTGTATAGCAGACTGTATCGGGTACCGAGATACCTGGTGGTATGCAGTGACGTACAGCAGCATGAAATGCCGCCCTAGCGTACATACAATTCTGGCCATGAGTGGTGTTTTGCCTATAACATGCCTATAACCTGCCTACACTCCTCCATTCGGCACCACTGAAAAGGAAGTAGGTACACCCACGTACAAGGTGTAGGTATGTAGTGTACATGGTAGCGTAGGGGGTCGCCTTTTTGATGTGCAGGGTTCACAGTGCGATTGTGGCTGTAGAACAAGGAACACAACCGATATGGTTGGTCATGGCTACCTGAGTGATCACACACTGAGAAATTACCTGTGGTCTAGTTATTTTAGTCGGGCCCGTCTCGGTCACCTGAGCCATGGAAGGAAGCGATAAGATGGCGTGAGGTACAGAGTCAGATCTAACATGACTAAAGTTACCTACCTAAGGTACTCAAGGAGATACTTACAGTACACAGACCGTGACCAGTGATGAGATACACACAAAATGGTCATAAACATGGACACTGATTTATTTTCTGTGTGGTTGGTTCGTGAGATTTACATTCCCTTCCCTCCTTTTTCCTTTCCAGCTTCGTCATAGGTGTGCATCGAGCAACGAATTGATGCATTTTCATCTCCTATCACAGGTATTCGTCAGAAAATTTTGTGGAGTTTGAATTCTGATGGGGCTTGGTCTAGATGTACCTAGTGTAGGTACCTGTAGCTACGTACTTAGCGTCGGTCGTTTAGGTACCCTGGCGAGGGCAGAACCTGGGTACAGTACCTTGGTCGCAAGCGCTAACACTTTCCACCATGTGCACTGTATCTAAGTTGTCGTTCGTTCTTCATGTAGGTATTCCACTAGTTGTGTTCTGTGTCTTTAATTGTTGATATCGCTCGTTCACCTGACTGTACATTGTTCGTCCTCGAGGTCGGTTCTCGAGACACATCTCAGCAACGCACATACTGTACATTTACTGTCAACAGAGGCAGCCATGGTTCCTTGGAGCAACAGATTGGCGGCAAAGCGTCAGATGGGCATTGCCGCCAAGGCTCCCTGACCAACCAATCCAACAACCACGCAAGTTGATCAGCTGCACTCCAACCAATTATTGCGTGCTGTCTTGCCGCATCAGCTGTACATGTACTGACCTGCATTCGCCATTCACCATTTTGCATGAGCAGAAGCATGAAGTATCCGCCGGCACGTCCAAAGAAGCCGATATGCATCTCATACGTACACTAGCGACGTTTGTTTGTGTTGTGGTACCTGGGCACTGCCTGGGGTCGGGAGGAATGGAGCGCCTATTCGAATACCTAATGGTTGATATCGCCCAAGAACATACGGTACATTCTTTCGCTCACGTACCACAGCCGCTGTAAACAACCATTACAGTATCATCGCGGTACATACCTACTGATTCCTCAGACTCGCCATGCTTATTCCTGACCTATTATATATATTTTATATATCCTCCCCCCAACCCGGAAAACCGGCACCATCCCAAGCAGTCTTCAGCATCATACCGAAGTTTTAAGGGAGAGATTCTCTCGGCAACGGGATCACATACACGGCTTTGGACTCTCGGAGATTATTGGTGTATCCAATTGCATTGGTTGTTTGCTTCGAAGACCTGGCGTTTGAACGGTATTTTCCGACTGTCGGATTTAGCACGCCCACCCTTGAAGATCTTGTATCCGACAACCTCGACAACTTCCACGGCCTTATCTGATCCAGCGCATTCCACACTACCGTATGGCAAAACAACTGTCCACACCGTACACATAGCCTTTGGCTACGAACAACATGTTCTAGTTGCCAGAAATGTTTCATGAGCCGCTAGCGCCGACTCTACTAGTGTACATCGACATACGAAGCCATGGTGTAAAGTGCGCAATCCCCGTACGCCATCGCTACACTATGGTAGTAGGTGGGCAGATGCTCTGACGATCATGTGTCTCCTCAATCCCAGTCCCGTGACAACCTCTCCTTGTTCACCGCTCACATTCAGAGCCGCCATAACATGTAGGTATGAGCCTGAATCCTATCCCAGGTCCACGCACACTTTTGTTTGTTTTGTTTACTTGCCTATACTACGGGTAGTCGAGCGGTCCTCGGAGTCGTACATGGTGTTGACCGGGACCGGATATTACAGCTCCATCATGGCGCCCGGCGCTTCGTTGACTGGTCCAAGTTGAAATTACGATAAAATGTACCTATACGTACTGTACTGAGCAGAGCAGGCTACTGGGATAAGCATCGCTCTTATCACCCGAACCCTAGCCCAGAACGCCATCTGCCCGCGAGCCTACCTGTGTAGGTAGTGTAAGTAGGCACGCCCATGTCCTTTTTAGCCGGGGGTTCCCTTCTAAATATCCCAGGCAATGCCCTAGAGAATCAGGGTCCACGCCCCAGACCAACAAATCATCTTGAAACCCTGTCACCTTGACGAACTCCAAACGACTTCCATGTGTACATGTAGTACCTATACCGGTTTTATAGGTACCGTGGTCACTGCCTGGTGTCTGTGCGTACGCTAGCACGCAACATCTTCTGCTCAGTACAGTACACATATATTTCTGAAAACCTAGGTAGGTAGTTCAGCTATGATACCGTCTTGAATCCAAGACTTCCAGTGTAAACGCAGTTACACAAGCATCGCCGGCTTAGTTGTCAACTCTTTACCCAGACTGACCAATCAACGTACTTCACAATGAAGACAATACTTATCCCTCTTTTACAACTACGTATTTAGACTGTTCGAGTTTGGTTTGTCTTTCGCTAAACCACGAGTAACTGCACCAGTTCGACCATCCCATTATCACTTAAACACTATAGCAGTGTCATGCCACCACCCCTTACTAATTGCTCCATCGCCATCGAACTTGGTTTTCGTGAGCCCATCAATTACCTATACTACCACTGGTAGATACGTAAAAGACTCGGGTAAAAAACCTCGGACAGCGCTCGGGCTACACTTCTTGTCTAGGAGGCATTGGGCAAAAGATCTTCATAAGACACTTACAACGTCAGATCTGGCGTGATGCAGGACCCTTCTTACCTTGGACTCACCCAACCCGCAAAATTCAACCACAGCACCATTTCGTCATAACTCCACTGCCAGACCTCGCAGCTATTGGTCATTATTCTTGGGATATGCTGAAGGCGAGTACAGTAGTTAATAAACACCCTTGCTATTCTGGGCAGGTTCTGGGCCAGTCATCCCTGCGACCTAGAGTAATGGGGACTAGTGCGTCGTCTAGTGATAGAGATTGCCTATCTAACTAACCTAACTAGCAAGGTCCCTCGCCCGGGAGGAAATACCCCGCCATCTACGAGATGTCGCTCACGTTTCAGACACTTTGGCCATCTCGGCCGTTAAGACGACAATGTCAGGGCCGCTAGTCGAAGGAGGGAGGGGTAGTTCAGACCGTTTGTTGATGGATGGTGCGATGCGCGACTGTCATTACTCGATATACATACAAACATGTTTCGAGCTACACCGCGTGTTCCCACAACAGCCTTTTTTTACTCATCACGGTAATGATGGCCTACCCCACGCTCCCACGCTAGCAGTGGCTATCGCTAGCGTTGGCAGATAAAACAAGGCAGGCGAGGCAGGCGAGGTAGGCAGTGTTGAAGGAAGAAGGATCTCCTATAATTCCCATCTTCATAGTAAGAAAGTACAATAAACCACGTACGCACTTTTGTGGTTTCCCATCAGGCTCGCGGCACCTCGGCCGCCCCTCAGGACCCTTAATAAGATCTTCAGAGGTATTTCTTTTCGTGTGAAGGCATCGCCCACGCCCAGACTTCACATGGCGAATAAACATGTTTGGTACCTCTAGTTCTGCTCTGGCAGACAGACTCTGGAGTAAATTCTCCACAGTAGCGAGCGGCGCATTGCATGAAGACGAGCCTGCGTATCATCCGGAAAGCAACCTCGGAGGGTTGCAGTTCGGTGCACACCGCTCGATTAGATGACATTGGCTGCTGACCACCAAATCTTGTCACGCAGAAACCTCTCATTTTCATCCGTGGGCACAGCTTCGCATTGAGTGCATGACATACTTACTGTACAGGTTAACTGATTCAAACTGAATACTGCGGTAAAGGGATAAATGACATCAAGTCCAGGAAACACCCGTAGATTTGAACGTCCAAACATGTACAACTTCCTTTATCTACCTATCTATCTATTAAGGGTCTCTAGGAAAGAAGAACGTCTCTCGCACATACATCATCATTCTGTAGTAGGATGTTTTGAAGCTCCACTCGGAAATAGATGCAATTCACCTTGGTCTAGTTGAAGAGCAAACTCACGATACCGGCCGGGAGTTGAAAAGCAAAAACAAAATAATACTACAGTAAGTAGTTCGAAGGGCGGTGGACATGCAGTATTTGCACACCTCCAATGGAACCAAGGAGATAACGCGAGCCAAGCCCTGTTGTATTCCTTGGCATGACAGTTTCATTGGTTTTGATCGGCCAAACGACTGCCGGCTTCCTTAAAACGGCAACGCTCTAGCACTGCAAGAGATATAACAGCAACGTTGGAGTGTGACACGGCATGAAAAACATGCCTCTAATAAGGAATGCTCTAGGCATTATCCTGGCACGACTATAACGACCGAGCCGTGCAGCTTTTCAAGATTCTGATAACAACAGAATGCGATCTAGAATAAGCGGCTGACTAAGGGTCGGGAATTCTGACTGGCTAGAATATCGAAACTTACCTCTCACCAGCCTGTAGTATAGATAGCGTTGACAGGATCAACGATGAGAGATGATAGGCATACTGAACGAGCCTCCTCACGGATGAGTGAGAGAGGAGCATTTCACCAACGTAACTCCATCTTACGAAGTAAATCATGCCCCTCTTGTACAATTGTTAGCTTCATGTTCGCCACCAACATCTGAATGCTGTCGTCACTCGTATATCTAGTTTCACTTAGTGGAAGCAGCGCTATCTGCGGTTATTCCCCCAATGTCAACACCCAGTCGAGGCTAGATCATCTGCGCAAACTCGCCATTTTGACCCGCTTTGATGGGCACTATACACGGGCCTCTCTTCTCCTTCGTGATACAGCCCCTCATTTTCTTTCAAGTCGATCCGCTGGTCTGGCACACACCTTTCTCAGTTATACAAAACATCCATAAAAGCTTGGCCGACGGCTTGGCATCCGTTTAGTGCGAGAAGGCGGGCTTGAACCAGAATGATTGAAACCAATGTTCGCCCAGAACCCTCACCGCCCTGCGTCCGTCGCCAGGACTCGGAACCCGGAACTTGGAGCATTAACGGCTTTATAGTCTCACAGAAAAAATTTCTCATGGCCTGCAGCTTTCTGATGCCCTACTACATGTTGCTCGCGCGAATGAGAGACAGTGGCGTGCATCCTCTCGAACAGGTGTCGTGGCCATAAGAATGTTAGTCGTCGATGCAAGGCGCTTGCAGTAACGCAATGCGTAAGCTGTTAGAATTGGAATACTGACGAGGAGCAGCTCTCTATTGGTCATTAGTCGACTCGACACGGAGTTGAACTTGACCCTTTTAGGTAAGTTACGGGGTTATCAAGCTGATCAACCGCAGATAAGCCATTCCTGAAAGCGGACATGCATTGGTACGTACCGAAGGCATACTGCTACCTAGTGTTAGTGCAATGTAGATGAGAGTTGGTCGAAATAGGTAGGCGGTTGCCCACTTCTCAGATTGTCATTCGACGAGCTAATCCAGTGCTAGTCTGGCCTAGGCTCGATCTGGTTCACAAGTAGATCTCTTCCCGCTGAAATCAGCTTTGTATGTACTTACAGACGTACCACCAGTTTGCAGCCAATTGTTTTGTTCTCTCTCCCCGTGCGACGGCAGCACATACCTGCACGACATCGACGCCAACAGCCATTGATCAAGCATCACAATACTGAGATCAAAAGAAATGGAGCTTTTGTCCTCGGAACCACCGGCATGCATGTGTGCCTTGCTACCACTATCGCATACTCTCATTCTCCAATGACACAGAGTAGATAGTTTGGGCGCATCAGTCGAAGCGTTAAGGAAGAAGGCCAAGACCGGAACAGCGTTCTTTATATTGGTGTCTCACAACTTCCGTATGGTAATATAGCATACTGAGTCTACAAGCTGCAGTCTCTTTGAATAAATGACACCAGTTCCAGATTTGATGATCACGGGACACGCCAAGACAAGTTCCGCGGCAATCAAAGTGCAGTCGACAAATAATCATCAGTCCCAATCTCTCGGCAGCTACAAGACACACACTCACTTCCAAGCTTGCCGGAGTACGTATGATATGGACGGAGTAAAAGCTGCGTGTTCAATGACTTAGAGCGGCGCTATAATACGAGCTGCTCTTTGTGAGAGAGTGTTCATTTGTGCAACCAGTGGGCGCAGAGACACTTGCGCCGCATCATCCGTGAGGCCAACCAGCGGCGTGCAATCCAACCCCGCTAGAAGCGGCATATGGTTCGACACTCACCTGCAGGTTGCCGGTTAAGATGATTATCGACTTCTCTATCGGATGGTTAGTCAGCTGTTGTACTGGCCTACTCACCGGGAGTTAACCGGTACACTGTAATTGGGCCGCACACTCATAGACGCATATGACATACCATTGAGATGTAGACGTGAGGACGCTTATATGCGGCGAACCTTCACATCTTCCTTCATCTAATAGCCGTTTTTCGAGTCTGCCTCAGTCAGTTTGTGTCACGGTCGACGGCCCATGACTTGGCGGCTCTGCGGATAGCGATATCCTTGATTCATCTAGAACCCGAAAAGCTCTCAAAGCATTCAACAATCTAGAAGGGGTGGAAACAGGTTCGCCTATTGAGCCAAGACTGTTTGTTGTATTGCGTGTAAACAACGGTCGAGGATGTAACACGGCGTCGCATTAGCGCCGATTGAGAGTGTTATTCCTCGCTTGAGGTTTTGTCTCACCCTCTGCCTTGTCCGCCCATCCAATCCGACATCTCATTTCTATTCAAACGCCTTTTATTTTGTGCATGCAAACAATCTCTCACGGGTATGACTTACGATACGCAAATGTACGCGCAAGACAGTGACCCAGCCGTCACGATGTACAGGAGAAGCCAGCCCCTGTCCTAATAACACGTTGCTAACGATGCCGTTTGTACTCATTTAAATCGTCTACGAGGTGATCAGTATAGAGCCTCGACACTATTTCGGAGCATTTACTAGGGTTAGAAAGGCTTTATACGCTTAGTAGTATAGAGTATGCACATCTTGCTCTGCTGATGCGTTGCAAATAAAACAGTTATATTCCATCTCAACAACCTGACAATATATAACAAAGATCGAAGGGGTAGCACTAGGGGGATATTGTGCGAGGAGAATTGCTGTATCAGTGTAAGTGAGACTGGCCCTTTGGTGAGTCCAGTAGTGTACATTGTGGAAATGATGGTAAAACGTCAAATTTGTCCTGTCCCCCACTCCTTGCGAAAGGCAATCTGTAATGTACGAATGCGAATAGCTCATGACTTGATTGCTATTTCCTGTAATTTTCTCAAAGAGTTTGTACTTCGAATTCTGTTGTAAATATTCTGATGCTCACGAACTTATACATTAGGGTGAGATCGATTATTTCGGATCTGATATTGTATTAATAGCTTGTAACCCACTATATTTTGGTTACTCTTTTTGGACGACGCGATTTATATCATTATTTCTTACGCATAACATAGCTCACTAAATCGTAGCTCGATAGGTAGCGCCATTATCAACGCGGGCGTTGTCATATTCCGTTTCTGAGTTAATCGGTCCTCCGCGTTCATCAGGGCACCTACTCTTGGATCTAGAGAAAACACCTACTACCCACCAAGAGTATCTCTTGTTTTTCCCTTCTACTACTGTACCAACGACCTAGTTATATCGACCTCTAACTCATCTGCCACGGTTCGGTAGCATATTGAATATCCCAAAGATTTTCAAAGCAGCACATGCCGACACTATGCTGATTATCACAGATCCTGATAACCTAAGATCATATTTAGTCTTAATCGCGATATAGTAGCGATATCAAAACATAGGGCTTGAACGAATAACAGTTCTTGCATATAGTACTTATATTTAACTCACGGTCCCCTAACACAGGTTGTGCGCGATAATACCATTGTTGCCGCTGCGGTTTTGGTGGTGAGGGCGGAGATGCCAAATACGGAATGATCACTTTGTTAGTGAGATCGATGAGAACGGTTCACTCTCGCTATCTGGAGTGCGGCGTTTATATATCGATATATCCCACACCGCGCAGTATTTCAAACTCCCTCGTTATCACGACTTCCACAAAACCCCCTTTTTAGCATCTCGAATGGTCGTGCATGTTGTCGTGAAGACGACTAACGTAGATGAGATGACGTTGAGTGTTCAACTCTTCGCCGAGATTTAGCCAGGGCGTGGCGGTTGAGATGAGTGTGTAAGCGGCCGAGCTAACCAGATACGGAGATTCCTATTCGGGCCAGCAAAAGACGTTGACGACTAGGTAGTTAGTTTTATATAAAGCTCTGCTCTGCACCCCGTTGTGCGTCTACTCACGGTGACATAGAAAATACTGATAGAAGGGCCTTCCATCTCATTTGGCTTAGACAAGAGCAACAGCCGTCCTTTCTCTCTCTCCTTTTCCCGCTTTTCCCTTCCTTCCTTAACAGCGATCCGGCCATGGCTAGCACGCAGAAAGACCCCGCAGCAGTTGAGACGGCCAAGAGCCTCTCCCACGTACCGGGAGGAGAAGAATATGAGAAGATGATATCGGGAATGCTGTGAGTCGCTTGAAATTCTTTTTGCACCAGATTATTTTTTTGCGAGATGCATGCTACTTCGAGAATTTTGTATCATACTAAACACGAAGTACAGGTACGATGCGCAGGAGCCAGTGTTAGTAGCAGCCCGATTTAAGGCCCGGCGGTTCATGAATAAATACAACACCCACTTCCCGGACGACGCCACGCCCGACTCCCTAGTCGAGGACAGGGAAGAGATGCTGAAGGGTGTAATGGGCGGGCTCGGAACGGGCGCGTTCATCGAGCCACCCATTAACATTGACTACGGATGTAACATCAAGATCGGGGATAACTTCTACTCAAACTTCAAGTAAGCCTTTGCCCTAACGTTACCTTTCTCTCCGTCTCGATCACCATCTGCTATAAGAAAGAGCCTCATCCGTCGGACTCTAACAAGAATTTTCTTACCCCTTTGCTAGCCTCGTGATCCTGGACTGCGGCATAGTGACGATCGGCAACCGCGTTCAGTTCGGACCCTTCGTCTCCATCTTTGCCGCCACACACGAGACAGAGGTGCAGTCGCGCCGAGATGGGATCGAGTACGCCAAGCCCGTTGTCATTGGCGACGACTGCTGGATCGGCGGCAACACTACCATTATGCCGGGCGTCACCATCGGTAAGGGCTGCACCGTTGGCGCCGGCAGCGTCGTCACGAAGGACATCCCCGATTTCTCTGTCGCTATCGGATCACCTGCGCGAGTTGTGAAGAAAGTTACTCCCATTCCGGATCTGTAATGCTTTTGAGTCGCTGGTCTTCCTACTGTGCGTGGGAAATATTGGAATTCTTAGGAAGACGATAAAACTATGAGAACGCATATAGATTAAAAATCATAGATAATAGAGCCAATCTGAATGTCCAATGAGCTATTTTAATGGAGGAACCTTTGTTCCTTATCAGACCACCTATAATAATGCTGGGCATTCTGGGTTGGGGAGAAGTTCATATGTAGTCAATAGGTCAGCAGGTTCATCGCATGCTTTCGTGTTAGTCTTGTAATTAAGAAAGTTGGCCGTTCCAACTTGGAATCGAGTTTGAGAAGAGGGCTTAATACTGCTTCGATCACGAAGTGCTGCAGTCATTGCATTGGTTGAATTGAATTTTGAGTATCTCATTTGAATGTAATTGGTTTGAAGGCTTCCTCCATGCTACTTTAGACATCATGGTAAGAATATTGCGAGTTGAGTGAAAGGCATGTTGCAATGTAAGTACGCAGTCAATGTGAAAGCAATATAAGATGCATTGGGTACTCCTTCTCATTGGCAGTGTGGATTAGTTCCCAGCTGAGGTTATTTGATTACATAACAAACTTCTAACCACCCGACCCTGGGAACCTCTTGATGGACATTGGGCAAAACTGTGATCGTCTAACGTCTAAACCAATGTCAAGCGAGGATGATTCATGAGCTGAATATGGGCACTAGATGGCTGTGCTCGATTTCATAAAAGGTATGTCATGTAGCTTATAGCGCCTGAACACGCGATTTTTGTGTTCTAAGACCTCTAGCAATATACCAATAGGTATACAAATATACATCGTTACCGCCAGAAACACTGAGATGTCCTTTCGAATGCCCCAGCTTGTAAATGTGTGTGATAATAACAATGTACACCTAGGCTCTCCTGACATTGAACTCGCGCTGTGTTCTAAAGTGCATTCATGCTTTGCCATGATGGCTTCCTGACTGTAAGCGGGCTAGCTGCGGATCCGGTTGAATTTTCACCATCCGGTCTAGGACCTGACCATTCTCCATGGCATAACCTCCCTCGGTATCCAGCTTGTACTGAATACCATTGATAAAAATGGGCTCGAACCCTTCGCCGGTTAGACCCCGACGTATATTTCCGAAGAGGGTCGAAGAAGCTTTTCCGGCATCACGGAACGGGGCAGTCATAAGATGGTCTATCTCGTATTGGCGTTCCTCCCTTCTGCGTATTGCGTCTTCCCTTTCCTTCGCAATCATCTGCTCTGGAGTAAGAACCACGGGGCGGTTCTGCATTCGGTTTACCAGAACAATTTGTTCCGGAGTCACTTTAAAGCGCTTCAATGGCAGCGGTATAGGCGCGATGCGTCTGGCGGTGACCTCGAGCGTGACGCTCTGGGGCACAGGTTCCAGCGCCTGCCGCTGCGGCGCCGTATAGGGAAGAACAACGATGGACCGTATTATCGAGCTGGGCCGCAAGGCAAACAAAGTGCCTATGGCGGCGAACAGGAAGCTGATAACGCCGAACCCGACGGGTACCCATGGCGAAAGGCCGGGAGGCAGATTGAAGACGTTGAACCAGCTGTTGATGCCAGCAGAGCCCATGCAGAAGAAGGCTGCTCCGTAGCTCGACACTAGGAAGCCGGTCTGCGGCGCAGCTTCGTATAGCGTTGTCGGATTGGGTTTCAACCCAAGGCGCTGGGCATAGCTCAATCTGGAGGTGTTGCGTAGTCTATCGGCAAGTGAGGTCGTGGCAGTGGGTTTGCTGGCCGGGGGTGTCGCCTCGGATGTGGTCTTAGATGTGGTCTTGGATGTAGCAGTGGGCGGTATCTTGGTAGTCTTACCTGCCCTGAAATAGACAGGGCATGATGAGAAGCACCTCCGGTTTGGAGAAGGGTTCGTGAATTGAAGACATGGCGAGCTCGTCGTGATCAGGGCAGATGACTCTAGAGAGTTTCGTGATCTGAGGGTGTTTCGCACTAGGAGAACGAGGGGGTGGGTGAATCCCCGACATTGGGGCATTGAGGCCGTCATTGAAGACTGCAAGTCGAATTTGGGAACAAGGCGTATCATACAGAAGGATAAATGCTAAGAATGAGAAGTGCTGGAGCTTCCACAAGCTCTGCTGATTATAGTTCGGTTTTTCTTGGATACCGAGTGGAGTCTCCTGCCAGCCAGATACGTACCTAGGTAGGTACCTACCTTCTGCGACAGTACCTACCTGGTAGTTGACAGGGTCATCCCCTGGCAGTAGCTACCTGAGGTACATAGGTACATTAATAAAGTGGATCCCATGAAGGAAAGCTCCGATTGGACTCCGATTGTGGCCCGTTTACAGTATTGCTACGGGAGAGCCGCTACGGAAAGTCCCCAACAAGATGTACCTATCGGAGATAAGCCTGGACAGAACTGGACCTCCCAAAGAGTACAAGCTTCGAAATATTGTCTCAATCTCACAGTAATCAGCCAAAGAGACGTGGACGGGCACCCCAAAAAGTTCAACTGAGCAATTGAGCTTCAGTTGCTTCTCCGCCGCCCACGATGGCATCTTTCGCGACCGCATCACGTCTCTCTGCCAGGCTGGTGAGCCGGCGCGTCGCCCAAGATGCTTCTTCTCGAGGTTCGCATTCCACCTCCCGTCCCTGCACACGCTGATTTCCATCATCGCCGCCTGTCTCTGTGCTTACACACCATTGTCTTCAGGCTTTCGCACCTCGGCCGCCGCTCTCGCCGCCCAGAACTTCACCATGCCCGCCCTGTCGCCCACCATGACCGAGGGCAACATCGCTGCGTGGAAGGTCAAGGAGGGCGACTCCTTCGCTGCCGGCGACGTCCTGCTCGAGATCGAGACCGACAAGGCCTCGATGGATGTCGAGGCCCAAGACGACGGGATTCTCATGAAGATCACCCAGGGAGACGGCAGCAAGAGCATCCAGGTTGGCAACAGAATAGGAGTCATTGCAGAGCCCGGTGACGACATCAGCCAGCTGGAGATCCCAGCCGATGAGAAGCCCGCTCAGCAGGCCCAGGACACTCCGTCCAAGAAAGAGGAACCCCAGCAGGCCAGCAGCTCCGACGGAACTGCTGCACAAAGACAGCCGAGAAAGTCCGGAGAAAAGGCACCGCCCCAGAAATACCCTCTCTACCCGTCAGTGGCCCATCTGCTCAAGGAAAACGGGCTGGACGAGTCCGCAATCAGTGACATGACACCTACGGGACCTGCCGGGCGACTACTGAAAGGTGATGTTCTGGCATACCTGGGAACTGTTTCTCCCAGTCGACCAGAGGAAATTATGAAGCGCTTCGACCACAACGCCCACCTCGATCTCTCTAACATCAAGATCGCTGCGCCGAAGGAAGCCCCGAAGAAAACAGACAAAGAGCCGGCCAAGGAGGCTCAAGTTCCGGAACAACGACTAGTTTCTTTGCCCGTATCATTAGCGGCGGTTATTGACGCCCAAGCCAAGATAGAAAACAGTCTGGGCACGTTTATCCCCCTGTCTACCTTCCTCGAACGTGCTGCCCAGGTCGCCAATGATGCACTACCGTTAGCATCCAACTACAAGCCCACCGCTGATGAACTGTTTAACCAAGTTCTGGGTCTCGACAAGGTAGGCCCGAAGGCTTCGCGTGGCCGGTACCTACCCCAGGTTGCCGCTCTCCCTCCTTCGAGCTTCACTGGAGTTGCTCCAAAGCCCAAGGCCAAAGTGGACATCATCGATTTCCTCGCGAACTCCACTAGAAAATCAGCCACCAAACCGAGAAGGCCATCAACTCAGCCGGGTATGTCGACCGGCACCAATTTCTTCAGCCTAAAGGTACCCAAAGAAGAAGAGAAGCGAGCCAAGGTATTCTTGCAAAGATTGAAGGCTGTGCTGGAATCTAAGCCTGGCAATTTAGTCTTATAAATTGGCTAAGAGAGAAGTGGCAATTCTGTACATACACTGTGTAATGCGTTATATGCGAATCCATCTATAGATTTATAACATCACCAACAGCTTTGGATGTTGGACAAAGCTCCGATATCTCTGACAAAATGACCCTTCTTTTTAGATAGTCATGAATATGTGGCAACCTGCTCTGCCTTCGTAAGAGGATTATCGATGATCAAAATGTTTTGTCGCTATTAACAATAACCATCATTTATCCCTCTTCATATGACTATGCTAGCAACTTTTACCTCCGTGCTTCGTTTAGACAAGAATAAAAAATACTGCCTTACTGTACCAATATCTATGGTCTGATAAAGTCATTGATGCACATTTTCACATTGCGGCCATATTTTTCTTTTACTCCGCTGCCTTCCAAGTTCCGTAGGCTGATCCGCGGTGGGTAAAGTCCACGAGTCTATATCTACACTAGTGATTAGCTGTTGAGGAAGCAAAAAAAATACATAGGTGGGGTTGAACACTGGGATAGACACGGTTCCTCGAAAACTTCGGAATGGTTCGAAATTCTGTCAGGATAATAATGGTGGTGGTGTCATGGGGAAAGCTAGACATGCGGAATTTCAAAATCGGAGATCAATCTTCCCTCGGAGAACGCCGTCTCCGCGGCGTCGTCGGCTACGATTATAGGAGCGGCGCCGCCCGGGTGACCAGCATGAATGCGTGGTTCCAAGCTGCGATGCGATTGTGTACAGGTAAGGCTTGTGGGCGTCCGCGTAGAACTCCTTATGAGCGGAACGAGCAGGATTTGTCGTTTGGTCGGTACTTCTGACTCAGGATAAGAGTATTGTGTGAAAATATCATGTTCCATCAAGTTTTCAAGGAGTGATAGCGATTTGTTCACTATTCTTTTCATTTCCTGAAAAACACTATGGAGCTCTAAAATGGGAAGCGAGCATGGTGGTCGTAGAAAAATGTGATAAATTTGGCCGGCCATAGTCAAGCTGTAACGAATACAGTGTCTTTAATTGCGCGCTATTTTCTTCCTCTACAATTCCTAACAGTTTCAAATCGCCTATGAGGTATATTCAAGTGTTCCTCTCTTGCTAATACATACAAACCCTATGATCTCCAGCTCGTACTTGCCATACGACACATTGATAGACAATTTTATGAAGTCCTAGGCTCTTTTCGCAGTACCAGATGGAAAGGCTCAAGATACAGCTTGACTAGGTCCTCCCTGGGGCGAAAGGGATTTATCCTATAACATGGTAATTCCGCGAGAACCAGACCATAGTCACAACATCGTAGAGATCTTGATTGGTTTAGGCTAGAAGTGATATTTGTTGATTTATAATCCTGTTAAGTATATGAAGGGTCAAGCCAGTAGCTTCCTTGGTCAGAAGACTTGTGGTAGGCTGTGGTGTAACTCGTGAAGGGATGATACATGGACGGCCGGCTGATATTCCATACCATATGGCTCCGTACGTTATGGCTTGGAATATATGGCACCACTGACAAGCACCCTGTCTGTTGGCTGTTCATGTATGGCGTTCAGTCTTTAGATTCTTGATTCGTGGGGATCAGCTATTTCTCTTTGACAGGCGACTCAGTCCCCCACACCGGCTTGGGTGGCTGTTCATATGCAGCACGAATATCTTAGACACGCTTGTGTACTGTGACACAGTCATGCAAGGCAAGTGAACATGGATCCCTGGCAGCAAGAGGTTTTGGAAACGTAAAGCGAGCACAAATGTTACCATTCAGCATCAGTATTCCATACGTGAATGATCTAATGGCCTACTTGGCCATGGACTATGGATTATGAGTGGTTAGGATATCGCACTCTTACACATACACATGGATGGCTGCATATTCCGCACGCTGTTTGGACGCTTTAAGCATATCTCCCGAACATTAGACGGCCTATGTTCTTGATTCATCATGATATATTGACGAAATGGAAACTCCACCTGTATCATTAACCTAGCCAATCTATTTCCTATGAGCTACGCCTTATATGATGTGCTGTGAATCGTGCTGCCACAAGCGCACGAGAGCCCCCTGTCTCCTCAACATAACGTGTTCCCAGTACAACCGCCGAGTGCCGAAAAGGGGGCAGTTGTGGAAAATATTTGCAAGGCTTACCACACAAGTCTTGACAGACCGGCTCAAACAGTATTATGGACTAACCAGACGCTGTAGAGGAATCTGGTGCAAAAAATTTGTCGCCGATCTCTGTTGTGAAACGAGAAAGTGACACCTGGGGAACCAAATGACCATGCGGTCTGTTAGACCCCGGGAG
Organism: Xylaria venustula; assembly: GCA_022578775.1. Taxonomy (NCBI): domain Eukaryota; kingdom Fungi; phylum Ascomycota; class Sordariomycetes; order Xylariales; family Xylariaceae; genus Xylaria; species Xylaria venustula. Next base: position 392,375 of record MU389360.1, on the reverse strand, counting down.
CGCACTGATACTGACAGGTGGAAAAGGAGCCGAGCTAGCCATCTAACAACGCCTTGTCTTCTTCCCAACCTTCCCACGTCGGAGCGTCAAAACCGTTGGGTCGTGTGGCGCGTACGTGGCCAATCCTCAAGCCTTGAATTTCCAGTGCTTCTCTTGGCCGCCTGACGACGCCACCAAAGCCCGGGCTGTATGCGCTTTGCATCATACAGTCGGCAAAGAGGCTCGGATGAAGCCTTCGTATGCTACGAAGGGCGCGCTTCCCAACCTCGTCGACTGAATCGCTGTGCCGCAGAGCGAAGAACTGGGCGTCATGAAGATGTCGTAATTCATCTTGTACCTTTTCAGGGTATGAGCCAAGCGAGAGAAGAAAGAGGTTGTATTGCGAAAGACTGGTTTTGCACATCCAAGAGCCACCTCTGGTGGCGCGCCTATGAAGCCCAGACAGGGCTGCAATCGTGCCTAGAATACCCGTCCCGTAGTCAGACATGGGGAACGGCGGCACCACGGGCTCATCTAGACCCATGAAGCTGCCTTGTTCCCAAGCCACGCCCGTTACACAGTCGGCGATCTGCTGCCAGCCTGCACGGGAGGCCCATTCAGCTCCGGGTATACCCGACCCTCCGAAACAATCCTCCGCTACATAGACGATCCCACGGCCGCGTTGGGATGCCTTGGCGGCGAGGACTTCCGGCGAGTATCCCAATCGTGTGATTACGCTAGGGCGATAGCCATCAAGGATCACGTCAGCAGTGGTAAGAAGAACTTCGAAGACGGCACGATCGGCAGGGTTTTTGAGGTGAAGCGATGTAGTGTGCTTCCCGGCATTGACATCCAGTTGGAAGAACGGCACATCTGGGAGCTGGGGCGAAGTGACTTTGAGCACTGAAGCGCCGTGCGCTGCCAGTGATCTACCGATTGTCGGCCCAGCAATCACACGACACAATTCGATAACCCGTACACCACGAAGACACTGAAATAGCTCCGTACTATTGTCGGAGTCCATGAACGGGATAGGCGGTGTGGTTAACTCTAGCGGTCGCACAGTGAAAGGGGGAAGCGAGTTCATAACACGGCCGTGGGGGGTCTCCTTATACTGTTCCTTCGTAAGTACGATTGTCCCAGCTTGTCGAAAACGCTGATTTCGTAATTCCAACTCCGCAGTGGAAAATCGTTTAACGGCGTTTTCGATGGTCTTGATACATTGGCCATAGTCGGTTAAGCTAGGACAAAAAGGGGGCAGACCGATCATACTAAGAGTCGTGCTCGCATCTAAGGACCCGTGGATATGATAGAACGTGCCTGGATTCCGTGTCTCATAACACCCTGCAGACAAGCGGCGATATAGGATCGACTGAGCATCGTGGAGGTCGGTAGCTGCGCATACGAGTCAACAAGCATTGCCGGGAGTTAAGAATGGACACGAACCAGGTAACCTGTGACTGATCTTCGGATTATATTTGTCGAGGCCGTCTAGAGTCGTAATATAGGCGGACATCAAGAAACAGGTCACTCGCTCAAGATTTACAGTGATTTTCCCACAATAGTCTTTGCGTTGAAGATCCGCAATGGCAGCTACTGCACATCCTTCTAGCCCCTTTAACCCTGCGAAAGCTTCCTGCTGGCGTAGTGGACATGGTAGACATACCGAGTCCCCGGTAACGGAGCGGCCGTCAAATACTACGTCTCTGGCGTAAAGTGAAAATTCGACTGGAATCTCGGAACTGGATGCTTCGAGCAGGGTCTCTATGGCGCGGCAGGCATTGCGGCTTATTGAATAAGGTGCGTCCTGGAGCATAGCTGGCCCTGAAGTCGACGAATATTGTTTAATAGTCATGACGATTGGATATATGGTTATTTGCATTCGATTACCTACTGATACATGGAAGAGGAGTAGGACCCAGTGTACGAGACTTGACTCTTTTTAAAAGTCAAAATAACGCCACTACTTTCTACGGGCACTCCGACGGTCAGCATCAAACAGCACGCAAGGCAACAAGCGATCGTGACGCGTACGCAGTCCTCAAGCATCTACTCGGCTCGGAAGTGGTTGTCGCTTTTCGGATGCGAAACGATGAGCCCCATCCGAGTCAGCTGGCCGGTGATGCGCCTGTTTGGTAACTAGCTTTAGAGGCATTCTACACAAGGGTCGCGAAGCCGAGAATCGGCACTTGAACAAAGCTGAGAGACGATAGGCTAGTCCTAACGCACGTAGCACAGTTCTCTGTTACAGAAAGAGAAGATGTAATTAAAAGCTCGTGTAATTGGTATGTCAGCGTGTGTAATGCAGCCGGTAATGCGGAGTGAGGTGATAGCCGGTAGAATAGTCATGACCTATATCATATTGTAGCCGCCTATGACGTGGTCAAAACATGAACAGAGAGTATACTACTGTTGCTAGTGCAAAGTGCTAGTGCAATGTTCGACAGGATGCGGAATTATTGAGTACTAGTCGAGACAGACATGAATGTAGTATCCTAGGATGTGCTTAATACCGACTGAATGGGTTGTAATCTGTAACTCTATGGGACCACTGAACAAAACAACCCACTCTATGTCGAGGGTTATATTTCCATACCGCCTGTGGATGACGCAGGGATCGATTGCCGGCAGATTACCGAAAAAAAGGAAATAGAAAAAACTGCGGGCTTTAGTTTAGTATTGTTGATGATCGACGAAACCACCGAAGCGAAGAAAGGCACAAGAGCTCCACGTACAAGTCGAAAATAAAGCCTTGACAAGCATTATGGAACAAACCTAGCGACCTCTTAGGAGCATAGAAGAGCTCAGAGGTGATATATCATCACCTGTATCTGGACGCACGATACCGGTCACCGGTGTCGTAGAAATGCAATGACAAGATGCTCTGTATTTGTCATTATACAGATGCTTCCACATAACCATTACCCGGGTGCACTATCCGAAAGGACATCAAAGTCCCGGACACAAAAAGTGCCTAGGAAGACTCACAGATAAGTGTGCTCGTGCAACATAGCACGACAGAAAAACTGGACAGCAGTTCCTACCCCTTGTAGGAGTGATTGAAGCATCTAGACCTTTAGGCTGGGTATAGTAGGTAATGAGTCGGCTAAGAAACATGCGGAACTGGATAGTGAACAAGTTGCTTGAAGCATTGTGTTGCGGTAACAGCTCTTTTTGTAAAATTCCTATCCTAAATTGAGAGCCCCTGAGATCCGTTCCTGGGTCGTCTACACTGGCACTTTCATAGATGGAGGGTACCTGATTGATAAGATCACTTCTCTGTGTGATTAGAATTCATGGTGCTTTGGACAGGAAGTAAGTAGGTAAATAAATACTTACTTTAATCTTAAACATATAGTATTGTAGCGGATTCGAAGTACGGCTAACGTAGAGCTACCATGGTACCCAAGTACTTGGCTAGCAAGCAGGTAAACGGTCGGCTACAGGAACGCTGATAATACAGATTACACGCCAAAAGTATCCACAGCTGTCCAGACAGTGCCAAAAAAAGAACGTGTCGTCGACTCGAATACATAAGTGAAACATGGGCACTGCGTATGCACTTTGACCCACGAGTCCACTGCCACTTACACCTCCACCGCCTTAACATTCTACCGATCACTACCGCCCCGCCTTCTTCTGCTTCTGCTTCTGCTTCTTCTCCCTCTTCGTCATATTCCCCTCTCCTTTTGCTATCTTGTCTCTAGATGAAGCTGGTACACGATAGGTGGGTACTCGGTACTGGTTCTCATGCCATGCTCATGCACATGCATACGTTGATCTATCACCACCATGACTGAGCAGAGTCGACTTAAACCGGTGAGCTACGCCCGCCAATCGGGCAACCGTGTGTCCCCCTTCGTGGTTTGCTGATCACGAACTCTGCATTACAGATGAACGTCCAACAAGAGCGCCAGGCCACTGGGTAGGTACTCGCTCAGTTGGGTCAGCTGCTTGTTCACAGTGCTACCTACGGGGCCAAGCATGGGAGAACACCCATATGAGCAATCACCTTTGTCCTTCTGCCGCATGGCTCGGCATCCAGTCTTGGCCCCGTCATGTACCGGCACTGCGGTACAATATACCAAAGTTCCTCGTGTGTATGTCGAGGACATACCAATTGTTGCCATAATCATATGTAGGTATCGTATCGCCCTCCCATGATAGTTTGACAAGAAACCGTGCGTCCAGCGTGTAAAACTTGCATACTAGTACAGACGTCAACATGCGCCTCCGGCTAAGAGCTTGTAGCTAAGCCGTCTGAGCCCTGTAGTATACGTTGCCATACCATCCATACATTGCAGTCTGACTGTTTGAAGTTTCTTACTAACCTGGTGCGCCTCCGCAAGCGAGCCAATCTTCTGTCAGCCTTCTGTTATATGTTTTGTTGTGCTATGTTGGGCTGTGTTCTACTGCAATGTGGTGTGTTGTGCTGTGTTGTGCTGTGTTGTGTGGTGAATAGCTTATAGTACGCCTTATTATTGTTACTTGCCCACCTAGTTCAGGTTGACGTGCTGAGATTATCAATACACGTAGGCAGCATAAATTGAGATGAGTAACTACCTAATAGGTACGCCTTTTGCCTCTTCGTCTTTCTTTTCGCATGATGCGTGTCCAGCGCCACCATCCCGCCATCCCGACCTGAACGGGAGTCTCGGTTGATTGATCCACGATCACACTGCCCAATCATGGCTGTTTCTAATTGCTAGCCCTGTGCTATCTTTCATCTAATAAATCTACCTCGTCACATCAGTCGTGATGGACAGCCAGACGCGGTCGAGACCAGGGTCCCCTTGGCCTCCCCAAATATACTACTTCCCTTGCATTGCACTTCTCCCGGTCTCTTGATCTTGGCTTAACTCGGCGGCTTACGCTTCTCTTCTTTGCCATCTTTTCTTTCTGACTAGAGTGGCCGACATTGGCATCCATAAACCTCTTGTCTTTTGGTCTAAACCTGGGCGGAGAAGGGCCGATATCCTTATTGTTAGATTACTAGCCTGCCCTAACAATCGGAAACCTTACTCTATCCCACACTCGCAAATATTTGTCGCCATCTAACTGCCGGGGATATTGCTATTTAGTCTCTTTTCATTGAAAAGCCTCATTACTTATGCCGCCGCATGCAGGCCGATAACTGTATTGGGCCGGATATCGTTCCAAGCAGGCAGATATCTCCCGTGGGATCTCTTGAATCTTTAAGTCCCGATAGGGCTGATGTTTCCTTGTCGTCCGCATCCGAGACCGACAATCAGCAAGCCCGTGGGCTCGGCGCCTCCCGGATCCTCAGTCGCTGGCACTGTCTAGCTTAGGGCCCGCCACCCTTTAGCTCCTGGTCGGATGGCGGACGCGACTCGACCTCACACTCATGATGACACGACCTAAGGTTGACCCAGACAAAAGGCAACGCACCGCGCAGGCGTGTGACTCGTGTAAGCGTAGGAAACAAAAGGTTAGTAAGGGTTCTCTCCGTTGTTTCACGTCGCCATTTGTGCAAGACACTAGGCCTTTGTGCAAGTTCCATTTCCCCCAAGCTGCACCATTCTCTCTAGGCCAATCCTCTCCCTAGCATTGATACGTCAAGTTGAGCAGTAAGTTGTGTGAATATTCATTTCAGTATCAGGTCTTTTCAACTTTCCGAGCAGTATTTAGGCGCAAAGGGGTTATTGCAATCCAGTCACTCTCTTGGAGCTTGCTTTGTCCAATCAGATTCTATTCAAAGAGCAGCCGGTTATCATCAAGGCCAAACGACGAGCGCCGTTCTCTTTGACTAGGCTACATGCTGTGCTATTTCCAGCGTAATAACTAACGCCTAATAGTGCAACGGCGAAAAACCATGTAACACTTGTGCAAAGCGACAACTTGATTGTCAATATACAACTGGTCCTCTGGACCACTCGGGCTCGCAAGAGAGTCTCGGACCACCTTCGAAACGCCGGAATATCGATAGCTCGCCGATTATGCTGAAATCCCCTGTCGATTCCGTGCAGGGAACTAGAAGAAGGAACTCATCCCTGAACCCGTGGGACCAACTTCCTGAATCCGTAGGGATGGGCCTTACCGAGACCGTGGCGATAAAACCCGATCATACGCAGGCTGGGACAGGCCGTCCACCTTTGAGCGAAACTGATGGAGATTTCAATGGTCGTTCTAAGTTCGGCACTACCAATGTCGCCGCTGACGAGTCTGAGGTCTATCATCCTCAGAACCGAATGCTTCAGGATTCTACCGGAAGACTTCGTAAGTCGATGTTGTTGAAAGACTATCCCTGAAAAATATGCTTCAAAAATTGTCCTGCGTACTACTCCACCAACTCTGCTGTATTTCTCGATGTGCATGGTCTTTATCAAGCACTCTACATGTTGCAAAGTCAATATCTGTTCTACCAAGATAGTGATAAGATAGCGGCGAGCTGACCTGGTCGATAGTGTACATTGGCGATTCTGCGACTTTGTCGTACTTACAATGGATTCGCATGATCGTTGACCATATATACGGACCCTCAGAGTTTACCGTGGATCCTCGCCGGCACATGATTATGGAGAACGCGATCTCATTACCACAAGATCTGAGACCGACTGGGATACTACCTGACCAAGGAACAGCTAACATACTTATCAATTCTTTCTTCGCAAATGTGAGTTTCAATCCATCAGGCGAGGGACATTTTTTACTCACTACCGCAGACTGCAGGATTCATTGAGGTCTTCGATAGGAATACCTTCATAGAATCAGTAGCTGAGTGCTATAAAGATCCACTCGGCGTCACCTCCTCTCTTCTTTGCCTGCTGTATCTGGTATGCGCCATTGGGTTGGTCATGGCGGCCCCTTATCCGGGAAGCGATGAGGCCGCAGTAATCGACAAGCTCCGTTCTGAAAGAGCCAATCGAGCGGAACTATTCTTTCGCAGCGCTAAGAGCCTTGCTGATCCGGTGTCCGGTTTCGAAGACGCCGACTTCTGGTCTATCCAGGCTCTTCTGCTGATGTCTCTTTATATGCTAGCAATTTCCAAGCGAAACGCCTCTTATGCCTATTTTGGTGAGAATTCTTACACTTCGTCTCATGAAACTTGGTCGTCTCTTCTTCGCAGTGGCTTTATGTCTAATATGAAACAGGGATGGCGGTACGTTCTGCTTTTGCCCTGGGGCTCCATAGAGAGGAGAGCATGATACTTTTCCCACCTGAGGAGCAGTTAGTCCGCAAAAACTTATGGAGGACATTGTTTATTCTTGACCGTTTCCTTTCAGCGTGCCTAGGCCGACCGACAGCCATATCCGAAGAAGATTGTTCTAACAGTGCCTTTGAAACCCCCACGAACGTGACAACGTCTTCTGTGGGTATGCGCACTGACGCGACACACCTCAAAGCTCTCGATACCGCAGTCAAAAGTTGTCAGGTCATAGGAATGACCCTCAAACGTATTTCTTCAAAAAGAAAGATCTCGACAGTTGTTTGTCAGGAAATTGCAGCTCGCCTAGACGCCTGGAATACAGAGTTACCCCATTCTCTGCATTGGAGGCGGCTGATGAACGATTCGATGAATTCTCATTATGGAATTGCGATCTTGCATATCAACATTTTACATTGCCATTCTGTCATGTTATTAACAAGACCCTTTTTCCTTTGTTTGCTTCATAAAATCGCTGTCGGTTTAGAAGGAGGAAATTCCAAACCGTCGCGCCCAAGTCGCGCAATGGAGACCTTCGCGCAGACTTGCGTGGAAGCATCGCAACATACCTTGGTCCTTGCGCAGATTGTATTGGACAACAAGTATCTGCCACAATGTAACCCGTTCGTCATGTAAGTAGACCTCTGATACTTCTGTTGCGAGAGCTGACAGAAAGCAGCCACTGTGTCTTCGCAGCAGCCCTAATCGTACTGAGCAATGAATTTGCCACACTATATCATAATCCTGACGCCCGAGTATCCATTAAGAGTGCGATATCAATCCTGAAATTCTGCTCCCAAAATGACAAACAAGCGGAGCGAGTGTTATATATTGTTGAGAGCTTCAACAAGGCGAACGAGCAACGTACATCTAAAAGCCTCTACCTACCAGGTCGGAAGATCCCAGTCCTACCCACGCTCTCGCAAAACAGGAACTTTGACGCAATGCGCCACTTCTTCCATCTAGAGCAGCACGAAGCTGTATCTACCGCTACAACATCGACGTTTAATAGAGACACAATTCTAGTCGCTTCAACCCCACATCCTATATCGGCAATGCCAATAATTGCCTCTACTGTCCAGCAACTAAGCCCAGACGAAAGTATTGCTATGAACGGCGGAATGACGACTGCTTCTGGGATGGCACAAGCGGGTGATACGTTAAGTGGATGTGATTCAGAAATTGATATGAACAGCCTCTGGGACTGGGGCCCAAGTGCGCCAGCTGCAATACATCCTCCTCATCCAACTGCTTATGGCTCGTACAATCTCGGTCCCTCTCACATCCATCCAGTTGGACCCAGTGTCGTGAGTATTCTCAGGAGTTGTTTCATTTTTGTTCTATCATCTCCTGTATATAGGCCCTCCATTAAGTTCAGGTTTGCTATTACTAACAATGAGTTGTGTAGATGTACCAACCATCAGAATTTAGATGAATAATGCTTGTCGCTACATTCATCTTCCATTATCATATCTCTTACACTATCGTCGTATATTTCTGCTATCTGTTCCGAGTGGGAAGCGGAGCGTTTGCACCTTTGTCTTTCATCGAATACACGAGGTTTAAATGCTTGCATGGCGTCAACTTGTACCTATTATTCTTTATTCCAACCTAAATTGTATCTCAATAGGGAAATTACCATTTTATTTTACTTCTGCTCTGCTTGTCTTCTCTCCCCTTTTCATGTACTGATATCTTACATTCTTTTCAGCCTCGTCCCAGTAGGCTTTACCCGTATTATTCTTGCCTATATTCCCAGTGATGATACCAGGATGCTTTTGTCGTTCTCTTTCACGGGAAGCCTTCGACATTGAAAAACTCGTCCCAGGCTGGCCATCCCATTTCGTTGTCATTTGCGATACCACCGTCGCACCGTTCCTCGTTATGCAGCAGATCCAAGCTCCTACCATTACTATGAGTCAGTCCTGTGTGCTGTTCCAGAACATCGTTTGCTATCCGATTGTCATAAACGCCTGTGTTTTGGGGTATTTGAAAGAAATCATCAGACCCGTCAGTCCCAACCAAAGAACCAGTCGAACCTATCCACACATCCTTCTCGCTCCGCCCAAAGTTCTGAATTGAACTTGGATTTGGACTTGCTTCGTCAACATTTTCCGATTGGCTGGTTGACACGCAGACATCTAGAGCGAGGCGCTCTTCAAAGGAGGAGGTGTCGAAAGCTTCTTTCCCGTCAGAGAAATCACGGATTGCCGGCATTGGAATTTGCAAAGCCTCAATCCGGGCTATGTTTTCCGCCCATACACGATTCGCTCGAAGTCTCTGAACCTGTAATTTGCGGTGCTTTTCCACGGACTTCATGAGATCCTGCAGGGGTTGTCGCATTGGATCTCGGGACATTCCTTCTGACAGGTGCACGAAGGCCATCTTCGCCAGTCCCCATGCCCTCTCGGCTATGGCTCCCCAGGGGCTTGTCGATAGGTGTACTAGGAGCGTACTCATTGTGTGCCACTGGATACTGCTGTAGAGATACCAGCCCCATTGTGCACTCGATGGCTGTTCTGCTAGCTGGAAAACATGTTGGAGGCTGGCTACAGCGAGTGCAAAGGCCTTGAGAGACTCATCTTGTCCATCTGATGACTTGAAGTTGTTGGCTACGTGGATCATATGATCGAATAAGGACAGTTCTAGCACAATGATGGTCTGTATGAGAAGGTGAAACCGGTTCTCTGTGGGGTTTAGATACTGCTTCAAGTCCTTAGCCATGGTTTTCCTGATCTCTGCAAGCATTGCGAACCGATGGGCCGTGCTGGTCGCATCTGAAGAGGGCTCAGTGGAAATCGAGGATCTGAATTTGCGCGCAAAGTGCCACAATTTGCACCGCAAAATACAGAGAGTGGAGTCGGTATAACCTTCACTGGCAACTGGCAAGGCGGTCATATCGGGTTTAATATCTGCATCGTTCAGATTCGATGGTGGCTTCGTGTCAAACAGATTTTCCGTTATGCCTACAATGGACACTTGGCAGTCTCCCACACGTGAATCAAGGAGGCATATATGGTACCACACACGTCGTCGAATTTCAGCTTCAAACGGGGATACATTGGGAAAGTGAGAGCCGTCGCGGTGCAATCCGATTCCGACCCCTATCCTCATCAGCAACCCAGTTAATGTCCAGGTGGCTCTTTGGCCATCATGCTGCCTGACGATCTCCTGGTATATTATGAAAGCTTGCACAGTGCTGATATCTGTCGTGTTGATGACTCCGGCCTGGGAAAGTGCTTGCTCTGCGCCGAGACGAAGTCTAATGAGAAGCGTCTGTCTGTCCTCGCCAAAGTTTTCTTCTACCTAATATTGAAGTTAGTCGGTATTTATTTGTTAGCGATTTTATAGGGTATCTTACCTCATTCTCATGTAGGGAAGTCACCGCCGCCAAAGAAATAGCGAACATTAAAGCTTCCATTCCTCGAGCCATTAAATTGAACTTGCCTACTCCACCATTATCAGTTTTAGTGACGATTATTTGAGGAAAGTGATAGCAAAAGTGGTTTAGATACAACCCTGCTTTGACTCACCTTTCGCTTCTTTGATTATCTTCCCAATGGTCGGAACATGTAGGATCTTGATGAATGGATCTACGTTCTCAACAAATATCTCCCATATATAAAGGACTTGTGATGGTAGTGGCCGCAGATTTTCGGCGACAACATTACTTGGGCCCCAGAAGAAAGGCACTCCCCGAATAGAGGGATTGAGAATCCTCCTTTCGAGCGTATCCCGTTCGATGGTGTCGTCTTCAACGACTTGTCGGATATGTTTCACCTTCTCAAGTATTAATACGCTAACTTCTCTGAAGTAGGGGCAACGGCCTACCTCATCGCAGATGACGCCCCATAGCCAGTTTCCAACATACATGCTTTCATTGTTGTGTATGACCAACGTTCCAAGCTCATCAGTTACACGCGCCAGGTCCCTATTTAGGAGGCTGGAGTCAATAGTTAACACCTGAGGTAAAAAAAAAGAGTTTCGAGTGGGCAGAGGTGTTAGGAGTTCAAATCCCCCAATAGGCAACTTCTGTTCCCGAGACATACTACAGGAGGAAACAAAACACTCTAGCAGACTGACCTCTGCCTAGCTCCGGTCCCAACTTGCGATGTACCACTTAGCGGCATCTCTAGGTTGAGTGCTTGAGCGCCGTCATGTAGTGAGGCTTCGTCGTCATGATTCGCCCCTTGGAGCTCTGAACGCAGCTTTGCGACGAACCCTTCGAGCCGACGGAGTCGGCCTAGAAGATCGTCTTTCTTTTCGATTTTGGCGGCGAAGGATGGGAGGTCATGTCGTCTCGTTGGGGTGCGGCCGGAGACGGGGAAACCGCATTCAAGGTCACCTTTGAAGCAGTGAGAGCAAGGGTACCGGCGGTCACAGCGAATCTTGCGCCGTCTACAAGGAAAGCAGCTCCAAGGACTCACAGGCTGTCTCGGGGCGTCACCATAGCTACTGGGGCCTTGGAAGTTAAGGCCGTCCATGTCTCAGAGTAGCAGAAAGAGATGTTGCTGTTCTACTTGTGATTTAATATTTGCTATTGTTTTCTATCAATCTAAGAAGGACGAGGAGACTACGCATAATAAACGGCTCTCCCTGAACCATATGATCTCCGAGGAGCGTAGTCTGCCTCTTTGGGCTTAGTCTGTCTTGGTCCGCCTGGTCCGAATGCCCGCGTCGCCGGGATCCGACTCCTCTGGCTGTCCGATTCTTGGCATTTGGTTTCCCGGTTGAGGACGGATGTACTGGTCCGGACCCGGAAGACCGCAGCTGCTGACCAAGAGCACGTCTCGATACTATACGTGATTTTGTAATCATACAAAGTGATAATTTGGTAATCTTGTAGAGCAAATAGTGAAACTGCGTGATAATATATAAGGGTGTCTTTCGGTCAGGGGCTTTTCAGAATTAATTCTCTACACACCTCCATAAATCTTTGATATTATCCAAACCGAGCAAATCATGTCGAGCCTACAGACACTAACTGTCTACTCATCTGGTCCCGCGCCAAACCCTTTCAAGGTGGCATTTGTCCTTGAGGAGCTTGGTCTTCCATGGAAGTTCGAGTCACTCCCCATGCCCGACCTGAAAAAGGAGCCATACACAAACTTGAACCCAAATGGTCGCGTTCCTACTTTAGTCGACCCCAATACGGGCATGACCGTGTGGGAGGTGAGTTGCCGTTTTTTACTCCTCCAGAATACTCCGCCTTGGGACCTAGGGCTAACCAGTGTCGATCTAAGTCTGGTGCCATTGTCGACTATATCATCGAGCAATACGACCAGGATGCCAAGCTTCATTACACCACGCCGAAGGAAAAGAGCTTGACACGCAGCTGGCAGTACTTCCAAGTCAGCGGACAAGGGCCTTACTTCGGGCAGCTTGGCTGGTTCACGAATCACCATTCGGAGAAGGTGCCCTCCGCCATCGAGAGATACACGAATGAGGTCAAACGCGTCATCGGCGTCATTGATGGACACCTGGAAAAGAACGGGACTGATTTCTTGATCGGTGATAAGATCACATACGCCGATCTGATGTTCATTCCTTACTTCAAGTCTGTGGGGAATGGTCCGCTTACGATCATGGCAAAGGACGTGGATACCACGCAATGGACTCACTATACCGCATGGCTGAAGCGCCTTCATGATCGGCCTGCTGTTGCGAAGATTGCAAAGATCTATGATGATATTTGGGAGCAGATTCTAAGCGCACCTGCTGAGGACAAGCATTAATGAGATGGTCGGGTTAGGGCTTGATGATAAGACCTTTCCCTGTCATGCATCAAGGCCGATGATTTAAATGCTTCCTGTTGGGGAAACTCACAATTCACTTCTATTCATACTCGAAATCCCCTCAAAGGAAACAGCCTGAACTTGTAACTAGTAGACACAGCCAACTAAGGATAGCTTATTCAGCCCATACAATACAGTTTATGAGTGTTCTACTTTAAATCTCACTGTGTCACCGGGTTAGTTATGATGGAAAATTGCGCATAGAAAGCTTTAAACGTGATATTCACTTGCTATGAACTTTATAGAAGAGACGAGTTGATCAAGGAGTGTCAGCGTGTTCGCGCAAAGACTTAGACACGATTGTCTCCTATTACACTCATTCAAATCGGAAAAGCTCGGTATATTCTCGATGAAGATGAACCTGAAGTGGCGTTAGTAAGGCATTGGCCCGAGGCGTACGTCCTTTACAGAATAGGACTGATGACGGGTCGAGTCACCACCGAACAGAAAGCGATTAGACTAGCGAAGCTCCCTGCTCTGTGTTATAGGGGTACCTTAGCTCTCATAAGCGAGACAGTAAGTTGGCCTGGGTCTTGAATTCAGATGTTCAGATGCAGAGGAGATAATGTGATAGTTTACCCCAGCCCAGTAGTAGCGATCGTGATACACGTAGGGGCAACAATGTCTTACCAAGGCTTCTGCTATATAACCTCAAGTTCTAGAACGTGGATTGCTCGCATCCAATCGGACGCGCAAGTACTAAAAAGGATGAGTCTGAAAAGGTTCGCTTAAATGACCAAGAGGTTGTTCCTGTGGCGATTGAGAGAGCATCTGGTTGGCGAACCGCCCATCATGAATAAATAGTTCGCTTGGCCGGTTATTAAGGAGCCAACCGCTATGTTCTACTGTATCAGCACGTCCACGCGGTTATCTAACCGTAGCCCACGACTTAATGTGAAGTACAGTTAGCTGCAGCGTCAATTGTTTAGAAGCGTATCATATATCTGATATTCAAGAAGCGGATGATCGAGTAGATACTGATAGTAATGCGGTTTGCCGCCTATCAAGGCATAACCCTTCTCCTCTAGCTCGACAGGCACATCATCACAACCCCTCGGAGCTTAGCAGCGTGACCCGAATTGATATCTCAACAACGTGCGAACCAGAGTCAGCCGTGGTCTTGGCAGGCGCGGATCGAGATCCGTTATCAGAGATCTCGAAGATGCCCACGCGCTTCAAACTCGGGATGATTGCGTGGGATTGCAGTAGCAAAGACGCAGCGGACAGATTGTGCGGCTCGATCCTATTGGACAATAAGATTTGGAGGGAAGGAAGCGCGATAAATATAGAAAGATAAGTTATAGTCATCCCAAGAAAAACCCAACAGTTTTAAGTCGGGTTGCTATCCGGGGCTGCTGGTCGCGCCATGAACTGAATACGTAGCCAGCCTGTGAAAAGTAGCGGATAATAGGGCAAATAAGTGATAAATTACGCTTACGCGTCACGACCACTTCAGAAAGGCGAACCGTAGAACTGTCCGGTTCGGCTACCTGGCACCAATACGATCAAGATCAAGAAAGGTAAGGACGGAGTTGAATCAAATGTGCTGGGTAAACAGACTATCACGGTTATGTCAATGGATTCAGGTAACACTTTCTTCTCCAGGCAGCTGACAACCCGACAAGGAGGCTGCGTTGGCGCGTGAAAGACCGTGTTAGATGCTCGTTGTGTAAGCGAAGAGATGCTTGCCAAGTCTCGCGCTTGGTTATCGACAGGACGAAGGCGATTGAGATGACGAATCTCTATGCGAAAAGCAGACAAGGGCATTGTGAGCATGAGACACAACATTATCCGTAACCCTGAAAACGCGACCAGTTACTTCGGTATAGCTGCATTTATTTGTTTTACTTTTAGAGTTTTCTGAGATGTTCGCTTTTCAAAATAGTTGATCTCCCTAAAGACTTCTTCCCCCAATCCCCCCTGCACTTAGATTAGGAAAGTTGCCAATAACAGCGGTATCCAAACATAAGCCAAACCGAAGCCCAATATATGATCTGTTATCCTGGGCGCGGCACTTTGAAGCAACACTGGTGTCCCAGTTTTTGGTGTATCATCAATGCTGCAGACGTTTTGACAGCCCCCATTATCTCTTTTCGCACCCGGAAACGACCAGGCCGCATCAGTGTTACGCTTTTCCGTTGTCTTGTCATTTCCGGTTGAATTGTAGACGATCTCGATCCATTGTATTTGGAGATAAGCTGCGCGTCCAACAGACATATTCCCCGACCACTCGCCACCGTCAGACCAGGCGTTGAAAATAACCTGGCTAGGATCACGGGGGACTTGAAAGGCGATTGAAGCAACTTGATTGCCATCGATATACCAGGTCGTATTTTTGGGACTCCAATCCATGCGATGAACTGACCACTGTGTCCAGTCTGCCTGTACAGGAGTTGTTGCGTTTCTGGTAGATTGCGGGATGTCGTAACCCGCCGAATTGTACGAGGGTTGATTCGTGTATTGAACTTTGTCCTTAGGGTCCATCGTTCGGATCTCTAGATCAGACTCTTGAACAGAGGTCAGTTTAGTTGGGTCACCGTCATCTCGGTACGTGAACATGGCCGTCACTGCACCGGGTGCGCCAAGTGTTCTAGCGTACATCCGGACCGAGAGGAAGTGGTAGGCTTTCGAGATTGATTCGAATTCTGCAGTGGACTGGTAGTCTTTATACCTCAATGTTCTCATCGTCAAGAAGGTGTTGGAAGAAGGATTCACATCTCCGTTCTTCTCGATATAAATGTTATTGGCGGAATTGACTAGGAGCACTGGCACGTCCTCCGTGCCGGCTGTATCACTGTTATTCCATGTCTGGATGCCCCAGACGTCAGTCCAGTTGCTTGCAGTGAAGTATTCGCTCGTTTCATCAGCATCGGCACTATCATATGGGTCTTCGATGGGATTAGGTACTTTCGCATATTGCGGAAGAGCTCGGAAGTCAAAGAAGTTGTGTGTGGTGAAGTAGTTTGTGCTGGTCTCATTAGTTAGATAGCAATTGCATTGCCGATCGCTAACTTGTTGCAAACAGGCGACCCGGCCTAGCACCTGAAGGACGACGAAGAGTGGCGCGTGCTGGGACAAGCGAGCCATGTCGACTTGGATTGCTCGATCGCCCAACTCTTTGCGGCCTTGTAATTCTCTGTCTGAGATGTTTGGCGAACTGCAATGAAGGCCAGACAGGCCGTGTTCAAGCTTGACGGATTGCAGGAGGATCGCTGAACATAACGTCCACAGGCAACGTGAATGTCTTGTGAAAAGCTCGTATCGACTACCAGAAAGTAAATTAGGTAGAAGCGCTGAAAGAAGCAGGGGTTCAGGTAAGACAAAGAAGGATGGCCAGTTTAACTTATATGGGCTTCAATACATCCAATACATGATGCATAAGCGCAATAGCGTGGGCTTGTCGCAGCACAGCAGTACAGCAGCATAGCAGCGTCCAAATCTGGCTGCCGTTTATGGATTCGGAGAAAACCATAACAGCCTATGACGAGGCGACGGCAATGCCATTCAACGCTCCCGGGCAGTGCCAGGCCTGCGAAGCTGAGTAGATTAAGCTTTGCGTGAGCCAATCTGTGGGAGAGGCAACCTATTCTTGCAGAGCCAAGTTGGAGATGCTGCTCGGTGGCTGCTGCGGTTGGGCCAGATCAGGACCCCCCAATACAGGCTATGTATGCCGTTTAACCGAGCATGGCAACCGACGCCCCATTGGCCAGGCGCAGGAATCGATGAGTCTTGGATGAGGTCTCGCCCTCATGAAGACTGCTGCGCTCCAGCCACAGCGTTGCAGTTCCAACGACCTTGCCCTGCTTGCATTGCGACAAATGCGCATTGGACGACGACACGCTCAAAGTGGAACGAGACAAGAAGTCGGGTCAAGTCCATCGTAGGTATATCAATTAATCGGAGACTGGAGGGTGCAAAGGAGACGAGACCAAGCACTGTTTTTCTTTCTTCTGTCTCTCTTCTTGTTCTCCTCTCCTTTCAAAGAGTGAAGGCTTGCTTGCTTGCTTACCTACCTACTGTAGGTACGTAGCACTGCTAGTAGGTAGCAGCCGTCGTGCCATCGTATTCCGAAATGCGACAGAGGGAACAGCCTCTGAAACAGTGGACTGAAACCACCCAAGAGGGTGCTTGCTTGATTAAATGGTGCAGGTGGGCAGATTGACGAGATGCAGGATGCATACTTCAGGGGGAAGATGAGCAAGGGCAACAAGGGGGCCACGGCAAGCAACGACAACTACACAGTACCCTACTGTAAGCACGGCACCAGCCGAGCAAGACAAGCACAGACATCAGACGAGAGCATCAAATGAAAACTACATACCAACGTCGTTCATGTATGAGGCGCTGATCAGGGAGATCACGGATCGGAGACGGGGGTTCTGACGGGGGTTCTGACGGGGGAGGGGGGTTTTAGGACTCTGAATTATACCACTTCCACTTCTACTGTACCGGGGGGTTTCTGTTGTAGGGGCTCGATGGGACCCAGGAGAATGGTAGACGATGCGTCCTCCTTTTGATTTATCCTGGTAAAGCTGATGATGGTTCGATGTTTGCCAACCATCAGTCATCATCTGCACATCCATTAACATTCATACCTAGCATGTAGTAATGGAAGGCGTATGTAAGTCCTTACATGTACACTACCTAACCTACAGTGGTGTAAAGATGTGTTAGACGCTTGCGTCATGTGCTGTATTCAGTGCTCTACCACCTGGAACATGCTACTGTACACTACCTTGCTGACAGAACTTTTGCCAGATGCCGATAACCGACAATCGATAACGCTGCTAGCGTCATTGAGAGATGCATTGAATGGCAGCTAGCGTGCGATAAGGTAATAAGGCTTAGCCCCGAGTTACCTGCCTGCAGTGAATACGGACAGCGGCGCAAAGGAACCTTCATTCACGATTGCCTCACTCTCTCCACCTCCCCCTTCTCGCCTGGGCGTGTATCGGAAATTCCCACCCTTGCGCTGCCCCTTCAACCCGAATCTTCCCCATCACAATTTCACCCCAGAATGTGGCCTTCCGACCATTTTCTTCCTGTATAGACCTGCATGTTGATATTTCTTTTCGCTATTCTGCAATGACGACCCCAAATCCAGTCGCATCCGAGGCTGTGGTGTCTGACCCGGCCGCTGGTTATGACAGCCATGACGATTCCGACAAGATCCGCGAAGGCAAAGATGTGAATGCGCAACACGCTTCTCACGATGATGCCGCGCAAGCTTCATCGCCTACCTCTGACAACAAACCACCGACTCAAGATCTCTCTATTGCCCAAGCTGAGGACTCCGAGGCCCCCAGCAAGGATTCCAGCGTCGCACCAGCTGATGCTTCTGAAGAGGTAGCTGCGGAATCTTCCAGCGGGCCCCCTCTCCCCAACGAGCCCCTCCCTGCTGCAGAGGATGATGGCTGGGACTTCCATTGGGATCCGACGCAGCAAGCCTGGTTCTTCCATAATCGCATTACCAACGAGTCAACCTGGGAGAACCCCCGAGTGCCCTCTAAGAACCAAGCACCTGCCGACGCCAATACGCAACTTCAGACCCCTCCCGCTACTGCCGTTCCTCCCCTCAACGAACGGCCACCAGCCGGAGGCTACAATCCGGCCATACACGGCGACTACGATCCGAATGCTTGGTACGCAAAGAACAGCCAAGATGACGACGAACCCGACGTTTCTGTCATGGACCCCGCCGCGGCGTATGCTGCCATTGGCACCTTCAACCGCTTCACTGGTCGATGGCAAGGCGGCGAGCAGAATCCTGACAGACACAATGACGAGGCCAAGTCGCGGCGTCAAATGAATGCCTTCTTCGACGTCGATGCCGCCGCGAACGCCCACGACGGACGCAGCCTGAAGGCCGAGCGCTCCGGCAAGAAGCCTTCCAAGAACGAACTCAAGCACTTTAAAGAGAAGCGACGGGCCAAGAAGGAGGAGAAGCGACGTGCTTGGCTCCGCGACTAGGCATTGGCCTGCTCTTAGCATATTGTTCATGGTTTGGAGTTTAACGGCTTGTGTTGTCGCTTGACAGTAGGTTACTGACTTTGCATGAGAACGGCGTTGGTGGCTTGCGTTTGAAGTTTACGAAATCGACGACCGCGGATCGTTACATCTGGGCAGCATTGGAAGACTGCACATCGGCCGAGGCTCAGCTTGGACATTGCGCTCGTTTCTATGCATTCCAGGTGTTTGTATGATACGCATGTCGTCGAGATAGAGCTCCCAATTGGTTGCTATAAGATTTATCGAGGGCGTCAGCATTGTACAAAGAGATCCCAAATTCCCGTCACGGCCGCTGTGTCCGTATATACCCACACACTGTACTACACACTACCTACATATCGTCGATGAATTAGACATGCAGCTCGCCTGCAAAGAATTAAGCTGAATTGCGACTGCTGTGAATCATAAGTTCTATATCTGTTTATATTCCTC
Source organism: Xylaria venustula (assembly GCA_022578775.1). NCBI lineage: Eukaryota > Fungi > Ascomycota > Sordariomycetes > Xylariales > Xylariaceae > Xylaria > Xylaria venustula. The sequence goes on along the minus strand of MU389360.1, from coordinate 372,995 downwards.
AGAAAACATTGAATTAACAGTAACGAAGGTGTACCAACATACCCCCTTCCATAATCTTGACCGGTTAGGCTTTCGTTTCTACACCTTATGTATAGTATAGTAGTTACAAAATGGTTATGCCACCCACGGAGGCTGTTTATACCGACTTAAAGCAAAAAGTCAGGCAACGATAGACAAACGGTTTAGGTTGCGACTCTGACCAGTACCTGATTTGGCTAGTCGGCTAAAACGTCTTCTCATTCATCGCCCTCTTCATCGTCCGAGTCGTCCGAGTCGAGATCCATGTTCAAATGCACACTCTCATCGTCGTCATCACTGGCGTTGTTTTCACCACTCCCCGCATGGTCAGGCGTGAAAGCGACAGGAGCAATCTCGCTGCTGGCAGTGGCCTCGGCGGAGGACGCCCTTTTCGTCTCTGTCTCGATCCGTTTCGAGAGGCTGGCTTCTGCGGTAGCATCCTCGTTTTTCCGCTTCAGGGAGGTCATTGGGGTTGTGGTGGGTTCCATGATAGTCGCTTCTGGCTGCGGCTGGATCTTGATTTCCGACGGATGTGCGAGAAAGGGAGTCTGGGTGGCCTCCGCGCCGCGTGTGGGAATAGGACTGGAAGTCTTGAGTTGGATGGCTGGTGCAGGAGCTGCAGATGTGCTTGAAAATGGGATGTTGAAGTCCTGCCCGAATGAGAACCCTTCGGTAGTTTCATCTTCCTCGATAGCCATCGCGTCGTCTGATTCCGTGAAATCGTTGGACGACCCCGTGGCCATGGGCCGGAAGTTGAAGCGCAGGATCTCAACGCTTTCGTCATGTGGAAACTGCTGCGTGAGGTATGGTAGGATAACTTGGGTCGTGCGACCGCTGCGATCCCGAGCTGGATGAAGTATACTTGCCACCTGTGCATCCCTATTGCGACCAAGAATCGCTGCCCTGAGCATCTGAGACCTCAACGAAGAGGGGATGTATTGTTGTGGTAAGTGGCTGAAAAGTGTAGTTAACAGCTCTTCGGCTGCACCGAGGTGCTCGGAACTGAGTGAAACAGACACCATATCGTCTTGTGATTTGCCGGGGAGGAACGCATCAGCGTTCGGAGAGATCGTTTTGGGCTTTTGTCCATTCTGCACTACAGAAAAATTTTGCGTCTTAGGTTTCGGTAAATAACCGGCTGCTCCCAATAGATCGCGACTACAACACTTGATGACGAGATTGAAGCCCTCAACAGTGAATTTGGGTAGCGTAGGCCCGCATAGTTGAAGTATTTCCTTCATTAATGTGAAAGCGGTCGTTCGCGCTTGGGGTAGTCGATATATGGACTGAAGAATCCGTAAAATCTGGTCTAAAGTCTCCTGAGCCAGCGGAATGTAGTTGTTCTCCAACCTCCGGATCAGTGCGAGATGCAATCTCATGGCAGCTATTTGGATATCCGGAAACACTGTCCACAACTCATCCCTTTCTTCCCTCCCAATTGCTGAATTCAACCCTATATCAGATTTTTCTTTGGTAGAGGACGGTGGCTTGATTGAAGATATCCTCGAAGCAATATCTGCTATCGCGGTGATGGGTATCGTGACAGCTACTCGTGTGTGACAGCTGAGATACTCTGCGATGAAGTCAAGTAAGCCAATAATCCGTTCGCCTCCAGCCTGCACACCGACCCAGCCGGGAAACTGATCAGAGTCATCGCTACCACCCTGAGGCTCAGCATCGACGTTGACTGTTTGGGGCTTGTAGCCAATCGTTGACTCCCAGGTTTCCTGTATAGATCGAAAAACTTGGTCGGCTGTGGAATGCAGCGTCTTGACAAGCTCTTCTACATGCTTAGTCCACTCGGTAGAATCTCCACCCTTCGCGGCTGTCATGTGGAACCGGATCGCCAAGCGTCGACTGCTCGCCTGTAGCGTAGCTGGTATCAGAACATTGTCCGAACTAGTCGGGACCAGAAAAGACCGCACTTCAGCTTTGAACTTCCCGGAAAACTGCCTAAGGGTAGTAGGGTGAAGTGGTATCAAAGTGGAGATTGCCTCGAAAATGGTCTCGACAAGGTCATAAGGAGCTCTCCCTATCTTGCTTGAGGCGGGTGGCTTGAGAATCCGTAGGCAAGCTGTCACGAATCCAGATAGAGAGGGCGTGACAATCTCCCTCACTATGGTTGGGTATTCGTGCATCAATGTGAAGATTTTGGTGAGCGTCACAATATATAATTCTTTGGCAATAGCAGGATCTTTCTTCTGGTTGGGATTAGCTTCTTCTTGGGCTTTCGGGCCTGGGTGACAATTCGGGACGCACCTGTACTGCGGAAATCAACCCGTTGACCCAGGGTCCAGATGCTCGAAGGCATTCCCACCCACCACTCTCGACGACCGCCTTCACCAGAGCGGCGCCGACAAAACGACCCTGGTACGTCCTCCCATTGAGCAGACTCGTTATCTGGGTCTTCAGCTTGTGGATCAATCTTGAGACTTCAGAAGAGGGCTCTAAAGGTTGTGAGAGAGGCTCCCGACAACGCCCTACGTCTTTTAGGAGGATTGGCAGCAGAGGCGGCAGTTGCTCAATCTTGGTTGAGGCCAATCTCCGGCAGATACTTCGAAGCTCGGGAGGTAAAGTGACAAGAGCCATTGATGGGATAGATTCTGGACGCCTGGCGCAGAAAAGCCCTTGTTTGTTCAGATTGAACACCGGCGTTGTTTCGGATATGCTGGTTGTTGGTTGGTTGGTGAGCCTCCAAGCACCAGTGAATCAACCTGTTCAACATATATATCGGGGAGTCGTTTATAAGTAGATGATGCTCAACGAGGGGCGTGATGAATCGGGTGACCTGAGCTTCAATAAAAAGGAATAAATGATTTCAAGGTGCCACAAACCATATTATAGTGATTATGAACAGATGATTAAGATATAGGGAAACACAATACCTATCTCATGGTTCATCATTAGGTAGTAACATAAAAGGATGGTTCAGTACTGAAGCTTGAATTTTCCAAGCTAGATTTTGGTCCCTGCATATCTCTAGAGGTAGGTATATGCAGATAAGCTGTAATCTCAGCTAGAGACCCCTGTACCTATTTGGAGCTTACAGTAGCCTCAGGTACATTTTAGGTACCTACCGAGCTGGTGGCTGCTTTTTGAGACCCAAGCGCCAGGTTACGTCTTACACTGCAGTATCGACGGCATATCTTGATTCTATGGCGCCTTCACTCTTTGTTAGTGCTGCCTTATATATTTTATATGAAAAAGGGAAATATTCTTTGCACAAGGTAACTCGTAAAAGGTAGACGATATAAAGGTATCAGCTAGAGCGAATAGTGCATTTAGCTATCTGACCTTATTCTCCAATCGAAACGCTAGAAGACTAATAGGTGGGTCTAACCACAGCTACCTCTAATGTATTACCTAATACAAGTCCGTAGACGATGACATCGCACAAGCTATATTTACAGGGATTCGACTCTGCCGCGCCCGCTTCCCCTGTTGCTGCCCTGTTTAGTGCGTGCCTAGGCAAGTACACTATGATTTGCTGCGTCGACGATCCCGACACCATCATCTCCTGACTCTTCCACCACCCTCAGGTTCGAGATGGTTGCGCAACCTCGCATCGTTTGATTTCGTGACAGTCCAGAAACCGGAAAGACGTGGCTGGACAAACAGTTGCCAGGATGAGTGTACGTCCAGACATCGAGATAGGAACATCTCCATGCCAGCTGCTAACCAAGCCGTTGTGGTAGAACCCGGTCAAGGCGGCTCAGTACCTGAAGAAATTGGAGGACGCGAGGTGCGACGGGAGATGGGATGAAGCCCCCGAACTGGTTCGCAAGGTGCGCAAGCATGCCAGCGACCGAGCGTGTACGGTGTTTTGGCCCTTCTCCGTTTCTACGTCGTGGCATAGAATAGAGCCGGCTGACAAGCTGATGTTATCCTAGGCCTTACCGCCGCCGTCGAGGCCGAACATGCTATCTTCAAAGCTTCCCAGAATCGGGCCGCTGACTCGAAGTTCACCACCGCTGATCTCGACACTGGGCGGTTATTGCCTAAGCTAATCGAAGCCGTCGACGCCGAACGTACATATCCCCAAGATCGATTCCAGGCCCAGATTTGCCTGGCATGGTTGCATTGGACCGTCGGCGAGTTTGAGCAAGTTCTGGCCCGGCTCCCCACCGATGAAGAAAAAGAGCTCCTCCGCCTAAACCAACCGGACGATGTATCCGAATGCACTCGCGTCTGTGCTCTCAGAGCCACGTACCTCAAGGCCGACTGTCTTTCTAGAAACAACAAGACGATTGAGGCGCTTGCAGTCTTCCGGGGTGCCCTGGCAATCTTGTCACATATTTGGAGCGGCCAAAGGGGTCGCGCACAGCTGCAGTATTGGGCCGAACTGCTTCTGACTGACTATTGTGTCCTGCAAGCTCAAGCCCTTGCCAGAGGCGAAAAGAGTCTCGAGGACGTTGATTCTCTGACTCCCTTCCGCTGGTGGGCCAAGTACTGGGAGGTCATGAGGATACAAGGCGCCCCTCTCGTGGGTGGCCGCGGCTCTCCTGGTGCGGTACTACGGCGGAGAGTCTGGAACGAGTACTATGCAGCTATCTCGAGCATCCTCCAACAAGACCTGCTGGTCCCTAAAGGCTATGCGGGCATTGTCACAAATGAATCGTCCCCTCGCAACCAGTTCCAAATAGAGTTGAAAAGGGTCGAGACTGCGTACGAGGCTCTTCTTCTCAGTGAGACCACCTTTCCTCGAGCCGATGAGGAGAGAGACGAAGTCGAAAGCTTTGTTTCCAGGGTGATGGCAAATTGGACCGTCTCAGTCGGCCGCCATTGGCATGAGCATGACGTTGGGTCTGGCGGTAAAGATGGCCTTAGCCGCGGTGTGTTGGACCTCCTATACCGCGCGGCAACCAAGACCTTTCACTCGACCGCTATCCTCCGATATCTCTTCACCGTTCATTTAGCTGTTGCTGAGTTCGATCTAGCTTTTCATGCATTTAACTCGTACATGGAAATTGTGAAAAAGGGAAAAGCTCGCGTTGATAAAACGGGTCATCTCGAACCAAGTCTGGATGATGATGCGACGGTGTTGGAAACTGTTTCGCGGGCTATAATAGCTCTCTGCAAATACGGGTTTCGAGATGCTGCTGAAAAAGCTCGCGATCTGGGTATTGAGTTGGAAGAAATGCTCCAGAAACTGCCACCGCCACTACTTAATCATGGAACAACTTTTCCCACGGTGGATGAGGAGAACGGAAATGACGTTGTTCTTCATCCCAGAATTTCTGCTCGCGTTTACTCTTTGGCCTGGCAAGCTATTGGCCTATCAGAAGCCTGTTGGTCTCGGGTAACTTTTGATGCAGCTGTACGGATTGACCTGCAGACAAAAGCTATTCGAAGTCTCCACAAGTCGTTGTCGCCAGAGACCGGCAATCCTACGGATATCCGATCTTTGTTTACTTTAAGTCTATTGCTGGCGGAGCAAAGAGAATTGACTGCAGCTATAGACATTGTGAAAGCTGCATTGCTGTCCACAAAAAGTTCCGCGGATTCAAAACTAGCGACCGGCCCATATTGGCGTGAAAGGTCTTTAATCCCTCTATGGCATCTACTGGCACTTCTTCTTAGCGCCAGGGAAGATTACACAATGGCAGCACGTGCATGCGAAGCGGCATTCGAACAGTTTAATGACCCAGAAGTGCTATTTGGATCCCACTCGCTACAGAGCTCATTTCGGAGCGAGCACCTTAATGAGGCTGAAGCTCGGAATGAGAAACTGGATCACCATGGTCTTGTCGATGAGATGGATGACCTTGAAAAGGAGGGTATAATCGAGGTAAAAATGACACAACTTGCAATCCTAGAGATATTAGAAGGACCGGAAGTTGCAGTCAATGCAAGCCAGGAGCTTCTTGTTCTGTATACCCGTCTATTTGGACCAGTGCATTTCACGACCCTCGCGATAATATCTAAACCGTCAGAGGCCCCGAAGAGCTCAGCTGGTACCCTTCGAAGCATCTTCGGCAGTAAGTCCGACAAAGGCACCAGCCAGTCGCGAAGAAAAAGCATTCTGGGTAATGAAAAGTCCATCGTTCAATCAGAAAGACCCCAAACAACCCCAGCCGTTGTAGGCCAGGCAACCACGGCGCCAGCCATAGAGATTACTAAGGAAAACGGAGGGGCTGGTGAACCAACACGATATGCGAGGCCTACAAGTGTTCGTGGGCAACGTAGCGAATCGATGCGCCGAAACAGCCTGAAGAAACGGGACGGCAGTGTTCAGCAACAGCGTGCACATAGCAGTAACGGCGTGCCGCGTGAACCCACTGTTGTGGATGACGAGACCTATTTTGCGCCAGACGGTAACACGGGTTCCTTTGGACAGAGTAGTAGAAACAATAGCACTAGTCCGCAATCCTTGTCCAAGGGTCGAGGTGTACTGCGATTCGACTCGTCTGTCGCTTCAATCAAGGGATCAATAACTGGACCGGATCTTCCAGCGTTAGACTCATCCAGTTCCATTAATCCTTTACCAGCAATCAAATTTCCAGAAGGCCAAATGGAACGGCAGCGACGAACAATGTTAATCAAGGTGTGGTTGATGATCGCATCATTTTATAGACGCTCCAAGATGTACAGTGACGCCAGAGATGCGATTAATGAAGCGAAGAAACTGGCAGATAACCTAGAAGTGGAAATATTCAAAGACACCAGCGGTTCTGTAACCCCAAGAAACCCGGGCTGGGGTGGTAAAACATGTCTGGAGGAACTTCGAGGCGATGTGGAAGCTGAGGTGAGATCTCTGCCTACTGAGTAGTCAACGTCCAACTAACTAGGATATAGATGGGTCTCCTCGCTGTCGATGAAGGCATGCCATATATCGCCAGAGCTTACTTCGAGGAAGCCTTGATGCATTATCCAGATCATCCATCTGCCATTGTCGGATTATCGAATATTCTACTAGACATATACACCGAAGACCTATTGCCACCTCCTGCGATCCCTAGTATAAGTGGAGAACGAGCTGGAAAAGAGACCTTTACCAATTCGACTAAGGCCAAGAAGTCAACTACAGAGAAAAGTGATATTTCCCGTCCTCATGTCCTTACACCTCTTGGTCTCGGAGGCGGTACACACCGAGACGCAATAATATCTGATACCGAGACACTACGGTATCATCCCCCCCAGCAATTACCGGGTCCTTCAGGCACAGATGGACTCCCTGCTCCATACAAGGCAAACTCACTCCCAATCATTGATCGTTTGGCCGCGCGAGACCGAGCATATGGGCTGTTATCTGGATTGACTAAACTTGGCAAAGGATGGAACTACTCAGATGCTTGGTTCGCGCTAGCCAGGGCACAGGAGGAGAGTGGGCAGCCTGACAAAGCCAAAGATGCACTATGGTGGTGTGTCGAGCTTGAAGAGGGAATGAGTGTCCGTGAGTGGCACTGCGTGGGTGTTGGATACTCACTCTAAACCGACATGTCATGACGATATCAGCGTCAACGCACACCTCATCATGCTACCATACCAGTCAAATTTGTGCCTCTTAGGGCACATGACGAGAGCTTTTTATAAAACAGATCGCTACTCGTCGGATGTTTAACCAGCGGGTATATGTGACTATTAGTTTGCTTCATACCCTTCGAACTGCATCAAACAGCATGAGTCTATCAGGAGTATTGTTCCAGACCCAACGATGATACCCAGCTACGCAAATTTGATGCCCTGCACATTAGTATACACGTAATCAATGTAGATTAATTCATTTTCCGCAAGATGATTTCACAATCACGACTATTCAATCAAGTTGATATTCTCTCCTTCATGCTCACATGATCTTTTCAAACCGCCGAGAGGAGTGATGACTCAACGTCTCTCAGCATCAAGAAATATTATTTCACTAACTCCTTCAAGGGCCAACAAGAAAAACAGCATGCAGTGCTGGTTATATGCTTAGGAAGCAGATACTATTTTAATCCCACGCACGACGTCCGCCGTTGGCTTCTCCCTACTCTCCGGGTCGCAAAGTTCTGATTCCACAGAAACTGTCGTGACTAAGTTAGCCCTTAAGCATAATCAAAGTTTGTCTCCGCCTCGCATATCAACAGCATATCCAATGGACTGCAGCGCGTGTACATAGCCGTTCAGCGTCAACTATTTGAGTTTACTAATCGAATTACCGCCTTAACAAGAACATCATCGTATGCATCCCGAAACTCAAAAGCAATATTTGGGACCAATGATCCTTACCTGACGTCCAAACGCCAGATTAGGACCCGAATCGGATGATGCGGAAAGCTTAACTACTAGCTCAACCTATGCCATTGGTTGAGGTGAGCCGTGTCCTTGGTCCTGGTTTTTGTCAGCCGCGCTATCTTCAGTGTCGATGACGGTCAAATGAATCGGACTCGATGCGACCGGCGAATCCCCTCTAGCAGCATCTATCAGTCCCGTTCACTGTCCCATGTGGCGGGCATGCCAGGCCGTACTCCAAACTTATTCACCTAGACGTGAAAGTTCTGCATCGTCATTACAGCAGCGCTCCCATCTAGGTTAACGAGCGTTATCTCACACACCACTTCACTCTCTAGACTGCGTCTCAAATCCGTCTGAGTATCAAACCCAGACAGGCTGGAAGTCTACGTTCGTGCGGTGGATATCGATGATGTATTCACCGAATAGCAGTATTGGTTTCAACCTACAATGAGATATGTCTGTCGTCAAGTGAACTCAAATCGCACGCCAGCGAATACCGACCGACCGGAAAAGATGACATCGCTCTTTTGCACAAGGAGAGGGGGAGGAAAATGCAAACTATCACTAGAGATCCGAAGTACATAAATACGGCGACTTCTCCTACCGTTGGATGCTCATCAGTTTTCGATTCTCAGGCAGTTCCGAATCCAATCACCCAGAGGTTTTTGAGCAGTCATCTCTAATCTATTCTAATATTCATTACGATCACCTCGTGCTATAACATTCACGACAACTTCATTTTGCCAAGATGCAAGTTACCAAATCCCTTTTGGCAGCTGTGCTTATGCTCGGCCCCACGGTTCTTGCGAACCCAGTGGCAGTGCCAGCTGATGTGAGTTCTTCACTTGAATTGCTCTTTGAGGGGAGATGTCCCTTCTTAACCCTATACCTCCCAGTACCCCTGACTTATTTTTCATTCGGGGCCGTTTTCTTAAAAGACCACAAGTGTTACTAATCACACAAACCTCCTAGAATGCGGCTCAGCTTTCTGAAGGTGATAAAGCTGGTGACATCAAGGATGATGATGACCATAGGCACCATCATCACCATCACCATCACCACGGCTGGCACAACGGCCATCATTGGAGCCGTCGCGGGGACGATCCCGACGACTATGATGACGGCAATGAAGATTACAGCAATAATGACAAGGACAGCTCCAATGTTCTGAAGGCTCGTGGCGATGATGGTGGTTATGGTGGCTATGGTGGTTACGGTGATTACGGCCGCGGTGGTTACGGCCACGGTGGTTATGGCCATGGTGGCTACGGCGGTTATGGCGGTCATGGCGGCTACGGCCATGGCGGTTACGGTCATGGTGGTTACGGTCATGGTGGTTACGGTCATGGTGGTTACGGCGGTGGCCATGGCGGCTGGGGTAAACGTGATGAGCCCAAAGAACACCACCCCGGTGACGGCGACGAGAAGAAAGAAGAAGTTCCCAAGAATGATATCAATGATGAAACCGAGAAATGGAGAGGTGGTGGCTGGGGCTACGGTTATCCCGGCGGTTATGGCGGATACGGTTGGGGACCTTATGGCGGCTACGGTCCCTACGGTGGTTACGGTTGGGGCCGTGGAGGTCACTACTGATCAACGAGGTATGAATATGGGTGGTTGAGTCCCCAAAATATGTCTGGGAATGTGTGATTAATAGGTAATGATTGAAATTTGTATTTACATGTTATAATAAATTACGTCTTGGCTGAATTTCCTTTTCGATTCATGGCATTTGAATGGTGATTTAGATACCTAGTTACTTAATATATAAACCCAATGAGACACGAATTAAACTAATGCTGTACATCATTGTGTGTTGAGGAGAATAGCACAGGGACTCATCATCAGTCTTATGTGGATTATGTATCTACCTCCTAATATCATGATAGAACTGTGACATATGAGGCATCCACTAACAACGTATTTAGTACTGAACAAAAACAGCTTTCGAGCTTCTGGTATAAGTCGCTAAAGATTCGCTGATAAAACAGCTGTCAAGACGCTCTTTCCGGTAACACTGGTATCCAGTTGTTCCAGATAAGCGCAATTGCATGCATTGCTGGGACGGCTTGAAATGCGATGTCTATTGCTGCTGTTGGCGATACACGTGATAGCGCGCGGCACCCCGGGAACGCTGTTCTCCGCTGCTTTTTCTCCGACTGGGTCAAATCTGCACGTCACCTTCGCCCTCCTGGAACACATACTTGTAGTCCCAAAACATTCGACTTTTTTGAGACGCAGATATCACCAAACAGATTACGCGCTTGATCGACTGCGCCCTTTTTTTTTTCTTGTATTCTTACTTTGTTGTAACCCCACGTTTCTTAGACACTAGTTTCGATCCCACCGGCTAGGTTTCCCCTCTTTGGAGGGGTCTGACCAAAAAAAGAAAAAGAAAAAGAAAAAAAGAGACAAGGGGAACAAGAGGTAGAAAAAAGAAAACAGATACCGGTATATGACTATGGCGCCAACCGAGAATCTCGAAACGCCTACAGACGCCGGCGATCCCCCGCTCACCGTCTCGTCAGATTCCAGAATAAACCCCGATGACTCGCGCCATTACTGGCAGGGAATCGATGCGAGTGACAATGGCATGCTTGGTGGCTACGGCCATGTCTCCAGGGTTGATCTCCGCGGCTCCAGGAGCTTCTTGGCCAAGCTGGGGTTCGGACGCAAAGATGGCGTGAAGACAATACGGCGGGCTTTGGAGGGCGGCGCTGGGTATGTTTGGCAAATTCGGCCAGTCCCTTTCCTCTCGTCCTCCCCTTTTTTTCTTCTGATAATTGCTGTGATAATTGTTTGTTTCCGATTGATGCTTTTGTTTAGAGTTGGATAATGAAAGCGGCTGATAGAGAGTGGCAACAGTATAGGTCGCATCACATGCGGTCTACTCTTAGATCTCGCAGAGACTGTCGACGTCGTCGAGCCAATTTCTAAGTTCACCGATGCCTTGTCCAAGCGTGATGGCATCGGGAGGATCTTCAACCTTGGACTCGAAGAGTGGCGTCCCGGCGAGGGAGATGACCTGAGCTATGATGTAGTTTGGAATCAGTGGTGTTTGGGGCACTTGACGGATCTACAGCTTGAGGAATACCTCCTCAGGGTAAGTATAATATCTATTAGACGCTCATTTTCCACCCTCCCTCTTCAGCTGCCCCCCCTGTTGACAGCAAGGTTTCATGTACAACTTCAGATTCCACGGAAGAGAAAAATCACTAACAAGATGTTAAAATGAAGTGCAAGTCCGTGCTGAGTACCGGTGAGGATGGAAAAGTTAGTGGCGTCATCGTTGTGAAAGAGAATATCACGACCGGGGAGGAGGACCTGTTCGATGAGGTTGATAGTAGCGTGACGAGGTAAGGATTTGGGACAGCTCATCCCTTTCGTTGATCACACTGTTCTACAGCTATCAGAGTTTTCAACGCCAAAGCTACACCTACTAATAAGCGAGTACAGAAGAGAAGCGACGTTTAAGCACATATTTGAGAAGGCTGGACTCCGCATCGTCAAAAACGAGCTGCAACATGGACTACCCAGTGAGCTGTACCCTGTCCGGATGTTTGCGCTTAGACCAAAATGACACCACGATGTAGTATTTGCTACATGGTGAAACCCGGTACATAATACACCGGTAGTCGTCTCATAAATCACGTAGGTATAGTTTACCTATTATACCGGTATATCCGCGATGCCAACAGAATTAGTCACGTATAGGAGGCCCTTGCCCATGAGTTATCAGACGTGATTATGCATGCATTCATCCTTTAATAGGCTATAAAACTCTTCGGCGCCTATACGTAATGTACTGTAGTTGATCTTACTTGGTCAATTTGAACGTGAAGGCTTCCAATCCCCTGGCTCCCACATCTACCTTGAACACTGCCCCGCTCAGCTGGACTGCCTCGTCCGAACCCTCGCCCTCTTCCATGGCCGCGGTAGTGATGAACAGCTCCGTACCGACGAATTGCGTGCAGGTGATGTTATGCGTCGGCAGATGAATCTGACCGACAAGCTTGCCCTCGGGCGAGATCTTGAGTACGCGCGACTCGCCGTACACGGCATGCCACAGGTTGCCGTCGGCGTCGACGCGAAACCCGTCCGGCTCCCCCGGGCCCTCGTGGCGGTAGAAGACGCGCTCGTTGGACAGGCTGCCGTCCTCGGCCGAGTAGTCCCACGCAAACACTGTCCGCTCCGTCGAGTGCGTGAAATACATGGTCTTCCTGTCTGGCGACCACCCGAGCGAGTTGGGAATCGTCACTGGATGCCGCGTGGACTGCGCAACAGGGTTACCGCGGAATAAATGGACGTGCCCTGTTCCCTGTGTCAGTACTGCAAGGGGGTTATATCAGCGTTCAGATATCACAACTGCTCGCTCGCTCGCTCATCTCCGTCTCCGTCTCCCTGGTCAGCCGTTATTTCGGAAACCGTTTCTGGAGCGGGTTCCCCTCCTCCTGAGCAATGTGGTGTATATTTGCACTGCAAGGTGATGATCCTCTTTTCCCCATCGTCATCTTACTGACCTTCAGGCTGGAGATCGAGTCCGATATCGGTCATGGAGCCGAGCCAGAACCTCCCATGAGGGTCTGCAGCACCATCATTGCTGCGCAGCCTCTCGTTGTCTCCCTCGACGAAGCGTGCGACATACTCGTACTTGCCCGTCTTACGATCCAGCACCGCGATGCCGTACTTGACGCCAATGAGGATGCGCTCCCGCGGGTCGACGCCCTCGATGTCCGACGTCACCGTGACGGGCGTGTCCAGCTGTACCGTTGTTACCGATGCTGGGCCCTCCTCGAGGTTCACCCAGTGTATGCGCTTCTTCTTGATGTCTACAAATCGCAGGCTATCGGTCACCGCTTCGTAAAATGGCCCCTCGCCGAGGGCGCAGTGTAGATGAAGATACGGCTCGGTGACGTGCCACTCCTGCAGCGCGGATGTAGAGGCGGCTGGCATGGTGGTTTACTTGCTGTGCCGTTGCGTTTTGTAGTTCCTGGTCTCCTCAGTTCGTGATGCTGGCTTTATAATGAGGGGGGCGAAATCGGTGGAACCGCTAATTATTATCTCTCTAGTGTGCAGCAGAGTTTCTGCGCGGATCACGCTGCGTGCACTTGTTCTGTTGTTGCTCAGTTGTGAACTACGACAAGTAGTTTTTTCTAATACGTCGTTCTCGTATACTATTCTTCACAGAGATTGAAATTTAAAGTATATGCCTTTTCAATTCATGTTCATTTTATGTGACGGGGTGACGGCCAGTATCTTAGATGAAGAGGACAGAGTATGATTATGTAGACCGTTGAGAGGGCCGAGTTCCCCGGAGACACGGGCCTTGTAACCGTCGAATATTTGATTTCTCCGTCAAGGCGCTCCTCGCCTGTGCCGGCGACGGCAGCTATTGTCCCGGCGGCTCAAAAGGTAATTGATTGTCTGACGTCGACGTACAAAGCGCCCGGGCATCTCATGATTCCCGTCGCTTGACGGACCGTAGTTAAGATACTCTTATAGGGGCACCGAGGTGGTCAGCTAGCTGGCTAACTATTTGAGGCCGAGGGTGGGCGTTGTGGTGATTGTTAAGTATCATAATATTACATCACACACTTCCGACGAATGAAACAGTACGACTCTTCATCTCAAGTTCCAATCTATCTAGATAAACTGAAAGAAGCCCGAAAAGGCTCGAGATGAGGTCAAGTATGATTCACGGTAACGACCATCATTGTACGAAGACGAGGCTGTAGGATTTCTTTACGGGGCGGAGCACAGATTGACCGCCAAATCAATTTTTCAGGCAGTGGGGAGCCGAGTCGAAGAATCGCGAAGTAGGTAGTATCATGCCATCTGTCTTCACCGCTGCAGAATCGCGTGCAGTCTTCCAGTGTAGTAGGTAGTAGCAGGAGAGACAAGTCGTCCGAAACGGTGACCGCCTTTTGCGCATAGACTTCTTGTGAACGACTATCGTCTACTTTGTCAATTCAACTGTAGAAGAGTTCATGCGATCCATTCCATGCACGGTACTCCTCTGCCCTGCAGCAGCCATAGCAGGACTGAGTCCTGCAATGTCGGTGTAGGGCTAGTGTAGGTATCGTCACTGAAGCATCACTCGTTTCGGGGCTGGCCTTGGCCGGCAACGGACGTTAGTCCCCGCAGACGCAGACATGCGGACCGAAGAACACGCACGCACACACATCTTTAAGCTTGGCGTATATGTATGGCGCAGGCGCATATCGTGCTGCAGAGAGAATGCAGCCACTCTGCAGCCTTTATCCTCGCTGGATCAGCGTAGCCAGGCTACTGTAAGAAAAACTTTATGGTACGATAGTATGGACAGTGGCAGTGTGGTGCCACGATAGAGCAGTTGCCAGGCCGAAAAATCGAGTACAATAATGAATAATGGTTTGTTTTGCCGTTATGTGCCCATCTACAAGTCCCAGCCACCCCATGAACCAACGGCCACATGACTACAAACTAATGCGGTCGAATTGTCTCATCTGAGATCTGGCTCTGTCACAATAGAAAACTGACAAGATGAAATCTTGACAGGTCAAATTTCAGTAATCCTAGGTACAATCTCCACTTGGCGCACAATGAGATGGCCGGCAAGGCGGTTAACGGGGTTAAATAAAATATGGCAACATTTATGAAAAAAAAAAAAAAAAAAAGGAATAGCAAGTATTTCGGTCACTACACAGCTACGGAATTTCGAGTAACAATCCTAAGCATCTCTAGGAAGGAATATCGCAAATATTTCAAAGAAAACCGGGTTTAAGAAGACTTGCCTAGTTTCTCCTTGGTTCATGGAACAGTGTCTCTCACGGATTTTGTAAACGTTTCCATACTCTATATACCTTTCGCTTCTGTGGATTGCTGATATCGGCGAGCGGCAAAGTTATACCGACACATCTAATACACTGAAAAAGATAACTTTCTGAGAGGCCAAGACCTAGGCATCTCTGCACTGTCTGATACAGTGTAAGCTGAACCGCAGGGCTGGGCTGGTTACTGGTGGCGAAGAACGAACTAGGGGAAGTAATCCGGGCGCCGAGCCTGGTTCGGTTGGATTTGGGGGCTCGCCGGGTTTCCTCAGGTGACGAAGCTGATCATCTTTTCCCGCCATCGCACGGCAACTCCAGAGTAGTATAGTGTGATGTAGCATATGTACAAAAATCTGGAAGCTTGGCCGAACATAGCACATTACATTGAGATAAAAAAGCTGGAATGGCGAAGCTAGTGTACTGCACAACGGCCTGCTAGTGAAATTGGTGTTAGGGCTGATTAAATTGGGGTTATTTTCTATTCGCCCAACTCGGCACGGTTTCTCTTCGCTTTCTCTTTTCTTCCCATTCCTCCGAAATGACTTGGAGTTGTAGAACTGTATTCGGGATAGTGGCTCTTACAGGTGTTCCGATCCCGTATTCCGGGCGGTTGTTCAGGTGGCTTGGGATCGTGTAAGTGACAGCTTGCTTCTGGAAAAGTCAATCTTACATAGTAGTGTACTTGTACGGCAGTACACTAGACTACACTAGGAACATGCTCGAGGAATACTACCCTAGGTCCGCATACTAATTAGCAAGTCCAGCCAAGGAATCATGGTTCAACGATGGTTCTTCGACCCTTGTTCTTTGGAGCTGCAGGCCTGCTGCAGTCATTGCTTAGCTGCAGATGCATTCTGCATGCCATACCTTTCAGATTTTGTACGCATACGGGTCCCGTTCTCTCTCCGATCAAGATGCGGAGCTCGGCAGCAGCCTGAACGAATCAGCCGGTTGACAATGTCGACCTGACGCACACGCGAGTTATTGTGACAAGAGTGTGGTATTCCCAACCATCCACGGACAAGGGACCAGAGCATGCGCTATCTTTAGTGTAAACTAGTCTTTTGACACCGCCAGCGTAGTACACAGCACCATATAGCCAGTAGTGCATGCCAGTATAGATCACACGTAGTGTACAGTAGTTTAGGTGTGTGCCAGATTTGAGCCTCCTTACATATACCTATATGTACGTACAGTACTCATCCAGCCGAGCAAGTACATACATATAAGTGTATATTCGCCTGGACTACTACTAGGTATCCGTAGGGAGGTCCCTAGGTCTTGTTCATTAGAACCTAGTGTACTGACCCTGTGCTTCCTGTACGCGATATGGAACGGGCCGGTTAAGACAGATGACTGGGGCTTGACTCTTGGATGTTAGTGAAAGTAGCGTACGTGTGGTATATACACTAGGTTAGGCTTCGCGCTAATGATAATAAAAGAAAAATCTTTTCATTCTCCTGATCGCAATCCCACGCGAATACACGCCGGTATCTGCTAGTAACTGCGTCCCAGAGAGCTTTGCGGCTGATGATTTGACCAAAACGAGCAAAAGGGAACTGGGGTCGTTGACCGTTCATTCCGCGTAGCATGCCGTGCCTTGCTCTGTCGTCCAACGGTGTCATCGTGTGTTCTCGTGGCGCGTGTGCTGTTGACCGCTACGCGACAAGGACATGGGTTTGATTGAACATGAGTGGTCTGGGATCGGGCAAACCACGTGCTGGCACACACGATGGCTAGCTGTGGTGCTGGAGAAAGGCAATAACTTATCAGATTTGGAACCTTTTGTCGACGACTAGCGTGGCCACGGGATGACGCAGATGATTCTTTGCAGCAGCACCATGCATGATGATACGTATAAGTGTTGGGTTCTGGTATATTATGGAACGCGCGATGCTGCATTGGGTTACCAATTTTCGAATGGCTTGGACACCCTTACCTACACTTCTCCCAACCGAATGAAAAGCAAAGTAAATTCCAAATATGAACAGAAAGGCTGGGGTCCGCAGTCCGCAACGGCTCTGAGCGCTGCACCTACACCATGCAGGCTACATACTAGGTATATATTCTATCATACAGTAGTCCATGCCTACGGAGTACTCAGGAGGCTAATATGCATACATACTGGTTTACACTACCTCTCATCTCAGACCTTGCTTGGTTTATAGCAGGGAAGATGAGAAACACCGGGATCATGGTCACATTCTTCCCCAGCTATGTAGATCGCAAACTGCCGTTTTTAATTGCATATAGTGTGATCGCCAAATGTGACATAGCATGCTTGACCTACAATTATTAGAATACGACTCTGATGCGCAGATATGATAGCGTCGAGATGACATGTTCATTTAAAATAACTGCCTTGGTCGCATCATGCAGTGGTGGCCAGTGAGGATGGATTACAGGTAGCTTGACGAGGTAGACGACAGACAAGATTTTAATGTAATCCACAGGAAAAAGGAGGAAAAATAAAAGAAAAAGAAACTTGGCCACATCATAACTCCTGAGAGTATACCTCATAGTACCTACATACATCTTGACTCTGTATTATACCTACACAACATTGCCACTTGCCGCACAAGCGAAACTACACCCGAGGTGGCTTAGATGGTGGTTCCTTACCCAAACACCTGGGTTTGATGAAATCGGGACAGAACCCTGGCGCTTTTTATGGATACTGCTATGGGGACCAGAGCTACATGTAGGTGCTAGCCATTCCTCGTACTGTTATTGTAATCTCACCTGTATAAGATTATCTCTATTCAGGATCAAATGAGAATCCTGTGTTGTCAAGGGGAAGGCCACTTTTGTACAACATATACGACATATGGTACCGCACACTAGAAATGTCGATACACGATGTAGGTACCTATATCTTTCTCGGCGCACCTGCATCCTGAGCGGGAAGTCCGCCGAAACTATTATAGCTGCTTCGAAGGGTCACAGGCATGCTCGTCAAAGAAAGTGGGCTGTGTCTGGCGCCTTGGCATATGTGTATATGTGTACATACAGCACGCAAAGTGTCAATGCAGTGGCTTGAGTTCAACTTCTCCTAGTGGACGGTGGCCTGCGTGACACGCTTACTGTATGCAGTTCATTGCTTCATGGATCGTCGTTGGGAAGACACAGGATGGGGGGCAAAAATGGGGGTATACATACATGTAGAACAGGACTTCCTAAACCCAGGGCTCGCCAGGCTGATAAAATCATATTACCTTTGCTCTCCAACGGCTCCCGATCGCCTTCTCGGGCCCTCACCGTGGCGCTGGATCTCACACCGAGAACTCAAACTACTTTGTGACTAGAGTTCATAGCCTTCCCGAAGCGTACTGTGATAGAAGACACAAAGTGAGTTACACCAATACTAGATACCAATACTCGTGCCAAGGATCAAATGCCGTCAGATAGGGCCGGCCGCTTCGGGTGTGAAAACATTGTATGCCGGCCAATGATTGGTGAAACCGCCATACCTGAGTAGAACCTGGCTCGCCTGGGTACTACCTGGCACAAGAGGAAGTGTTTGATGATCCAATCCATGGCTTTATCATGCCCCGCAAATACAGCTGGTTGTGCGTGCCAAAGGTCTGGCTGTGTCGGCGATCCTCCTGCGGCCCTGCGTAATACTGACAAGGGAGGCTGCGATGCGACACCGCTTCGACGGCGTTGGGCTGGAATCAGCTCCCCATGCTTCACCACGCGCCTGTGGGTTGGTACCTGACGGCTTGATCCGACCTGTCGCGCAAAGTCACGCATGCATGGGTGCTACTAAGTAGGGATGTAGGTAACGTATACCAGGAGGTACTCCGTACTGTTGCTACTTACTTAGTATTGCATAAGACGCTAGAAACACAAGTGCCACGGGGCGGTTCTGCCCGCCATATTGCCTATTATCAAAACGGTATTGCTAATAGCGACGGAGATGATCTCGCAGGGGTATGGTTAGAACGACACATACTACATACCGAGGAGAGTAGGCGTGTGCCGCCGTCCTCTCAGCTCATCTTGGGTACATCACGGATTTCAGCACGCGGCACAGTACGCGCTTTGCACCGTCGAAGAGAATTGCCGCGGAGGGAACACGTACATACATAAGTAGTCTACGCTGGTAGCGGAAAAGTATTGCGTGCAGGCCTAGTCGCCCCCAACAGCTACTACATAAGTACTACCGGTAGGTAAACTCATACTACCTACTTCCGGCTTTCCGCGGTATGGCCACTAATCGATCGTGACTAGCATTAGGAGGGCACCGGGAGAGCTTCTGAACGCTATTGACACTGCATATATACATACCGGTATATGTTTTCTACTTGATACACTACAGTAGGCATCTTCTCGAATGAAGAGCCCCTGGTTCCTCGGACTAAACTAGACGAGTACGCTAATGATATTTTGAAAATGCCCCGGCCTATGATGGTAAGTTAGGGCGTGACAGTTTATACTTCATACATATTATCATGTATCACCTGCGTATTGATATGTACAATGTGCGATGTGCTGGCTGGTATATGGGTCCTCTCTGATCCTAGCTTCTCAAGCTCGTCATTAACTCTGTCAAGGTCACATCAGTTGAACTATTACCCCCCAACAAAACCCACCCGTTTCATCTTTCCGCCCAGAGTCGCGATGTTGCTTGTCGTAGTGTAAGTTAAGTCGTGTTATCGAGTAGCTGCCCAGCCTACTTCGAGTCTTACGTATGTAGTACCTATACGTAGTATGTGTCAAGCAGTAATGAGGCATGTTCTGGCGCCGTGTTACATTACAGACCAACTTCTACAGCACTGAGTACTACTTTAGTTTATGTGTTGTTCTACGGGGATCGCCATTGGAAATGACGTCTGGGGTGATTGACATCTCCTTCCACGATTACTACTTGCAATTCATGATGGCCTGATTGTCATACACCAGACCGTTTAACCCAACGGTGGGCTCGTGACCAAGGGGCCAGCCAGTGACAACCTGCCACTGGCGGTGGATGTACACTATGGTTATGCAGTTACATTTCGTATCTCTCTGCCCGTGTATTGCATCACTAGCTCCCAGGGCTCGCCGATCGACTAGGACTCATATAGTAAACAGCTTATTGAACATGGCCAAGGAAGTATCGTGGTCGTCTCTACCTCTTCGGTCAGTCATACCAGCTCCACAAGTCCACCTCCAGACACAGGTACTATGCAGCGTCCGCGGTTCGATCCAACCTCATCTGCCCCCATATGTCACGCGTTCTTTCTCACCGCCCGAATGATCATGTCTACCTATGCGAACTGCATGCCGACTTACGTGTACGCTCCGCATCCAGCGATTCTACGCTGGGAGCTCCATCACGATGCCTTCACTTTTTGTCACGTCGATACTTGAGCCAAGCCTAGAGTCACCAGCGAAATCCCTAAAGCTTGAGAGTGTTGGTACCCAAAAGTCTCCACTGAGTTTTAGGTATTATGTGATAGCTTCGTAGGAGTGGCCGAAGGTGATCGTGAATGACCAAGACCGTAACAACAATACATTCCTAACTTTACTATGCTTCTGGGGTCGTGTTATTCTTTGTTTTGCCGGCAAGGTGCCGGCAGGTCATGAACACTTGGACAACTACACTATAGCAGCTTTTCACGATGCTTTACGTACTAAGGGGAAAGCATGTAGGTGCTGATAGGTTAATGCCATAAGGCTGCGAGACTTCGAGTTGATGCCAATTGGCAGCACGTATCATTGCCATTTGTTGATACCTATTTATATATCTCCAGTACCTTCATACCATACATGTATGAACATACTAGGTATGCCAACTTAGACGGAGTACCCATACTACACCGCATACTTACGTATTGTACGTTCTACGGCCCATCCCTAAGTAGGGTACATTACCAAATCCTCTAAGCCCTGTCGGTAAGCCATACAGTATCCAGCACCAACAATAGATGTACATATAGACTTTCACAAGGCCCCCCGGACGAGTCTGTACCCCGGCTCCAAACTATACCCATGTACGGCCAGTCCACTTAACTAGCACGGATTGGAATCTTTCCATGATAAGAATCGCCATGATCGGAGTGGGATCTTCTGGATACATAGCTATTATTCAAGAACAGCAGCTTCGTTCAGCATCATTTGGGTAGGCTAATAGGTAATACGCCTGCATCTCTTTCTACATTTGTTTGCTTTTTCTTCACTACATAGTAGGGTCTCCCAAGCCATCGTCTTAACGACTCGCTCAACACATTACGACAACGCTTTTATTACATCTAAATCTTTCACACTACTCCCTAATCGTTGGTTGCAACCGTATCCAAAGAGAAGTTAATTTACAACAACTTGGTCCTACTTCTTCATTTCTCGACTGGGGTTGTTAATTAGGTCATCATCTGGGTCCTAGTACTGAGGATTCGCGTATCAAGACTTCCCCAGCCATTCATTGTGCAGGGCTTCTGAGCAAGACTCTGACTGGTCAAATTCCTTGCATCGCCCTTCATTGGCAGTCATTGTAGTAGCACGTCCCGGTTTGGGCACTATAGGCCAGCTAGTTCTTCCTCTTGCCGCTGGCGTTGAAAGCACTGGCCCAACTTCCTCTGTTTCTCTCGCAGCAGTCGCTAATTCAATTCTGCCGTCATCGTCATTACTAACTACTCCTATATCTCGTCCACCTCATCTAAGTTCCGGACAGTCCTGGGTCTAAGCCTGTATACCTAAATCACTGTCATCTGCGAAAAGACATACCTCGGTTAGCGCTTCTGCTGGCGTGGATTCCATTTCCTGAAGGGAGGAAGCATTGGACTTCGCATATCATCCTCTCTTCATTATCGTTGTCTCGCGGTACCGACAACAACGAGTCTGCACTGCACCGTCTTTACTCTACAACAGTTTTAATTATTCCTTTTAACTAGCCATCGTGGCGGTCTTACATTCGGCACCACCGCAACCCTTGTCCTACAGCTATCATCCATACGCAGTAACAACAACCCAATCTGTTTATAAACACTGGCCAGGAGAGGGACTTGGTGGCGAGGGCGGGGACCGGCTTGACAGCAGCGGGGTGGGACCCAGGAACTGCGAATATCGAGCTTCAAGTTTTAAAGCCGGTCGATGTCTGGAAACTGGAGACCACCAAAGTGCAAGGGAGAAGACTTCGATGCCAGGGGAACATAACGGCCCGTCGACTTCACCTCAGACGTCCCCTAAAACGCCTGAAGAGTCGAGCCCGTATCAATCAAGTCTTCGGGGGGGAGGTGACCGTCAAACGGAGAATCGGGTGCTAGAAAGCACCGGTACTTCGAAGTCTAATGGCGACAATAGGCAGCAATCGTTGACCCTCAGATCCCTCGGCGTCCATACAATTCTGAATCCTGCCGAGACTCAATCATCTGTTACGAGGGAACGGGCTGAGGACATAGTTCTTAGTCCTAAGGCGTCTAGTGCTGTATCGAGCTCAAGTCCCCGTCCACCACCACCACACTTCGCATTTCAAGACCCGGGGATGGCAAGACGCGGGCAGACCACGCCCACCATAGAGGATCTACCATCGACTGCACCGTCCTCAGCAGAACGCGGCTCTCCCGGTACAGCTCGCCCATATCCGCCGCTAGCAGCGGCAAGACAAGTATTGAACCCCCGGTCCCCTCGTTTGATTAGCCCGGGGCAGAGTCACCCCTTTCGAACCACAAATGCGCTTCAGTCTCAGCCGCAGCAACTTTCAGCTGGGTCACAAGATCCAAGCCGAGCCATCCTGCCAGAAGCTAAAATTCCGGGGCGGCAAGATCAGTCTCCTTCTGCGAGGGGCTCGCCTATGGCGCAGCAATTCAACCGAATTATGAGTCCAGCAGGGAGACCGCCGCCCAGTATGACCCCTTTACCCGCAACAATTCGGCCCGGTTCACAACCAGTTGCGAATCACTTGAACCCTGGTCTACAGGGCCGTCCCTTTTTCCCTAGTGGCCCTGGTGTCCAACCAGCACAACCCCCTGGATACCCACCGCACAATCAATACACTAGCTCTTCCATGTCCCAATCTCCTAGCGGATATTTAAGTTCTGGAAGTGATCACAGATGGCCTGGGGGGACCGAGCATGGCATACAATATAGCTCAACCGGCGTTAGGAGCTTTGCGCTTGGGGAAGGCCAAGCAGCGCTTCGTATTCAACCAGCTCATGGCGAAGCATTCATTATACCTGTAGATACGCATCAGGGGTCAAGGCAGGCAGACGAAAAACGTCAGAGGAACGCGGGCGCATCTCAAAGATTTCGTAAAAGGAAAAAGGATCGAGAAACACAAGAGCGCATTGAGCACCAGAGGATGGAAAGCCAGTACCGTGAGTTGGAAGCGCGAATTCAGACGTTGGAAACCGACAGAGAAAGACTCCGCTCAGACCGTGATCGGTTACGCGATATTGTATACCGAACTCCTTCTGTCAGTGATCTTGCGTATAGGGAGTCACCGAGCCCGGATTCGAGCACTAGATCTGGTTCTTCCACTCATGTGCCGAGGCCAACGTATGGCGCTGCCAATCCCGATACTGGCGAGAGATCATCGCAACGACGTAGGACGGACCCGCACCCCCAGATCGACTTCGTCACTGGCCCTTATGGGTCTACTACGGGCTCACTCCCACCGATTACGGCCTCTGGATATCCCACTTCAATGTCACACCCTGGAACCCCCTTGGCAAGGCCACAAGCACCGCACCTGCCACCATTGCGACTTGGGTCGGCAGCTGGTACGCCCACTACCGTAGCATCTGCTACGAGCACTCCTGTTCAGGCCTATCAGCAACTAAACAGAGATTCGTATGAGATGGGATGGGCGACAGGGTCGCGGGCATCCGCTGATCCATCACAGAGGTAACCATGGAGTTAAGGGACGTGCTAGCTTGGCTACTGAATACTCGGATTTCGACTTCTCTCGGTTTTCGAGAATCCACCTATTAATCACTTTCCTTTTTTAACGCAGCCGGCCAGCTATCGGTATCTACAGTACAACAAGGGAACCGAAATTCCACTCATTAAGCATAAGCGGAGTTTCTAACTTGTCTTGAAATACGGCGGCCATCTTAGATTTGATTTCGAGAATCGGGCAACCGATAAAATCATGAAGCGGGGGGTTGGGCTCCAGGTAAAAGCATTGTGGCTTTTTTTACTACCGCTTGATTATAACTCTACGACCAGCACACGAAGTCATAGTACTTGATAAGCAAAATACAGGTTCTATGTGGCCCATGCAGCCAAGTTGCGGCGGGTCCATAGTAAACGAGCAAGAATAGCGAGGACATCGAAGCTTCGTATAACTTAGCCTATCGGCGCCTATGTACCACTTGATTTTCCATTTCAGAAGATTTCGCAGTATACTTTTCCTACACAGCTCTCCTTGATTTAGGAAGACGGGCTGTGCTATTCATGCATGGTTAACGGTGGAGTTGGGTCTTGTTTACTTGATTTGTTACTGCTAGGATTGAAACAGTGAGCGTTAAATTATTGATACCAAATTGCGGAATATCTCATCAGAGCACAGAATTATGGATTTATTTTTCTCTTGTTTCTAGACTAGTGTATATACCTGAGCGAATGAAGTTCTGCCTACGCTGTCTTGTGTGGATACATGATTTCAACAAAGGTATAAAAAGCAGAAAATAAAGTATCAGGCAGGAAAACTACAATAGGAACAACAACTATGAACTCTGTACTGTAATTTTTCAAATGCTCAAGAAACACCGCCGTACAAAGGGTAGACGGATAAGTCGTATACATAAATAAATTATAAAAGTTTTGCCAATATGCAATTGTATCTGTTAGACAACTGATGTTACCCAACTTGACTCTCTTGACGCGGCTGAATGATTAAGCATGAGCACGCGAACTCGGTATATGTATGTGCATAGATGTAGTAACGCTACTAGATATTACGGAATGTTGATATGTGAGCCTTGTGTATTATATTCCAAGACAGTCGAGTCCATCTTTACCAACTCTTTGAGAAGCATGTATCGGTAACCCGTCAGAGACTAGCTAACAAATCATATTGTAGAACTTCTGGCAACGAAACAATGTCGCCGCATCCTAAGTTACCTGCATTATTTTACAAAGGCATTGAAACAATGTCGTTGATGATAGGCTACATACAGTTTTCAGACAGGCGTTAGAGGCCTCCAAAAGGAGTTTCTTCCCCCAATATACTGAGCCTAATATCAACACGAGCAAAAGAAACAGTGCAAATTTACAATGTCGGCTGGGAGTACTCGTGGTACTGATCAGCACCTGGCCGTCTCACTCAAAGGAATGCTAGGCTAGTAGCATTGGGCCTGACTGGGCACCACCATACTCATCACACCGAATCCCTCCATAGCTTCCTATTCGTAGTTCAAATCCATCTCAACCCCCCTGATAATACGTAAAATCCCACGATATCGCTTCGTCGGTCCAATGGGGTGGCTCATGACCTGCATTTGGTGCGTGAATGGCGGAAATATCTCTTCTCGTCCTGTTCTGGAGCATACTCGCCCAGTAGTGGCTGGCTCGAAGCCAAGGTGATGTGCGTTGGCATGAGTCCTATTTCGGCTGTATGCCAACCTGAAAAGCTCACTTTATTGAGTCTGTCGTATTGTATTGGTTGCCTGCTTAGATTGAATATGGAGGGGAGTAGCATTCAATTTGCAAGTAACTTGTCTTGTGAGCATTTTCATACTGTAGCCACTCCAGCCACTGACGTCTCACACAACTATTCTGTAGCTTGTGCTGTATCCAAGGCTGGTCGAGGCGAACCGGATCATCTGTAGTGTAACTGGACCAGATAGAAAGTGTGGATGGAATACCTAGGCCAGAAGACTAGGCCATACGCAGTTTCTCTGATACCGTTTGTTCCCACGATCTACCGTCTCATACCTTGTCACTGCATTTAACGGTGATGCGCCATGCCGCCAGTGTTAAGCAGAGGAGAGTCACAGTCTCGACACCACATGACCATATTACAGACAGTGTTCGAGCAATAAACAAGCAACTCCGATCATTTCGTCACAAAGTTGATCGCCACCTCTCCATTTTTATCTGGATATGGAGATCTTCTTTGTCTCCGGGTACTTCTGGTTGGCTCCCCATTATCACAAGAGACGGCAAGACACGCGATAGGTACCAACAGCAGCAGGTAGCTTAGGGCGACCCGTCTTACTGTCCATATGACCCAAAGAAAAGGGGAGACCAAAAGGGGGACGCCCACTCTAAGCCGTTTGTAGCAGAGAGAGTCCGTGATCGGGAAAGGTCTTATCTTACCTTGAATTTTTGCAGCATCAGCTCTACGTAGACGGATTAATACATCTCAGTTTTTCCTCGAGAACGGCAGATCGAATTCCGGCATTACATACAAATAAGTTGCATACTAGCTATCGCCATTTAGCTGAATAGGGAAATAGTTTCTTTCAAACTGTTGGAAAGTTACCGAGTACCTTGACGCGAAGAAAATCCATGGTGATAGCACTCGACACAATCATAGGTATTCATAGTCGAACATCGGCATACAACAGGCTCTATGCGATGAGGCTGCTTACGTTGTACAACGCTTTACCGAGACCATACTTAAAAAAAAAGAAAACAAAAAAAGGTTAGCTAATAGGCAGGCGCACAGTTCGCAATGCATTGGCGTGAAGCCTTCGCATAAGTTACTTATCTCAGCTCAACTGAGACAGTGCATACCGCATTTCAGGAGACTCAGTCTATTAATAAGCTATATATGGTCGTCTAATCATCGATTGATTTACGTGTTGTGAGAATTCTTCAGCGATGGCCATGCAGCAAGAGGATCACGCAAACTAAAATCAGCAGTGTGCCACCTTGACAGAGCCCACATAGTTTTCTCTTTTTACCATGTACGTCATGAACAGCCTGACTGATCCAGATTTTATTCTCAAATGGTTATCTACGCACATCGTACGTCAAACTTGCACAGGCGTTGACTCATGTGTTGATATGTTTACAGTGACCTGTCAGGTGTCAATGGACAGATTTGGTGTGGTGTAGCAACGTACCTACTGTAGGCGTCTTGTAACCCACAGGATTATTGAATTCTGCTGTACAGAAGCAGCTTACACAAGTGTAACACGCGCCGCTCGCGACTCCCGGAGATATTGGCAATTTATTGTCTGAGGCTACTCAGCCCTCGCATTTTTACGATCTCTTGGTGAACCTCGAAGTTTAGGTATCCCGGCGAGTTGCACATATACTTTTAGGAATCATATAGGCGTCTGGAAGCCCTACTAGTGGCCAAGGATTTAGACTAGTTAGTCTAGATATCTACATACGTTATTTTGTTAAATAGATTACATCACCAAAAGCCCTCACTTGATCCCTTGTTATTAGTTCGTAGTCTGCCTAGGATCTTATGTAAGAGCTGATTGCGGAAGGCCATACCTAGAAGGGAAATTGAGAGAAGCTTACGATTGCTGTTGTCTTGATATAGACTTATAACAAACACGCGATGCTGGAAAGAGGACATGCTAATTGGTCATGGAAATGTCTCCCTGGCAAATGAAATCGGGTTTTACCCAAATTTAAATTTGTCTATCAGCCGATCCTGTGGGGACCCCTGTCACACGTAGCGAATACGAGGCTGTTGGTCTTAGACCTTCTGATACGCGTTACACGCGAAGAGACGCGTCTACCCGTTCGAACCTGATAGTATTCCCGATGTCCTACGTGAGGCTATTCAGCCCTCGCTTAGGTGAGACATAGGCGGTGTAGACGGAGGTTTATGTAAGGGTCCTGAGTTGTATATAGCTTCTAGCCAAGCCTGCCTGAACGGAAGGAAATCCGAATGGTCAAGATCTTAGGCCCCCCCTAACAGATTATTGTATTCTGAATAGAAGCTATTCCAAGCCCTGATATCCAGCCCTTGTTATAATTGCAAACATTTTTTTCAGTCTTTGAGTGAAGAAGGGGACTACGTGGTTTCTCAATCTATCTCGGCGTAAAATTTCATGCCTGTCATAACAAGGAATTCTGCCCCAAGACACTAATGAATCCGTGTAGATAGTTGAAGATAGATGCCTACGAGGGTGTTTCCAGAATCCTCGCGTAACTACAACTATCTTTTACCTACCCAAAGCATGATGTTCCTGAGAGATTTCTTAGCTATAGTCTCGAATTGAGGGAACGGATATTCTGTTTTGTCCAATTCTTTTTTATATGTTTAGACTTTGAGATTTCTACGTCTAGCCAGATGGTTCTATACGCAGACCCTTCATCGACCTTGATAGATACTTGAATATGTCTGGCAAAATTCGCGCTCTATGTGAGATGCCATCCACCCTAGCACCCAATCCGTAGACTTGTACCTGATAGTGAGGCGCTCAGGATAATATAAAGTTTCTAGTTCAACCGATCTCTGAAACTGCCACAGTGCCATATTTACAGTAGATGCAGTGTCAACATTCTACCTTTGGTAGTACGGCGGTATGATGCTGCATTCCTGCTATGTGATAGGAATTATGCTTCTTCTTTCTCCTGTTTGCTTCCAGAGTCTTCGTCGCTCTTTTTATCAAAAAGTTCTGCTTGAGATTTCTCGCGATTATGGATTGCCCCAATAATTGCACCTCGAGCAGCAGTATCGAGGAGACCATATTTCAAGGCTTCTTGCTCGACCTCTTCATCCGTCAAAAGCGGCAATTCCTTGGCAGCCTTGATATATGATATACCTTCGACATTACCCTTGGCGAAGATAACTATAGTCCGCTAGAGTTAGTTATTGTTCTTCCGAGTGAGACGAGAGTGGGCTCCTGAGTTCCGAACAGTCCGGAAACACGGTTGTTGCCCCCTCACAAGAAAATAGTACTAGGGGTAGCTTACTATCGATTTCTTCTAGACTTCTTCTAGCTGTCTCGGGATAGAAAAAGTATATCACGGGGAAGAAGGTAGCGTTGAGGACTGCGAAGAATAGGAATGTGCCCCAGCCAATGTTTGTTACCAGGACAGGGGTAATCAACACAACTATAAAGAGGTCAGTCAAATGAAGCAGAATGCGCCGCCTCCTCAGATCTCCTAAGGGCGGATATCTGAGTTACGTACTGAAGAAGTTAAATAGCCAGTTTGTGCACGTCGATACGGCATTGGCCTTGGCTCGTGTCATAATGGGATTGATTTCGGCGGGATATCTGAGTCATAATTAGTTACAAATCACGTTTGCAGCCAGTAAGTGAGTGCCCAAGGCGATCTTCACCTTCCAACTTTTATCAAATAGACAGACAGGAACGTAAATACTCACAGCCATGGAAGTGGTAGCCAAGTAGCCCCAAAGCTAGCGATGTACGTGAAAAGCGCAACACAAGTGCCGATAGCAGCGGATTGTGTACCAGGAATGAGAGCTCCGAAGGCAAGCACCATTGATAGAAATTGACCGACTGTTCCCCAGAGGAAAAGTTTGCGGCGCCCAACGCGCTCAATTAGGAACCAAGATACTGTAGCCTATATACGCAATTAGCCTCGTTTACTTGCCGTTTCAACAAGTCTACACTCTTGAGAGGGTTTGCCTAGTTGCTTGTCGTAGATCCGCTAAATCAGTGAACAGAATACATACTGCAAAATGTTAGAAACGTAATGTTTATAAGCAAGAATGTTCCTTCACTAACCGAAGATTGCGTACACAATAGCATTGACACCGCCCAGTAATAGAGCCATATTGTGATTCCCTGGTGTGATAAACGTTTCGCAAAGGATGGGAAAGAAGTAGATGACAGCATTGCATCCGCCAACCTAATTAAAATTAGCATACATTTGGGTAGTCCATCATCAATGATTAATTGGCTATCGACGATGCGGTGATAGAGGACTCACCTGTTGCATGAACTGGCTACTAGCACCCAGAAGCATTCTACGGAAGTGCTGGGTCTTGCCATTTGTGAACAGAGCTTTGAAAGGCGTGCTTTTGCCTCCAAACACACCGGAAGCTCTGATTGAGTCCAGAATGATGCCTCGCTCGATACTAGTTTCCTGACTGTCTACTTCATATCCTCGGATCGCGGCGATCACGTTATTGGCCTCTTCATATCTCTCGTGTGTGAGTAGCCATCTGGGGCTCTCCGGAAGCCAGATCATGGCAGAGGACACGATAATACCAAAAATAATCTGAAAAGAGATCGGGAAACGCCAGACTAGGTTTGCTGGACCAAATGAGGAACCATAGTCTATCCAGTAGGCTATGAGGGTTCCGAAAGCGATTGTACCACCCTGAATACAGATGAGAAGACCACGATTCGATGTTTTACTACATTCAGCTGGTTTCATGTAAGCAAATCATCTTCATCCCATCTCGAGTGGAGGTATGCCTGTACCTTGGTATGTAGGAATAGTCGAAGTATTGATACCATTTCCCAAGCCAGTTATAATACGTCCGATAATAAACTGAGCTAGAGGCGCATGTCCTGGGAAAGCGGTGACTTGAATTGTTGCCCCAATAATCATAATAATTCCACCGGCGATCATTGCTCGTCGTCGACCAAGCTGGTCGCCAACTGAAAGGATGAACATAGCTCCGAAGAGACATCCGAGGTCGTAAACTGAAGTCACAAGACCTTGGATGGTGCTGTTATTCTTCGTTTCTACAAACACATCATTAAAGGCGGGGGCCGTGAGTATGCCACTCATGACACCCTGATCATAGCCAAATAGCAAGAAGCCAGTGGTACAGATCGTCGATACCGCTATAGATAGCGGGCGACCACTAAGGCCCATGTACGTTGGAGGTGCCATCGCGAAAGGAATGAGGATCTATTGCTCGAGTGCGTCTAATGCCTCTTCTGTCCTGGTGCCAACGCGCTCTAGACGAGACGAGAAAATTGAAGCCAAGTTTAAGGGAACACAGAAAAGTGAATAGAATAACAGTTCAACCCAAATCTATAAATCTAAGATGATCTAGATAAACAGAAATAGGTAGTCGGAATCGAGGAATTGGGAAGTGCGCGGGGAACCTGAACTTTAAAACAGTTATCCAGTCACAGTATCCCATGCTAGCCCCGCGAAAGTTCGGAGCAAGCATGTGCGATTACATCCTGCATTCAGCTGTGAGAATATACACATACAAAGAACGAGTAGCGGTAACGGCTCAACCCCTCGGCCTCCACACTACGCCAGAGATCGAATGAGGTCGACACGGCAATGTCATCAGTAACCTACGGCAGTTAAGCCGACTGCACTAGACCACTGCTAGGGATAGCGCTTATTACAGGCTCTTCGCTCGAAGAGGCTGGATGGTCTCTATCTTAAGTTCATCATCGTTCGATGTAAGGTAATACACAACGGAATGTGTGAAGGACAAAGTAACAGGTAAGAGCGCAGAGACGGCCGCCATGGGCTGTCTCTCATATTACGTTGCCTCTCGTCATGTGTGAATACAGAGTGCAGTTGTACAGCGAGTGAGATGTCCGAAAGCCTCGGTAGGAGACTAGGATCACCAAGTGCTGGCACACCAGCGACAGGATTGGATGAGAGCCCGGACGGCGTCTTACTTGGAACGGCAGTTGTGCGGCAATGGCTTGATCGGGAGCCAATCCGGCCACCACCGGCAGCGCCCCCTGTTACGATATCCGGTTTTTGAGTGTATGTGTGTATGTTGTGTTGTTGTTGTTGTTGTTGTTGTTGTTGTATTTTTGCTTAAAGCTGTGATGATAGCACCACAATACTGGCAACGCCTATACAGTATCGTGAGTCTGCTATGGCTTTCAACATATAGAATTTTAGAATAACACTGCCTAGTACATGAACTACTGCACCCCGCGATATTTCCGAACTACAATGTAGAAGATCTACATTTACTAAGAGAATGAGCACACTTTACAGTACCCACCGTTACTTGAATCCCCCCCAGCCGCCAATCTGACGATCTGTTATACGCCAGTGCGGGGAAGTCTGCGGGGAAAAGAGACCCTCCCGAGCTCCAACGGTCCAGCACCATGAATGAGGTTACAAGGCGTTCTGACCAAAACGACGCCGGTGGCCGCGTGCTATCAATAAAAGCTAAGCAAGTTTTGCTCGTGGCTTTAAGATACGATTCTGAAAAAGTCAAGATCCAGTTTCGTAAAGAAAAATTCCTTCAGGAACTGCTATTTCAGAGAAGCCCATATAGTTTGTCATGTTAAGACTGACTATAAATTCCATAGCAGGTCTGGCCAACGCTGATCCATTGACCCGAACGACAACACCCAATGCCCCCGCCAGCATCATCCATGAAGTGATAGACAGGGTTGTTTGTATGCATACCCAACCTAGCTAAGAATGGGTCTGGTATGGGCATTACTTTGTACCGCTATCGTATGTGCTTCAGTTCTATTGTCTTGGAAAAGACCTTGGAAGGAACAACGAAGGAGGAAGAAAGCCGAGAATAGGTACTACTCGGTAAGTATTGAGTTTGCTCTACTTTATACTTGATCTTGTGTGACAACAACCCAAAGTCCGTTCACTACATAGTCGTCATCGCATTATCTCCAAATACATTATGATTAACTCACGAAAGTGCCAAGGGATATTTTCAAAGACTTTTACACTGGGTGGCGCAACCACTTCTCAAGAGTTTTACCCCATTTCGATGATCCTGGTACCCCCCACGCTCTACGGCGTGTAGCGGCCGACGTCGCCACCACCGCCGGACCAAGAACCCGTAAAACCATTTTGCGACACGATAGCGGTGCCATCGGCAAGGCGCAACGTGGCATACGTGTCTTTGGAACAGAGACCGAAGGCCTGAAGGTTAGATGGCGTGTTTGCAATCCAGTGCATATAATCTATCCAACATCCATTAGCATTCCATGCTTCGTTGTCATAGAATCATAATCAAGTGTAATCAGATATCTGGCGTGTATTCTGACTTACCTTGACATTCGTAGGCGCCGGCACAAGCCTGATACCCAGGACCGGAGAAGAACACCCAACTTGCTGAAGCATACGTATAAATATTGCTGCCCCCGTTGATGTAGTTAGCGAAACCCATTCGGCAGCGCGTGTCGCCACCGCTGCACCAGGAGAAATCCGGGTCACCCCAGTTCGTCACGTCCGCTACCCAGGGCGCTGGGGGGGTTTGTTGCACGTGGTCTCCTTGGTCGTAGTTGGTTTCAGACTGCAGCAGAGAAACCAGGACGTTATTGGCGTTGCGGAGGTTCAATTGGTATAGCCACCAGTGCTCACTGCCCAGTGCGTGCAGCCATGTTCCCTTGGTGGACTCGACGAGCACACCACCCTTGGCGGCGATGTTCGAGCCGCCCGAGAAGTCCTCGGTAGTGTGGTCCGCAACCCAGTTCCACACGTTCTCAAGGTATGCCGAGGACGTCGGGGCGAAGTGGATGCCGATGAACGCGGCCTGGCACTCACTTGCGCTGTTGGTGCAAGCGTTCGTCAAAGCTGAGGCACCGCGAGTACCACCGACTGTGACTAGGGAGTTCCACAGTGCGACTTGGCCGGGTGAAGTCCCTGCGATGTTGAACTGGAGGATGATGGCGCCTGGGAGAACATCACTGACAGTGAATCGCATGTCCTGGATCTGCGCTGTTCCGACATCACCGGCGTTGCCGACCGCAACTACGGGACGAGGATTGTTTGCATCTTTGAAGTTGGCACCGTTGCCTGTGATCGTAGCCCAAGCTTCACCCACAACTCGCGAGCCTTTCGGAATGAGGAGGGTCGAATCAACTCGGTACTTGCCGAAGGGAAAGTACGCGATCTTGTTTTGGTTCGCTGCATATTGGAGGACCTTATTCAGAACGCCTGATTCGTCTAGAGTGTTGTCGCCCTTCACGGTATAGCCTCCGTTTTGGTTGGGATCCTTGACGTTGATGAAATCGGTGACAGGGTTATTTGCATAGTTAGGTGCTGGAACCACAGGATATTTACCGTTCGGCGCAAGCTGACTAGGACGAGTATTGGTGGTCGTTGTCGCTCCGTAGACCGGGTTACGGTTGACTGTGTTCCCGTAGGTGAAGGTATTAACATGACTTTGCGCGCCGAGGATCGTCCCCGATGGCCCTTGAGCAACAATCGAGCTTGTATCTTTGGTCAGGTTTTCAATCAGGAATGAAGGATATCCTGTAGTGACGAAAGTAATGCCGGAGTTGATGGACACAGCGTCCACCAGTGCGATCCACTTCAACACCAGAGGTCAGTAATTGTCATATTGAGGCGTAATATACAGAGCTATCGAAGCCAAGAAGCCTGCAAAACATGCATTTGCTCAAGAAAGAAGCCTCTCGACTAGGAAAGAGGCTAGGGACGGGAGTTATGTAGCTCCAAGAGTTACTCACAGGATCGCCGCCCGTGTTTGAGACACCAGTTCCGCAAGTGTCAAAGGTAGGGGCCAAGATGCTGATTGTAGCACCCCCGGAAATGAGGAGGCCGACTGTGTTTTGGTAGAAGTAGATGGATTTACTGTAGAAATTGCAGTTAGCTATCATTGTTTACAGGGTCATCGGAAATTGTGTCCGATCAGTGAAGCATTTGAGAAATAGGTCAAACCGTAGAGACATTCATCATCTAACAGTCTCTGGCAAGTCAGAAAGTTGGAGGGTTCTTACTATAGCGCTTGCTGGTGTCCATTGTGCCATATTCCATTCTGAGCAATGTTTGTGTTAGTGCCCCTATCATAAACTACTGGTAGCGAAATATTAGTGACTTACTTGACCACGCTCAACTCTGACGTCTGCGAGGCCGAGAGTAGATCCTCGTCCAAGTTGAATTCCCGTGTGTCCGTTACCATTGCTAGAGGAAGCCATCGTAATCTTGACGTTTTGGAGCTGAGCTGCTTGCGCTACACCCCAGTACAGAGCCGTGAACGCATTGCCTGTGTCGTGTCAACATATGTTACGACGAAGAAAGCCGTTTTGGATGGAATATTCACCTCCAGGAATACTCGTAGTGTCAAGAACCAAGTTCTTCAGCCCGACAGCGAATGAGAGTTCGCCGCTCACACCAGTCGCCGGGTCCTGGCCTATATTCATTCACTTATTAGATAGGACTCGGTCATTCATGACTGTCAAGTCATACCAGAGATAAGAGTTTGGTCACCAGAGAAGCCTGCTGCTGCTTTGATGATCGGTGGCTGTGAAAAAACGGTCGTGAGTCTCATATCCTAGAAAAAAGTCCGTTGAGGCTCTAACTCACGTTGGTAGCATCGCCCATCAAGATAGTGTCAGTCTGCAACATATAGAGTTAGCAATTTGCATTTGCATTCTGGAAACGGCCAGCTCTATGGAATGATAGAGGAGAGAAAGACCTAGACCACTGACATTCATTCGAATAGTCTGACTGATCGAATAGGTGCCCGGTGGTATGTAAACAACCTATCAGCATGTTTAGTTTTCCTTTTCTATATGAGGCGCGATCGTGTGTGCCATACTCTTGGCTGAGATGCCAACCACTCCGGGTGCCGAGTCCCGCCGTTCGTGCCGGCGTTGATCGCTTTCTGAATACCGGCACCATCACCAGCAGCAACAGCCATGTACACAGGATAATTGAAGTCGCCATCGAGGTCCGGCGCGTAACCGCGCGCCGTCCCGGTGTGGTCGAAGTTGGCATACCAGAAA
Source organism: Xylaria venustula (assembly GCA_022578775.1). NCBI lineage: Eukaryota > Fungi > Ascomycota > Sordariomycetes > Xylariales > Xylariaceae > Xylaria > Xylaria venustula. The sequence goes on along the minus strand of MU389360.1, from coordinate 337,429 downwards.
CTTGTCGCCCTGGCAGCCAGGACCGTGTCGTTACCGTCATCCTTGGGTGTCGGCGAGGCGCTAACCCCGGCCAACAGGAGCGAAGCCGCGTATAGGAACTTCATCTTCAGCTGCACTGAGTCGATCGATTTCCCCACGGCTTCAAGGTTGGTCAGTACTCACCCCCAGCTAGAGTCCTTAGCCGCGGGGAATGAAGCCATACTTATAGTAGGCAATTGGTATTCTACAGTATACTAGCACCCGGCGACCCTCAATGCAATAGCCGAAATTGCACACCCTAGCAGCATTGATGGCTGGCGCGGGCCACCACCAGCTGACCTTTTTCTTTTAGGCTTGTCCACGACAAGAAGGAGTGATTCCCGGGTAAGCCACCAAGCCACCGCTTAGTAAGCCGCAAACAGACTACTTAACACACCGCAAAAGCCGGCCTTCGTATTCTCAACGCCGCGACTTGCCCGGCGTGAATACCGGAGACTAGGAGTTTACATACACTGGAGGATAACGGCTTTCCTACAACCTCCAAGGCTTCTTGTAGGATCAAATCTATGATGAGCACTGTACAGGAGACTATATAGCTTTACTTAGGGTATACTAAACGACACCTGCGCTAGAGAGGGCCATTGAGGTAAAAAGCTCCTTGGTAGTCTGATGTGAAATTAGGGGTTACGTGCTGAGGTCAGCCAAAAGCGTGAAGAGCGTGAAGAGCGAGATGCATGCAACCTGCCGAATGGTTCTGTTCAAGCGCATCGTTTTTCATCTTCCAATCTCTTTCTTTCTACAGGTATGGTATGTTGTCATCATTATGGCGTCTGGATTCAGTCGTCTTTCACATCATTGGGTAGCCTGACAAGGTGGTCTCATCCTCGTCAATGATCATAGGATGAGAGAGGAAAGACTGCAGCCAAAAATGCACTTCCGGAGAGGAGCCGGTAGGTAATGCCTCGGCCCACTGCAGACGGAGCAGGCTCGAAAGTTGATTGGGCACGTGTTGGGTCGGCAAAAGTTTTTATTCAACAGACCTGCCGTATTTGGGCAGAAGCAATTAGCAGTTCATGCAGACTCGATTCGAGCTGCGGCTTTTGTAGGTGGGCTCATCCGCTATCTAACAAACTTACGTTACCAGTTAGGAACCACCGCAGTCACTATTGCAGCATAGGAAAGCGAGCTGTGCTGTTTACGACTTTACGTAATTCAAAAGGGGTCATTGGTTCTGAACCAATCAGCATGTGACAATTCGCTCATCTCAGCGGCGTCATGGTGAGGTGAGAAAGATGTATAAGCATCTCGAAAAAGGGTTGAGTAGTGCTTAATCGACCTTTGATGGGAAAAACATAAGTATGGAATGTATCAAGCTCAATAGCCCTCGGGGATGTTATTACATATTAATCGTTGTAAAATAATGTAAGAAAGTACCCGCCATTCTACTTGCCATTTAATCCGTTTCCCCTGAACCCTAAACATTTTGTCAACCATACAAAATATGACGTTTCCTACACGCATCAACGCAGGTTGACCTGGAAAGGCCAAGAAGTTAATCTGCATCGTAATTCGTCTAGTAGACGTACGGCAAGATGTGGTACTTGACTTGCTTCTTGTACTTGGCCCAGTCATCACCATACTTCTTCGCACATGCAACATCGTCTCGGCCTTCCCGATGAATGAGAAGGACAGCAAAGTAGAGTACGTAAAAGTACGTGAAGAGTATACCCCAGCCCCTCGCCTCATCTTGCGCAACAACGCGGCCGTCCAGCATCTTCGCAGCGTGGGCAGTAGCAACGGTACTTCCAGCGGAAAGAATAGTGTAGCCAGAGATACCGGTCGGCAGGCTGAATGGGGATGCTTGTAACCAGTCTCCAAAGTAGTTGATATGGCGAGACTTACCCCACCAACCAGCAGTGAGGAGCTTTGTACCTCGCTTCGTCTGGAGAAACGACAAGTTGGCCACTTTCGGGTCTGCGGGGTTACTGCGGAAGAGGTTCTTCTGTGAGTTGGCAGCACGGAAGATATATAGACCAGTAGCAAACACGGCGCTGACAGCAGCGACGCCCGCCCACCCAAGGTGAACTGGGTAAACGGAGAGGTAACGAGTTTGAGTTGAATATAGGAATGGTACCCAAGCAAGGTCGCCGAATGCCAACATGTATCCGAAGCCGTCGGTAGTGATATCCATCATTGTCATAATTCCGGCCTCCAGATACTGCCCGTCGAGTACATAAAACGACTGGAAAGCGGTAACGAAAATGATGCTGTCAGAAACATAGCCATAAGTCCGGTACTGCTTGGCGATGAAGGCCAAATCCATGAGAATCCACCCGGTAAGTCCCTGGCGCATCTCACAGAATGTCTTGAGATCAATCTCGCCAAAGAAGGGTACTGTAATTCGGGGGTTCAGTTCACGGCCAATATAGAAATCGTAGATGAGGTTTCCAGTATGGCCGCCAGCGGCGAGCTCACGCATATCCTTGTTCGGGTAGTTGGTATCAACGCTAAAGCTGTTGACATAAAGAAAAATGGCGAGCACGGCAGAAATGAGGATGTGAGCGGTTAGCAGTTGGACGTAGTTGTCCGTGATGTAGGTCCAGACAATGAAGTCGGCGCCCTTCAAGTATGTACCGACGGCACAGATGGCCAGATGGACGAGCGTTGACGAGAAAGCTACGATAGTCGATTTAGTTGAGTGCATATATGGGTTGCCGAATGGAGGGTACTGACAATTCATACGGTACTTCAATGGACGGCCATGCTGCACCAGCTTGGTACCAAGCACTTCCTCGGCAGGCAAAATTCTCCATAACAGCAAGCTGAAGAAGTGGTATCCAAGGGCGACAGCAGTAACCTCCCAACTGTGGAGGCCGCTGAAGCCAGGCCAGCCTATTTCAGACTTGAACTTTTCAAGACTAAAGCTGCTGGGGTGCAGTAAAGACGGAGCGGGACAGCCAGAGATGTCATTGCAGGCAAAGGCAAATGTGTAAAGGAGCGCCGGAAGCCCGAACACAATACCCGCGGCGCCTAACCTGGGGGTTTGTGAGTGGAATGTTACATTCATCGTCAGGAGAGTGCAGCACTTACGGACCGCCAAACTCGTAGTGAGGCGCCATGGTAATGTTTTATGATTCAAACGCGAGGGGCCCGACGAACTATGTCAATTGCTTGCTGTCGACCACGTCGTGAGGATGAGGGTGGTGTATTATTCGGCCTTTGCGTCTTAGCAAGTGACGCGACGATGGTGGAAGGAGGAGAGCCTTGTTTTAAATAGTAGTAGGCTACGTGGTGGGAAGCGTTTGCGCGTCTGGTCTGTGGTCGAAAGGCTTGGCTTGGCAACGCGCATCCGTACTCGTACAGTCTGTCATACGCGACGGAAACATAGCTTTCCGGCGGTGATGACAATTACACTGACAATTACTTTGCATCAGCCTCTCTGTGGTTCTCCACAAATTGGAATCTAGTGAGGTTTGACAGCCAGTGATAGTTAGGTACACGCTGCAACAGCCACATTAGCCACGCTAGAACCCCGCCAGAAGCGGATGCTAAAACAATACAGATGGCTACCGTCCCCGAAACTCTGCCACTTTGACTGCTTATAACTTAACGTATAAGTGTGTACAAAAAAGGGGGAAAAAGAAAAAAGAAAAAAGAAACTAAGAGTTATGAATAGTGTATGACATATTCGGTACCATACTAGTAGTAGACTTTTTCCGCGGAAAATTTATTGAAAGCTATGTAGATATATTCCAATCGACTACGCTAGACCCGCCAATGCATGAACCGCGATATGTTTCCCTTTTCGGCTTGACCCTGCCAGTTGCTTAGCTCACCACAGCTGTGATATCATGTTCGCTGCGAAGGGTTATGCCTCAAAATAAGTTTCACTCCAAACGCAAGAACCGCAATATGTTTCCCGATTCGGCCATGGTGTGTGCTGCTTAGATATCAACCGCATTCATGTATAACATATCGAAGCGCTTGAGCGCTGTGGTGTATACTGGGCAGATTGAGTATATAAGGGAGGAGAAGCATTGTCGAAAATGTACCTCTCAAGCTTCACGGACTCAAGCTACAACAGAAGTGCTGAAGCCTGATAAACGTTATTCATAACCAGTCAAAAATATTCAAGAATCATGTCTACTCAACCAACTCATGCTGGCCTCGTTCTCGTTGGAGCTCGGGTTCCGTACGAAGTCCGCAGGTTCCCAACGATATCCCCAAAGGGAGACGAAATCAGAGTCAATATCAAGTGGACGGCGTCGACACCGCTCGACCTACACCAGGCCGACGGTGGTCTTCTGGTTGAGTACCCGATGAGGACGGGGTCTACCGGAGCTGGCATCGTCGTCGAAGTCGGTCCTGAAGCCAAGCATTTTCAGGTCGGTGACAGGGTTTTCGGCTTCGCACATCAACAGCCTGCATGGTTAGTCCCCTGGAGTCTTTGATATCCCCCCTTGGCAATTCTAGCCTCAGTTGTTCCTGCATGCCCCCGAGACTTTGGTCAAATTTTGCTCTTTTTTGGTATTTACTGACTCCAGTGGTTAAACAGGAAGACTCATCAGGAGTACTCCACTGCCCCTGAATGGGTATTTGGGAAAGTAAGATCGCCTCGCTCGTGAAGTACCCAACGACGGAAGTCAAACAGGAGGCTTATATCAGCGTACAGGTACCAGACGGCTTTTCGCTCGAAGAGGCCGTCACACTCCCCGAGAACTTGGTCACAGCTTTCAACACCATCGCCACGGACCTAGAGCTGCCAACACCGTGGCCCAAGCCATCGGACTACCAGCCTCCCCGGGCAAACGAGCGCATCCTCATCTGGGGCGCTGCCTCGTCCGTGGGGCAGCTCATCATCCAAGTGTTGAAATACTACGGGTACAAGCACATCGTCGGCACGGCCTCGCCCAATCACCACGCCTACATCCGGGAGCTCGGGGCGACAGACGTCTACGACTACAAGAGTCCCACTGTTGTCGAAGATCTGCTCAGGAGTGCGCAGGGAGGCTCGGGGCCGGCTTTCCCGCTCATCGTCGACTGCATCGGCTCGCAGGAGCGGACCCTGACCCCGCTCTCCCAGATCGCTCAGAGTGGCAGCATCGTCGCCGTCATGCTTCCGGTTATCCTGAAGCACGCTAGCGACGACACGGCGCCGGAGTACTCGATGACCGCCGGGGATAGTGTCGCATGGGCGACTGGTGTGACCGTTGCAGGCGTCCGGACCCATTTCTATTGGAAGGTAAGTTCTGACTATGTAAACACGGCTTAACTACAATGAGTCGAGCTGCCCCTTTTTATTTTTCCCTTTACTTGACTAAGAGCGTTCGCAGCTAATTCATAGATACCACAATAGAATGAGCTGTTCCGCGAGAAGCTACAGACTGAGATGATGCCTACCTTACTAGCGCAAGGAGTCGTGCGTCCCAATCGATACCGGGTCGTAGAGGGCCAGACACTCCTAGAGAGGGCAACGAAGGGATTAGACGCCATGCGAGAGGGTGCGAGTGGTGAGAAGGTTATCTGGAGGGTGTCGGATGAGTAAGTAAGGGGGCTCTCTATGGTTTACCTCCTGCTCCTTAGTCTACGCTTAAAGGGAATTGTAAGGTAAATGCGAATTTGCATCGTTGGATATCTGATGGTTTTGGTACTATAATTTAAAACCATTCACTCCACTTACGACCTTCAAAGCAGGTTTAGACCTGGCTGGTCATGAGATATCAACAGATACTGATTACTATTCGTCAAAACGAGTGTTACCCTCGTACGATAATCAAGAAGTCTGGCCATCTGTGTCCCAGCGTACCCCCCAATCGCCGTGGTAACGTGGATATCGGTTTCTCTTGTCCCGAATAGCTATTCGATCGCATTCCGTATGAGTCGACGGAGATCTGCATGTCTCAAGTCATTTTGTCCAGATATGCATCTTTTCCCCAACCCGCTTCCCCGTCCGCCATGTCTGCATCCTTCCCCACAGTCTACCTCCGCTTCGAGTCATTTCTGCAGTCCCAAAAGCGTTCTGCACTACCTAGCACTTAAAGACGCCAGGTTGCTTAGTCAATATCTGGTTCAAGCTCAGTACCCCTGACACTTGGAATGGAGGGTGTGACTACCACACCGATTATCATGGCATTATAGAGAAGCAAATGCTTTACGGTGTGAAGAAGGGCATGTGCTACTAGCCATGACCTAATAGCATCAATTTCCACTGGTGACCCCGACTTGACCTCAAAGGGGTTGCTTGCTACCGACATTACAACTATGATGTTTCGCCTCAAATAAATTGTATTTTCGTAGATGTTATGCCACTATCTCTATTCGTATGCTAGGTCGCAATTAGAATTCGAAGCCACGTATAGAACAAAGAGATCTCTCGCTTGATGACTCCTAGCGCGCAGTGCTGTGTCAATCTAAGGGGCGAAAAGTGCTCTCTCGACGGTCTGAAGCCGTGCCAGGAGCATGGGTGGAGAGAGCATCGTACTGCTATGTATGTATATCTCGCGGCTCGCCTAGATCAGATGACTTCCTGATACGACATGGTAGGGTAGAGAAACGGATAGTAGGAATAGGTGATGGAGAAGACCAGACTAGGAAACAATTGCGAAATAAGTGAAATGGGTGTGAAATACAATGCCGCAGCCATCTACATACAGAATTTGCTTCGTTTTTCTTTCTTTCTTTTTTCTATCATCGCCGAATTGTATTTCAAGTCTATCTAGTAGAGTTACAATCCGGCTGCCTGGAAGACACACTGGTCCAAGTGTGAGAGGTTTGGTGTGGTTCAGGTGTGTCCAGACCGCATCGTATGGGAGACTTTCGATCCCGGCTACCTAGTTTCCCATTCTCTCATCTGGATGTGTAATACCTACACGAAAACATCTAAATAAGTCTGCCATCGTACATACCTCGGCACGGGTCTCGATGACGGCATGCCGGCGGATCAAATTGGTCATTCGACCAAATACAGTCAGTGGCAGCAAAAAGCTCTAGACCAGCAGCAGAGGGAGATGTGGAAAAACACAGTCCTAGATACGGAGCACGGTTAAGATAGGCACTTGCCAAATGCAGGACGCCGTTCTGGATCGCGAGTGACTGCAGGAGCTCGTAAGGCAGACAGGCCGCGGACTGCTGCTAAGATGATGCGATTTCAGTGGGAGCTGCGTCGAAGAGTCATACCTCCCGGCCGGCTCTGATCACCCGTGCGATTTTAGTGGGGGTTAAAGGGTCCGCCGGAGGCCACACGACTGTGTCCCCGTAACCGGATTTCCAGGGTAGGTAGCACATCCCACAACGTTCTCTGCCGTAAAACCACCCTATGCTATTGGGTAGGTGGATGATATGGAACGAGATGGATGGTGAGAACTCAGGAGGGGCAGATCTGGTAGGTAGCAGCAAGCTTCTCAGTACTGTACAGTGTCAGTACAATACAGCACAAGATACACTAGCCCTATTCAGGCATAATGCCTACCTACCTAGGTATTGATTCCCCACTTCGTTCCCTCGGCGGCCTATTGTCAACCACCAAAAACAGGCAGCAACGGCTGTGGCTGTGTTAGAGCCCAATAAACGTCGCCAATTCCAATCGCCTTCGAGATCTTCTGGCAGGCAGCCAGTCCGATGAATGTCATATCATGTCACGCTCAGACATGCGGGAAATGTCGATGGGAGAACCCCGCAACCATCTTTGGCGGGGTCCAAAACACCATTTCCCCCATCCTCCAATTGAGACATTCAAGTGGCATGCCGTCATGAATGCTCGCAACAAGTTGGCCAGGAGAGTGTAGAATCGAGACGGGCGAATAACAAGAAATGCACATTTAACCAAACTATGCTACCATTTAAATTTTCTTGAATGATTTCTCTGATTGCTCACGTTGTCCCTAATCAGACGACCCTGGTATAACACAAAATCTGTACATAATCATCGTAGCCATGCCTTCCTTCTACATGATTGGTATAATTGGTATCATCTATATAACACACGCCTGTTGTAAAACCAAGGCAATTTCAATCATGAACGAGGCTAGTTCCTATCCAAAACGCCCCAGTGTGATCTAGTATAGTAAAACATGTTGAAGCGCTGAATATCCATTTTGTTGTTTTTTTTTTCTGGTTTTTTTTCTCCCTTTTTTGTTGTCTGTTTAACGTAGAACTTAGCGGTAGCTCTTGAATTCGAAGCGATCCTTCAGTCGCCGCCTCTGAGCTTCCAATTCGCGTTCTCGTAATTCTTCTTCCTTCAGGCGCATGCGCTCTTGCACCGAGATGGTGGGGACGATGGCTACCGAGCCACGTCGATAGCGTGGGCTTGATGGCACAGTTGGTATTGGTGTCCGGTTGGCGATCACCTCATTCTGTCGCGCAATCTCAGAATCCCTCTTGCGTTGGCGCTGTTGATCCCCATGGTGTACTTCAGAGAGTCTTCGTTGGCGACGCTCGTCTCCAGTGCTGTCGCGTGAGGAGGTCTTGGATGAGCCTTGTCGGCGGTGAGTCTTGGGCTGTTCGTTGATGATCTCTACCTTGATCGAAGCTCGCCGCTCTCGCGAGCGTTCACGGTCCTCAACTTCGCGGTCGCGGTAGCTGGGCTCGTACGTGTCGTAGACGGGGCTTGGCGGTGCACTGTATTTGTAGAGCGGCGGTGTCCGTGACAGCGGCGAGCTGTCAACGTAAACAATGCGGTCTCCGCTCCCATCTCTTCTGTGCCGTGACGAGTGTCTCCGGTTGACCTCGACCACCTTGCGATCGTTGATGTAGATTCCAGATCGACGCCTGCTCGAGCGCTCAGAGTCGGAAGTTTGGTCAGAGTGGTAGGAGAGTGGTGGTGTCGGCGGCAATTGGCCATTGCTGAATCTGCGGCTTCTGGATTCGCTTCGCCGATATCCTGGTGGATGGCGCAGTTCTTGGGTTCTGTCGCAGAAGTCTCCGCGCCGTGAGTTGGGGCAGAAATCTCCCTCAGCCCAGGTGCGGAGGCGACCATCTGGCCGCATCTCGGTGAAGACTTCCTTCACGCACATTGTGGTGTCAGATAAGGTGTTGTTCCGTGTGGTGTTGGGCGGATCAGGCTGGATGACCCACGGCTGCGATCGTGAGATCCGAGGCGGGTGAGTTGTGTGGGATCGCGACGCGAAGAGAGGCTCTTGTTGGTCACGGCTCTGTCTGTGTCGGTGTATAGAGTTGTTGATAATGACCCTTGGTGTCGAGGCCACGACGGCGTCGGGAACAGTAGCTTGGACGTAGGGTCGACTGTTCGGGGTTCGGGTTTCCAGGATCAGAGCTATGAGGACACGCGAGCAGACACCCCTTTCTCTCAGGTAGGATGGAAGGAAGGAGATATAACTGAGCACAAGTGTGCGATTAAAGCTTGGTGATGTGGTATAGGAAGCTGTTGGATGTGATTATGGATGTGATTATGGATGTGATTATGAGATTGGGCAGACAAAATGGGCAGAGGGGGGCAGCGGGCCTGATCCCTTATTAAATATCGAGACGGGGAGGAGGAGGGCATCTTGTAATTTAGTATTATTTTTTTGCGCGCAGCCAAATCGCAAGGCATGGGAGGTGTGTAGGTAGACAGGTAGGTGGAAGAAGCAGGGGTTCACCAAGTACGGGATGTACATTCTGGCTGGCTACCTGGTTGACCCCTGCTCGTCCTTGGATGCCTGGCAGAGAGCCCCTGCTAGTCCCCTGTCCCGTGCTGCATAGCGTGGTGGACCGCAGCACGGAGCTAACGGAAACGGAAAGGTGCACGAAACAGACAGCCAGTGGACAGAACCGGGAACAGAGCAGAGAGCAGAATCATGGGCGCGCCAGGGAGAACACCACCACAGCCATGCGGCGGAGTTCACCTGGGGCAAGTAGTGTAGTGCTGTGTCCATTAGTGTACAGGACACGATGTTTGGTGGTGGTTGTATGTGACCGTTATTGTATACCTACTACCTATGACATACGTACGATAGGTGAGTAGGTTACCTCTAACAGCACTTTAGGTAGTGTAAACCGTTTGTTTGTCTCCTCTCCCTCTCCCCGCCAGGTCTGCTCCGGCCTACGGTGACAGACGTCGTTGTGCTTCAGAGCAAGCAGTGGTGCACGACCGAGAGGACAATCAATGCGCTTACACCACATTTACACCACACCACACCACCCACACCACCACACCAAGGGACGTTGGTAGCTTCACCACAGCACCACAGCACCACAGTACCACCTACTTACTTAGTAGTACTGCTGCAGTTGTAAGCTGGCCTAGCTGGTCCAACCATGTGCAACCGTGCTTTCATCCAACAACAACAACAACAACAACAACGCTTACACCTAATGGTATTGGCAATGCAGCCGCTCACTCGAGGGTGGAAAGGGACATGAAACGCACGAAAATGATGGCGGCCGTTGGGCATGGCCAACAGCTGAAAGCAGTACGCAACCTATGGAAGCCCGAAAATCCCTCGAAATTTTAGAGAGATAAAAATAAAATGATACACTGGGGATCTTCCTTTCCAGGTTTGGATGGGGGAGGCCACTCGTGCCGTCCCAGTTCTTTTCCCCCGGTAGGTAGTGGTGTAGGTACTTCCCGTCCCAGCTCCATAGTGCTGTATCTGGTGTACCTATTGTCGGTAGGGCAGGTAGGACAGGTACACTGGGGCGGATGCCTGACGTCTCCAGCTACCAAACACCGGTGGCCTGGCAGAAATGTCATGCAGTGCCCATCGTAGTAAGAATAAGAGGCCGGTTATTGGCGGGGGGGTTCTGAGGGACAGATTCCAATTCATTGACATGACGAAACAACTGTAGAGGTTTACTAGTGTAGGTACGCCATATGACACAGCTTTGGTTATGATTCATCTAATTCATGTATGTAGAGTGAAAACTACCTACCTACCTCTTAGTAGAGTGAATTGTATGCAGGCTGGATTAATTCTAGCCACATCTCGAGTTTCGTCGCGACCACTTCTCGGCGTTGACTCACACACCATCTTGGCTACCTCTGTAGCTAAGTAAATAGTGTACCTACCTACAGTACTCTACTGTAAGGGGGGCTGTCCGTCCACCTACGGTACCTACCTACCTACCTACATCTAGGTATGTACATGCAGTACACCACACACCACACCACACCATACCACACACCCTTAAGGTAGTATCGAATTGGAATGTCACAAAAACGACTGGACGACTCGACTCGACTCGAACCAGACAAAATGACTTGACTACGTCCGTCATTCGGCATATCGTCCCTCCCCTCCATGCCCAGATGGTGATGGCGTACCGGTGCGACGGGTGGTAGCGTCGCGCCGTGGTCAAGTCGTGGCCGAGTGGAGGACTGTGGAGGAGTTGCACAGCCAATTCGCGGTCGAAGATGCTTAATTGTTGGTTCGAGAAGCTGTGTGCGCTCGTTTCATTGTTTCACTGTGCAGTGCAGCGCAGCTTTGTTTGCCGCCGGCTCGAGCTCAACTCGACGGCGCTAGACTGACACTGCCTCAGCCACGATCAGTCAGCCAACGACAGGTCGGTTCGCAGAGCCGCAAAGGAGACAAAGTGCTCTGTTTGTGTGTGGTCTCTGCATCCTCTTCCCCTGTACGCTATATCATGCTATCAAAGGGACAGATGGCGGACATTTGAGATGATCCCGGTGCAGGACGAGGGCAACCAGGGTCGGAATGGAACGACCAACCTGATTCACGCATGGAACAGCCAAGAAGCAGACTGGATGCCTAGAAGTCAGGTACTATCATTAAGCAGCAAAGGAAAAAGTACCTATTGCATCACGTGGGTTGCTGGTCGACTGGACAAACTGTAACTGCCAGTGGAGTTCAAGGTAGGTATTATGTATTATGCATGTGCTGTTGGCGAGGACATCTTAAATCGAGTGCACAGGCGTCCAATCAATTCCTCCGAGCATTATTACAACGCAAACAACAAATTCAATCGTACAAACTACTGTACCTGCACAATTACACGATGCCTGGAGGTATGTGTTTACTGCAATCACCAGGTGCTTACTCCAGCTGCTATAGGACGACCAAGGAACGATGATACCTCTCGAGCATTGGAGTGTCGTCATGTGTGCTGTCGTATATGCATCGTGCAACCCCTTTTGGTCTGCAAAATGTTTGCCTATCTGGATGCCTTGCGGCTCTTCCAACTTTTTTCTTTTACGCGAAGCTAGTCTCGCGTCATTGTGGCCACCTCTCACCGAGTCGATTCCCGGGGATAAATGGGCTCCACATAGGGAATGATTCGGATTTAGTGTATATACTGTACGTGTATCCAACATCTACTACGTCGCGGTTGTCTGACAACGACCGAGACCGCATCGACATCGTTGGACATGGCATATGTCATAGGTAGGTGCTGCCGGTAGGTACCGTCTGATTATCGGAGCGCGTCAACGGCATCCAACCATTGCAGCCATCTACCGCCACCAATAGAGCAGTGAGTGAGGCTTTGCTCCCGCGAAGGATTCCTGCGGCCCCCAAGAGCTGACGAGACCGTCATTAGCTAACCCAGTAGGGCACATCGGCGCCCTCTTCCCTCCACGATCGGGAGGGAGCCGACGCCTCTCGAGAATGAAATGCGATGCTATTCTGCTAGCATCAGCAGGTTCCTGGCTCTTATGCTACATACCTACTACAGTAGTCGAATAACTTTGTCGTTTGCTTACTTTCAAACGAAGACCTGGGGAGTTCTGGAACGCCACCAATCATCTTCATGTGGAGACAAGATTCAGCCCTGCTAGGCTGACTCGACTCTCTTAATAATCAGATTACCTAAACACATGCCCTCTGCCTTTTTGTTATGTACTTACTCAGTAGTGTACAGCATGTACAATTTCCGTCAACGCATGCACCAGCACCTTAACGGCCTAGACTGAGTGGTTCGACGAGAAGAGCTTGGCAGACTACCTATGTTTTGCATACACAGTAGAGGCTGAGCAATTATGCATGTCTCCCGCGAGTTGCATTTCCATTGTCACTGTGGAGTGCGGATTCGAAGGCCAACCAGCTGTGGCCTCGCGTTTCGCAAAGCGCCCGTGTTGGTTTCAATGTCATTCTCAGCCGATCAAATCACCAGCCAACCAGCCGGTTGACATCACTCAGCGGCTCCCAATAATTTGCTGTTCTGCACTTCTGCGATTTTTGTGTTTCTGCACGTAATGCCGTGGTTGCATGGCTGCTGTCTTGCAGACGCCGTGTGTGCCTCTTCCCGTCGGCTTCATGCCCCGAGCTAATCAAACATCAGAGGCGTTCGGATCTAAACGACCCTATAGTACGTTGCCAGCACTTTCGTCTAGTGATACAGCATCACTAGTCACATGTCTCGTTGCGACGACAATTCTCATTGTCGGTTCACGTACGCGTCATCCTGTTGAGAAGTGTAGAATCCTACTCACCTCGCTCTCTTTGACATGGTTGCCGGTTTTTTCTCTGGCCAGCCTGTCAACCATCTAGTGCTTAGACGAAAAAGTTCGCCACTGGTACAGATAGCTTCGGACAGTGGGATGTCCCTCGCCTAGTCTGTCTGCCTTGAAATCTCTGGCGGTCACAATGAGGCTGCCTTGTTGACACTCCTTGGCAAGTAGCTACCCGAGCCTACATCTACTATTTGATTCAAATAGTGAACAATGGATGAATCCGGGAGACGGCATCTCGGCACCTGTTGTCACATACGATCGGTAGCGTAAGATACGCAGCCAGCCGAATGCAATACCCCCTCCATCCTCGAACGGCTGTATCTTTACTTTGCGTGGATCCTTTACATATTCGACATAAGCCATAGCATTATTCGGCAAGCAGCATTGCCCCTGGACTACTTGGCTAACTCGTAATTTCTAGCTTTAGCCATGCTCGCCTCACTTAAACACTTAGTACTATTGTTTAGCTGGAAGCATCCAACATGGAAAGGAAAAGCCTTGGTTCCAAGTCTGCTACCCCCGCCCATACAACGGCAACAAAGCCGAAAGTTGTCAAATGTGGTACCTGATGGCTGAAATCGGGGGAACACACGTACGGCGATCAAGGTCGACGACCAACCTCTTCGCAGACTTGACGCAGCTGTCTTAATTCAACTAAATCCACAATACGACTCCAAAGCGTCAGCTTTTCGCTGACAATATCAAAGGCGAACGCCGAGATGAAACAAAGAGTGCCAATTGTAGTGTCGGTCTGGCGAGGCTATGCCGGGAAAGATGCATTATCTATCATGGAGCACTTCCCTCCAATACATTTTATCGAGAGCGTTACACATCACCCAGCCGCACATTTATGTCCACCAGCCCAGTGGGGAGTCCAAATACGACTATAATATGTTGTAAACACGTCGCTGAATAATTCCACCAGCTCTGTTGAAGCTGAAGGTTTAGGTTCTGTGGACTTTGGCCGTAGAGCCGAGGCCTACCTTGAGCCCCTGAAAGGGGTCTCTCGTTCTGTCGTTATTTATTTGTGAGAAACCTAGAGCTGAATTCAGAGTAATATCCTGCTTGAGGATACTCGATGGACACGCATCCCTTCTACCGATTCGCCGGAAGATTAGATCGACACGTGGTACTAATGACCGCGCCATCAGCAAAAGATTCCCCTATTTGTATTGTTATCAAGGCATTGTTTTATTTTACGGAGCACTGCCAACGTGAGACAATGCTGCTGCTCGAGTTATCTGAGCACTTCAGACTAATAGTCTGTTTGCTTTCACGATCAGGCTAGCAAACCAGAGTCCAAGCTTCAATCCAAAAGTAAAGTATCATATGAAACTTTCTCAAAGTCTAGCTAGTATCTCTGTCATTGGTCATGCTACTCTGCGTCCTGGACTTCAAGTTAAACCATAGACCCCAACCGTCTATGCTCTCATAACAAATGAAGCAGGCTAGACCACGAGCTAGAAAGCCTCCATCGGTCGTCTGTCGGTATTTCCTTGGAACCATCGTTTCCAGGCTTTTCTCGTTTGTTCCAACACATCATGCACATGCACATCAGCGTTCTCGGCAGTCCGTGATTCGCGATTGAGCGTTTCAAGACTGGGGGAGGCGCCCCAGCCTATCAAGGAGCTCCCCAACTCTCTCCGCATCCATCAGAAACCCCCTTGGCGTTCGTTGGAGTTCAAACTCTCCCGCCACAACCCGCAAAACAAGAGTGCCATCCGACTATCCGGGCCCAGACAAAAAACACAGCTTGCCTCCCTTCTCCAACTCTGCCCTCTTCACCGCTATTCATCGAATGGACAAGTATGCGGGACGCCTCCAGCATCATCGACGCCTGCAACATTCGCGACTTTCGGTCTCTCCACTGATGAGTGTCATAGTACCTCGCACTTCATATCTCAGCTCCCCAAGCGCATACACCTTTCCTTCTTCACCCACTTGGTTCGGAGCACGGACATCCGATCCTAGTGGTCGGGCTCCAGTGGCAATTCTCCCCTATAGGCTGGTGATGAGTGTTGCCTACTCTGGCTCGGTTGAATCATCTCAAGCAGCGCGATGAATGCACCATATACCACTTAACCAGGCAAGCTGTGCATCATGCATCATCGCCGACGTGTCAAAGAACCCTGGGAATATGAGGTGCTCACCACACCGGTGTTACCGAAATGCTGTTCAATGCGGCTGAATGGTGCGAGCGTCCCTGGTAGTGTAAGAGATGCATGAAAAGTGTACTGTAGTAGTATCTGCATCAGAAGAGGTTACTAAGCCTCTAGTTTTAGTTCGTCATTTGTGCTGGACTAAACGTAGCGGTGAATCAGGAGACAGGACCACTCGTAGCAATGCGTGCGTAGGGGTTCGTAATAATTTGAGCCTCACAACTGCCCACTTTATTTCAAATTTCACGTGTTTCAACAGTAAGGATCGAACATATTCTAGCTGAATGCTGTCCTACGAATGAAACCATCTTTGATTTTTTTTTCCCCCGATATAAGTACTTCGCCCCTATCTTCTATCGAATTGACGTCTCGACCCTTAAACTATGCATAACTTGTAAAGACGTGTTATGCTCGATTTAGATAAGTAGGACCGAGTTTGCATCCCTCAATTTTCTTATGGAGTGTTTTGGTACTTTCCACGACTGAATATTCAGAAGCACGGGAAATTGAAGCTGGCCTTACGCTCTACGCTCTACGGTGACAAATTCTCCTCGTAGTAATGCGACTTATCCAGCGTAGAGTATTTTATTGTATTTAAATTTTATTTATCGATTACTGTCAAGCCATTCCCTAGTTAAGCATTGATGTTGCAGTGTAGATGGAGTAAATGTTGTAAGGAATCTAACTGACATGCATCGTCCTCTCCGGGGTTTAACTTGTCACAGTTACCTATTTGAAAGACGTTGGAGTTGACTCCATATACGGGTAAAAACTTACAGTACGGAATGGCACCCAGAATAGATTTACACCTCTGAATAGATCCTACATTCTACACTTATGACTACTCCTATCTATGACTGACACTTAGGGTAGAATGTGGGCGCTCACGGAACGAGACCAAGGTGATCTAAGGTGACAATTAGCAGATACCTCCAGACTTTAATTGATACCCAGCCGGATCGTGAAACGTGAGAAACACAACTCTAAGTAGTACGATCCACGAAGGCTCAACACTGATGTCTCAGAGCCTGTCGACATTCTCAGCTCTGCCTTGAACCCCTAACTAATTGTTAATGCTGAGTTAAACTCCAGCGTACACCCGTAGCCATTACGCCTGTGAACATTGTACGGATTGAATACCGCCCTCGAATTGGCCCAACTTGCGATGTACTAGAGGTTTAGTCGCCTAGTGCAAGCACCGGCGCCTATACGAGTAGCTCGCATAATTCCGGTGTTACGGCAACTTAAACCCGCGCGCCCGTTACCGAATCCAAGATGATGGTGCCAGCCCAGCCTCAAACCAAGAGCTGATGGTCTTAACTCCGGTTGCTGCCTGGTCAGGCCATTAGCTATATCAACTGCGCGTAGGTGTATGAACTCTGTATGTCTATAGTAGGTGAATAAACTGAATTCAAGCGGGCTCTCGAAGTTGACGATTTATAAAACGACTCATTCTGACATCATGGTGAGCACAATAGTATTGGTTTCAGGTCAGTGCTAAACCCATCCCAACCCATCCCCAATTCATGGAGCTAACTATAGGCATGTGGCAAAGGCGGCAACAGAGGTATAGGGCTCGCAATCGTCAAGGTATTGCTAGAGTCGAATAATACCGGCGCTGGCGCACCATACCACGTCTATCTCGGAAGTCGTGATCTGCAGGCAGGCAAAGATGCCGTAGCCAAGCTTCCGTTGGCGCACGGGAACACGGTCTCGGCGATTCAGCTCGACATCACATCGCCACAGTCCGTCGACGCCGCCGTCGCCACCGTGAAGGCGGAATCGGGGCGTCTGGATGTGCTCATCAACAACGCGGGTGTGAACTACCATACCATCGAAGACGAGGCCACCAAGATGCGCACGCTCTACGATATCAACGTCATAGGGGCATCTAGGGTCACCGACGCTTTCAAGCCGCTTTTGCTCGCGCAGCCGACCGAGGGGGAGGAGAAGAAAAAGGGGAAGCGGATCATTCATGTCACGAGTAGCATGGGCTCCACGGCATCGCGCTTCGTTCCGAAATTCGCGTTCTACAGCCAGGAGTATACGGCGTATCGATGCACGAAATCCGCCTTGAATATGCTCGCTGCTTGCCATGCCTACGAGCTCAAGGACCAGGGCGTCATAGTCCACGCATTTGACCCTGGCTGGGCCGCGACGGAACTCGGAGGCGGGGACCCCGCGGTGACACGAGAGATGGGTGCTGTTGATCCCAGGGTCTCTGGGCTCGCCTGTCGCGACATCGTTGAAGGAAAGAGAGATGATGAGACTGATGTGATTGTCAGCATAAACGGGGACACCTATCCGTGGTGAGGAAAGTGAACTACTGCATGTTCTGCGATGGAATTTAGTGTACAGCCTATTTTTGCACCCCCAATATTATGCTCTCATATGACTCTCAAGAACTGGCATATGGTGCAGACGATTCATGTTCAATGGTGATGGGCAAGTGATTAACCATCCGAGAATATGAACCCTTCAATCAGCTGGAAACAAGAATGAAGAGTGGATATGCAAGTACAATTTCTAGCATCATACAAACCCGTCCCAGGGGCACCAGCTATCTAGTAGTTTCGTTCTCCATCGAGTCGATGCCTGAAGCCTTCAACCCCAGGCCGTCAAGTTCGAGTAGTAGTTTGCAACCTGTCAAGCGAATTTGAGATATTTAGAATATGAGGAGCGCAATTCCGAAACAGGATGCGCCTCCTGAAACGTATTTTCATCTTAATATACACTTAGCAGCCTCTGACGGCATTTATTTTCTAATGCTATATAATCCAGCGCTACGCCAGGGGCTAGCGTATGCAACAAATCCCAGAACGTGTCGGCATTAACGTGATGTGTTGGCCAGTTGTCATGATTGTGTATGACTCCAAGCATGAAAGGCTTTACACCTCTTCATTAGCGACTGACTCATATTCACCTCTCCGTCCACCCAGTCCCAGCCCCATAGCCGCTGGGCTTTCATATACCTCGGTGTAGTTGATGCGCTCTCCTCCCAACATAGCATCACCGTTTTCCCTGCGCCCAAACAAAGGTGATGGATCACACCAGAAATCTTTACAGTTTTGTACATAGCCCTGACTGTATGGGTTCTTCTTCTTGCGCATGTTGCCTGTCGCCGCTCCACGTCCCGTAGCGGTTTCAATGAAAGTATCAACACCAAGTATCCGACTCCATTGCTGCAAGAAACTACGGTGTTTGTGCCCATGGTGCCCTTTCCGTGATCCAAGTGGATCATCTGCCGCGGATGGAGGCGGGGCAAAGTTCGGATGGCTGGGATCTAATGGCGCGCCTGTACTTGTGAAAGCTGAGCCCAGTGCAGTGGCACTTCCATCCTGGACGCCGTACATATTTTCATACGTCGTCATCGCTCGAGCAACCTGGATGAACTGAACGAAAAGAAGCATACTGACCCACGTAAGCTGCAAAGTTGCCCAAATGCCCAGTAGTACCGTGTACGGATCAGCGTTGACAATTCTACATAGGGATTCGGACAACACTAAGCATTCAGACGTCCCGGACTTGGATGCTTCTAAGAAGTAGTAGTACAACAGCCAATCGAAGGTGAGTATACCGAAGATGAGGCTGACCAAGTACACAAAGAAATGACGGTGATTGTTAATGCCAACACAATTGTTCACCCAGGGGCAATGACTAGCGAGATGTCAATTGGAGATAGTGCAAGTGTAACTTGTGTATAAAACTTACTGGTCATGCTTTGCAACACACCGCTGGCATCGCCTGCAGTGTTTACTTCGCAGAGGGGTGCGGATCATGCAGGTTACACAAAAGTTTGATTCATCAAACTTCCATAATCGTAACAGTTCGTCAATCACGGCTTTTTGCTCCGCAATGCCATTAAGCTTGGGGACAAAGCCCGGATCGAAAATCATTGAAGCGGCGTAGAAATACGCGGTTAGACCGAAGGATATTAGGAAAAGCAGGTTGATGAGTGGATGGGAGGCATATGTGGCTGCTACTGATTAGTCGCTGGAGACCGATCTGAAGTGACATAAGGCCGTACCTGAAACTACAACCAGTAACCATTGAACACCGATTAGGAGTAAAGAACCCGCGAAAATTCCTGCCAGCCACGGCTGTGCTTGGGTTAGTATAAAGACGGCCCTTCGTGCAGGGAAAACATACCGTTTTATGGAGCTGCCTCATATCTGGGGGGGCATATTCTAAAACTTGATTCACAGCCCACTGAATTCCAAAGATGACGAACAAAGCAATAAATGCTGATATGAATATCGGCAAATGCGAGACTATCATGAGCTCAACCCAGAGCATCAGGGGCGGCAAGAGGAAGAGGAATTTGTTCATGAAGCCTCGCTTGTCTTTGAGGAAGAACGACGAGCCTGGCCACCATGGAATGGCGGCATGCCCGTCTTCGTCGTAGCCGCACTCCCTCAATGCACGGCGCCAAGCACCAGCAGTGTTCAAGTCCTTTGCTGTTATCGCAGGGGTCTTGCCTGTTTGTGTTTTGGCGAACCGATCTGCGCCGTACTCGATAAGCTTGAGAATGCATTGCAGCGACCCTTTCACCAGCGCCCAATGCAATGCGGTGAATCCCTGCTCGTCGGTCGCGTGCACGCTCGCACCCCATCGCAGAAACAGATCAACACATTGCGGGAACCCCTTATAGGCAGCCCACATCAGGCTCGTATGTCCATACGCATCAGCCACGTCGACCGGTATGCCCTGGTGCAGCAGCAAAACCACCAATAACACATTGCCGTTGAAAGTGGATATGTGCAGCGTGTTGTAGCCCTGCGCGTCGGTGATCAGGGGGTCGGCGCCATGCTGGAGGAGCAGATCTACCGCGTAGTAGTTGGAACGCTGAGCAGCCCACTGAAGCGGCGTCGCGACGGATTCGCCTCCCTTTTTGTTGATGTCGGCGCCTTTGTCGATCAGGAACTTGCACATGGCGTACTGGTTGTTGATCGCAGCCCACTGCGAGGCCCGGGTCAGCATCGTCGGTCTTTGGAACGGGAGAGGAGAGGAGTGCTGCATACGTGGAGGGGCGTTATGCCTTCGTCGTCAGTGTAAGTAGCATCGTACTCGGAAGACTCAAAGAGCTTCTCCATGGCTACAATGTCGCCCACGCGAGCCAGCTGCATGACATCGGGCTGGGCCGGGGCCGCATCGCCCCCCGGGAGATCGCCCATCTCCAAGTCTTGTGAGTTGAGCTTCGGGGTCGCGGCGATGCCCTTCGCAGCCGGCTGCGCAGGGGCGCTGCTGGATGGCGCGTTTTGGGACATGAGCTCGCTCGTTGTACGGCGGTCGCGACGTATCTCGGTATCCGATCACGTTGGCCGATCGTGCCGAGGACGGCCAGGAAGCAGGCGAGGCGGGAGTTACGGACGGTTCGCAGTGAGCATGTCACCTCAGTATTAGCACGATCTTCTCAGCTTCGCCGGCGGTATTAGATATGTTAATGTTAACAATTAATCTTTGGAAATGTACACAGAAGGTCTACAAGCAGCTGCCCGGCGCGGAAACGGTATAGGTAGGTAGGTATGTGAAGTGCTGCGCGCGCTGATGACCAAGCTGGGGAATGCCGTTGAAACAAACGGATACAACAGCCTCGAAGAAACAGAATGGAGAAACAGAATGGCAGGGCTGTAAGCAGAAAAACGCTTGGACGAAGCCTCAAGGATGCGAAACGAGCTGGTTATGACGGTCAGAAATAAAGAACTTCAAACACGCCTGTAGATAACTGTAGGCCATGTTACGTAGGTACCCTGCTAAGCCACTCTAAGCTTCGTCGGGTGCAACGGCACAGCCCCCTGTGGCCTGCATTACCTACCCACTGACTTGGCTCACTTGGTCCCTGAAAATCCCCATTCTCGCCATTGTCCTTGGACCACAGATCGCTAGAAAGTGGAATCCCCGTTACCGAGTGTCCACCAAACCCACTAAAGAGCCCGCCAGTGCGGCTACCTACCGACCTTACTGTCAAGGAACACTTACCAGAAACAGTATGGTCACGGTGTAAATGGCCAATATAACCGTGTTGTGTACCGTATGGGGCACGGCTGCTGAGAATACCGCCTTGGCACCGATAAGTCCATTTATCAGGTCATTATTGTTTGTTCCGCTCCCCACCACATCACTCATATCCTCCATCGCAGCTATACATTTAAGATGCAGACCATCCCCAACAGCTTCCCACGCCAAGGAGAATGAGCGGCTCAGAAGCTCCTTCCAATCGGGACGTATAAAGGAAACTGACATTCACGCGTGCCTCAATCGCTTACCGGAACAACACCCGCACCCGAATTCTACAACTCTCCGCGACGCAAGCAAAGATGTCGTCCTCGCCCCCGATAGTGGAGCATCTCAAAGATGCGCTGGAGTACATCTTGACGCCCTCGAAGCCCGTGATAATAGTAGGGCTCCTGATAGTATTCCTCGTGCCAGCCATCGTTCATTTCTTCATCACGCGCCAAACGCCCTACACGAGCCTCCCCTTCATCCTCCTCGCGGGCCCAGCAGGCGGCGGCAAGACGTCGCTGCTCACACTTCTCGAGCGCGGCGACACAGCCGCCGAGACGCACACGTCGCAAATCCCGCATTCCGTCGAGCTCACCGTCTCCTCGGATGCCGGCGCATCCACCTTCCGCGAGGCAGCGCGCGAGGACGCCCCGGGCGCGCACAAGAAATTCCACCTGGTTGACACGCCGGGCCACGGAAAGCTACGCGGCACCACTATGGCCCAGCTCGGCGGCGACGGCAAGACCGGCCGGACGCAGTTTGGTGATGCTGCCATGCTGCGAGGGGTCCTGTATGTGCTCGATGCCGCCACCCTCGACGACACGCTCACAGATGCCGCGACGTACCTATACCAAGTACTGCTTGCGCTGCAGAAGCGTGCCGGCTCCGGCCGCACTTCGCGATCGCCGAATTCTGTGCATGTTCTCGTTGCCGCGAACAAGCTGGACCTGTTCACGGCACTGCCCGCGTCGCTCGTGCGCAGCAATCTTGAGGCCGAACTTGGACGGATACGGCAGTCACGGAGCAAGGGACTGCTGGACTCAGGGGTTGGTACAGATGAGATTGGGTCTGAAGAGCAGGATAGTTGGCTGGGCGAGTACGGATCAGAAAAATTCACGTTTGCACAGATGAGAGAATTCGATATTGAAGTCGATGTTGTCGGTGGCAGTGTTTTGGAGGGTAACGTGGATAAGTGGTGGGACTGGATTTCGAGCCGTATTTAAACTATCGGCGTGGTGAAGTCTTAATACATCTAGCATAATTATTTAATCTACAACTATGGAGGATGATGATAAGCTGAACCAGCAGAAGATCCTCTGAGTGATAATTGCATAATCTCAACCACAAGTCATCGTCTTTAAAACAATTTGAAAAACGACAGGGAAGAACAAAATCTGACCAGCAAAATATGCCAAAGTCGAAAGTGTAGCAAAGAGCAATGCGTATTATTCAATTCGTCAGGATACCCTAATTCTTTTACGCAGAGGTTGAGTCTGCTGTCTATGATAAGCCTGTCAGCCACCCTATCTAGAATTGCAAGTTGATGCTACCAGAGATACCGGTTTCCAATCTAGTCCAACCTATTTGCCCATGCATTCCTATAACTCCAAAGCTCAAATGCTATGCCATTGTCCGGAACACCGACCAAACCTCCATACCGCAAAAGAAACACTAGAAAAAGAAGCCCGAAGGCATGGCCGGAGATCTATGCCTTTACTTGCTTGACCATCCAAGTCAACAAATCGACCTTCGTGACAATGGCAACAGGCTTGCTAAGAGCCTGCCCTTCACCATCACCGGGCTCTGTGACGACGGCGGCACTATTCCACTCGAAAAAGTTGCTGAGCTCCGTGAGCGGAGTATCGAGGGTGATCTCGACGAACTTGCGCCTCTTGGCACCCTTGCCTTCGCGAGGATCTGTCACGACCTCGTCCATCTTTGCAAAGTTAAACATCACATCGTTGACGGGGCTTTGACCCGTTGCCCGACCCCGTGAGATATAGCTCAGCAGGTTACCCAATGTGACGAGGCCCACGAGTTTACCGCCGGGGCTAGCCAGAACCGGGAGTTGGTCGAAGCCACGATCTCGCATTGTCTCGATGGCCTCGGAGCATGTTGTTGTGGACAGAACTGATGTTACGGGCTTTAGGCGCAGAGATCGAATTGTAGCCCCAACATAGGGGTCCTTAGTGCTCTCCGTAGACGAGGCGTTGCTATTGCCGTTCTCAGCAACGGCAGCCTTTGCCGCGGCATCGGCAGGTAGCAAGAGATCGTTGGCAGCGAGCCAGTCGTCGTCGGCAAATTTCGTCAGGTAGCTGCGAATGCTGTCTGGGAGGATGACAACAACGACATCGTCCTTGCCGAGGGGGAGGTCTTTGGCCGCCTTGAGCATAGCGGCCATGGCGCTTCCAGAGCTTCCACCAACTAGTAACCCCTCTTCTGCAATGAGCCTCCGGGCAAGCTTGAAAGACTCCTTGTCGTCGGTCTTGTACCACTTATCGACCTTATGCTGGTCCAGGACATCCGGGATGAAATCGTAGCCAATGCCCTCGACCTTGTAGGGCTCATCCCGGTGCTCCTCGTTCAGAGCCTCGGGCAGAGCAAGGATGCTGCCCTGGGGATCCGCAGCGACGATCTTGATGTCCTTGTTGTGCTTGCGCAGTCCGTTAGCCAACCCAGTGATGGTGCCCCCGGTTCCGGCACCGGCAACAACACAGGTGATTTTTCCGGCAGTCTGGGTCCAGATCTCCTCGGCAGTGCCGAACTCGTGGGCGAGCGGGTTGTTCTCGTTGGAATACTGGTCGAGAATGTGCGCGTTAGGGATCTCCTTGACAAGACGGCGGGCGACGCCGATGTGGCTCTCGGGGGCGTCCCAGGCGGCCTGGGTGGGGGTGCGGATGATGGTGGCGCCGAGAGCCTTGAGGACCGATACCTTCTCGGCCGACATCTTCTCGGGCAGGGTGATGATGGTCTTGTATCCCTTCACAGCGCCCACCAGCGCCAAGCCGATGCCCGTGTTACCGCTCGTGGGCTCGATCAGGGTGTCGCCCGGCTTAATGCGCCCACTGCGCTCTGCTTCTTCGATCATGCGCAGAGCGATTCGGTCTTTCACGCTGCCACCGGCGCTGAAGAGCTCGACTTTGGCGTAGACCTGGCATTCTATACCGAGAGACTGGGGAATCTTG
Organism: Xylaria venustula; assembly: GCA_022578775.1. Taxonomy (NCBI): domain Eukaryota; kingdom Fungi; phylum Ascomycota; class Sordariomycetes; order Xylariales; family Xylariaceae; genus Xylaria; species Xylaria venustula. Next base: position 312,698 of record MU389360.1, on the reverse strand, counting down.
TTGAGTCGCACCAGGGGCGTGTTTCCGATGATCTCGGTTGCCGACTGAACTGTGGCAGGCCGAGGAAGCACATGGGGGACGCTTGTAGTATTCGTGCCGTTGGTGGAAACCATCTTGTCTTGTTCACGAGAGCAGTGAGATTGGAAAAACTTGCTTGAGTGCGAAAACAGGTGGGAGGGAAGGGAAACACAAAAAGAAGACTAATTGAGGGGCGGTTTCGCTAAGTGTCCTATTCGATCTGAGAATCTCGACTTGTCAACTTCTCTATATTGGGGGCGAGAAAATAGAAAAAGAAAGTTTTGAAAATAGAGTTTTACAATGTAATGTAATAGGTAGTTAAAGTAAAGCTTGCCATGATCAGATGAAATGGCGAGTGCCTATCACATGAGTAACCGCCACCCGCTAACTAGCTCGCCAGGAAGGGAAGTAACAGAGAGCTACCCCGCCAAAAGCCGCTGGTAAGCGGCTTAGCCTAGGTTCAATCCCGACGGGAGTACAAGCAGTCATCACCGCCTACTTATCCTTTATCAAAATACTAAATAGAATAGGCAACGAGGTAGAGTTTACTCATCGATTGTTTTCAGAGAGGAAACGTCTCTGTCACTTCAATTAGTGCCTATGAGAATAGGACACCACAAATCTCCATTGTAGGACTTTCCGCTATAAATATAGGACTACTAGCGCCTTGGTAGATGTAATGACAGCAGCGTTGTATAGCTCTCGGGGGTTGAGTAGCTTAAGAGTTATTCTCTCTATAGTTGAGTTTTAGAACGAGAGTCCAATGAGAAAATTGCCTTTTAATAGGTGTCGGAAGGCACAAATAAATCCTTACATTAGTATGAAGTTGTCCACACAGGTTTTCGCACCCTTCGTGTAATGACAAGTGCCTTTACCTCTCGAAGCACGAGGTTCCTAACAATATGTCAAATTCGAAACATCGTTTAGATTCAATGTCAAGGGGTAATTTTAGTCAGGACCCAGGTATGTTCAATTGATATATCTCTACGGCTCAGAGCGTCCTTAGTTTATTTCCTTCTTTTATCAAACGAACACCCAACCCTTCAACATTCCAAGGCTTCCATACAACCTAGGACTCCATATATCATTCTAACAGCTAGGCTGGATAGAACACCATTCGACAGGCCAGCTTAACACGACTAAATATACCAATTCAGTGGCAGTACCCCTTGATACGGACATTACGATCACGTTGTTGCTGTTCAAATCATGAAGCACCTAAAAGGGGCGAAGCTTAAAACCAAACCGGAGAATATCTAATGTAAAGTAAACAATAAACTGGAAACAATCTGTCACTACATGACATATACTTGTATGTTAAGAACAAGACATTTGGGAGCCTAGCAGGTAAGGATATGATGTATATTAAGGACCTTTGTATCGTGGATATATTTTGTAACATATGCACGGTAATATAGCGGCCATTGAGCGGTCGAAGAGGAGCATGGTTAAACTGGTCAATACCAATTTATAACTACAACTGTATGTTTGCTCGTCTACTCTTCCCGTGTCCTCTATTGACCCTATATCTCCCTCTTTGTTGCAAAAATTGAGTATCGCGACAATTGAGTGAGACTGGATAGCGAGGCTGTGTTAGAGATCTTCTTGCGTAACAAGATATCATATCTATCACATACCACAACTAATACAAGGCTCTCAAAGCTCATCCCCACAAGTACCGGTCTCTCCTCTCGCAGCTTCCGCAAGTGCGATGTACCCCTGTGACTATTTCAATTCGAACACCAGTACGACATTGCCGACGATAGGTGCGGGTATATTGGCAGTCGTGTAAATCTGCACCTTGCCCTGAGCCCTTGCCGCAAAAACGGCACGTATATTTGGTGATCACTTTGAGGCACATGGCAGGCCGATCTGTTGAACGGGGAGAGAAAAGTCTTTATAGAAGCGTGAGTGAGTGATGCGACGTGGAATAATATAGCTCGCCTAGTTTGAAATTGGGAAAACAAGACATTGAGGAAAATGGGGAACAATATTTTTGGGGTGGCTGTCTGCATAAAATAAAGGATTTAAGGGGTTATCTCGATGCCATAAAGTAATCAACAGCAGACTGATATTGTTTGCGAAGAAAGCTATCAAGGGATGAATAATGATTGCTATAAACAATCACACAAACTCTCTGTGTCAGCTAGATAAATAGACGTTGTGACAACAGATCTGGTTCGGTGATAGTCATCGCTGCATTTGGGCCCCTTGCGCAATAACAGATATATCCTCTATCACAAATGATTCCCCTTGCATCCATTACATCCATATACCAGCGCATACATATGTACTACAAGAGATTAAAACTTGGTGAGAACATCTTTATGATAGTCATAGAACAAACGTCCAAAAGGGTGTGGCTTTTGCCATTGTTGCTGGTCAAACTTCTAAAGAGATGAAACAGGTTCGAAGAAGAAAGCATATTGCGTATCAGTGTTACAATACGCAAAGAAAATACCTGGATTAGTACCATTAGTGTTATATGTCATGAACGGGGGGGAGTCGATGGCCATAATGTTGAGAATATGCAGGTATAAAAACCATCCTGACAGTATTAGACCAACCGCTTCACCTCCAGACGAAAATGTCGTTCAGGCACAGCAAGTAGTATCAGCAAATGATTTGCGATACAGGGGTGGATTCTTCTTGAGCCGTAGCGCTGGGTGACGTAGATAGGGTGCTTTGCGATAAAGGGGACACTCCCTGCACATGTTCCAGTAGCCAGTAATCCATGAAAGGAGCAATACACTTAGAGTGGGCGATAGGGATAGTAGGGATGAATCTCCTACCAAATACCCCGTTACTCTTGAAGTCATCGATTGTATTGGCGTGTACGATCATATGATCATTGATATCCTAGTCTCATCACTCGACATTCGCAGCTCATGGTATGACTCCCATACATAGTGATGACTTCCTACTATTGCTGTAATATTGACCGAACTGTGAATTGAGATTTGGCAGCTAGCACTCAAGCATCAATACATTATTGAAGTACGGCTGAAAAATCGGCTAGCTAGGAGACGTTAGGTGACTAAGTATCACAAGGGCTGGTATCTAGGACGTGTACCGCTAAGGTCCAACACTGTCACTAGGTTCCTAATCAATAAGCTTGAGATTAGTCTCACTTTACGATAATCTGCTTTGGGCCACTGGGTCCTAGGCCATTGAATAGCCTTTATGAACCTCCCTTGGAAACTTGAGACACATACTATCGGTATTGCTAACCGCCGACCTCCATCATTACGTCTTAAATAAGCGACGGCTGAATAAGCTCAGGCGAAATGTCGCCGATAACGCCAAACCTCCCGCTTCAGTGCCTGTTACGCGTGCGAAAATAGTCGCACGCTTCCTTATGTTCTCAAACCATACTGCACAACATCTAGTATGACAGTAATACTAGTTCGATGGTCGTGATTTCGCGAGATGATTGTCACTCCTTGGAGATGAAACTCCTGGAGACGCGGAGCTCTGCATGTGTTTCTCGGACAGTATCGTTGTATATCTCATTGAATTATTATGTCAGAAAAGCGCTATGAAGCACACTTGCAAATTAAGAAAAGAGATGAAAAATACCTATAATGTGCCACAAAAAGCTACCCACGCACTTATGCTAGTTATTATTACCATTTCCGAAAAGCTATGTCAAGTCATGGCCTAAAGTTTATCTTGTTATTTGCATGAATTCGACCTTCAATGACCAAACTGAAGGGTCTCAAGTTTTGTAATGTGATATTCCTTTAAGAATAGACCGCTTCGGCTTACTCTGGCCTATATGTGTCTTTAAAAGTAACATAGGCATATGCTTCCTAGTGATAGAATAAAGGTATGTCTGACTTGGTTCCCCTTTTTATTATCCTATCATGCCTAGCTGCACTTATGACTATCGTCACCACACACAGCCTATCCAACGACTCCATATATCTGGTTTCAACTGGGTAAAGTTTGCCAGAGTGTTATTTAAGTATCCACGCCTTGATAACCAGTTGAGCCATGTCGGCGTATGGAAAAACGATGGCTTCCTCACTTTCAGATAACCCCCAGGTAACCATATCATAAGTTCTATAAATAAAGAACTCGAAGTATTCGGGGCAATAACTGGCAGCTTCCCAATCAATCACGCAAATTGAGCCATCCGTGCGTAATATGATATTTTGGGGTTGAAGATCGCAATGCGTGAATACTGGTGCATCGTAGTTCTTGGACAACTCAAGGAGCTGCGATTTTAAGTCATCAATTTCGGGGTCGCTTACCTCACCCGGTTTGGAGAGCTGAGCGTCGAAGTATTCTTTGAGGAAGTCGTTGGCAGAATCGAACGGGCCTGCTTGGTTTTTGAAAATCCAAGGATGAGCCAAATATGGTCGAGATCCTGCTAACCCGTAAAACCCTGGAGAGGGAATATTGCGCAGCTCACTTAACTGTTCTCTTAGCTGGGCGCCGACTGCTGCTTTGCGACTGGCATCAAGACTGTCATAGCAATTGCTAAGCACTTCACCTGCGACATACTCCATGATAATGACTCTAACACCACTAGCTTCATGTTGGTACATTGCATACAGTATGGGAATGGATAAGCTGGTGTACCGCTGGATTATCAACATATTTTCACCTTCAATAAACTCAACGTCTCTGCCAAATTTCACCACGAAGTGCTCCCCCACCCTCACGATGTGCCTCGGGGAATTTGATATCACCATTTCCGAAGATGCTTGTGTAACTATTTCCTCGTAGGTAGGAAGTGGGACTGGAGCAGGGGCATAGTAAGGTAGCTTAATAGGGGTATATGTGGCCATGGTAGGGAGTTTCCTATATTCTCGGTTGCGGGAATAATATGTGTGCTGTTCTCGAAACCTTGTGTCATGTGCCACGGGATCAACAACATTTATTTACAGCACATCACGCAGATGTGGGGTTCGGACGAACTTTGGTCCGAAAGATCTTGTATTACATACTCAAATTAGAGCTTTGTAGACTTCAAAGCATCCTCATACCACCTTATGAAATCCCTATTCAAGAGTGCACCGTTCAATCTTTATATGGCTGAGAGTGATCTGCTTAACTGTGAGACGACATCAAATTCATTAAGACACAGAGAAAAATAGAACTCATGTGTTTGATTCCACTTGGTCTAACATAATTAGTCGTTTAACGGTTTAAACCTATAGATTTATCTTTTAACATATGGTCGTTTCCCAATACTAACTGTTCAGGGCCTTCCACACTGCATTCATCAATTATAACTAAAGCTGTTTACCGTAAAAAAAGAAAAGTGGTTATTAAATTATGCTAAATGAATGCCTATGGATTTTTTCCATATCTCATGCTTATGATCTCCTTTCTTATTATCACCACCAGCAATCAGCAGCCCCTCCCCCACACAAATAGAGAACCCCCTCCTCTTCCCCCAAAATTGAGATTACCAGAAAAAACAACTCGGAGGGCAAATGGGCTGCTTAGCGTCTAGTGTAGCTCTAAACCATTCTGTAGGCACGACATTATATCCCTTCTCCCACGCTTTAGACCAGACCCAACCACTCTGCCACTTACCACATTCCGCCTCTAGGATCTTCTGTACCTGGTCCAGCTCCGAACGAGGGACCGAGTCGGCATAAAAGAACTTGCAGTTGCAATTATACCATGTCACACCCGACTTGGGGGTCGGGTAGCTCTCCGCATGGTACCATCCAGGTACCACCTTTCCGCGGTTTTCCGACCATGCAATCATCTTCTCCTTGGCTGACAAGAAGTTCTGCTTTGAAAGATTGTGACCCATGCATTTCTTCATTGTTACTGGTATCGTCGGAGGAACGTCGAAGGTTTCATAAGTTGTTGTATTTTCGGAAGAGTGGAAAGTCGCCTCGGTTCTTTTCAACGGAATTGCGGAAACACCCCTGATTGCGCTGAGTGCGCTGAATGTGCTCAGAAAAATGGTGACGCGCATCGTGTCTGAGTGTGGAATTGACGGATTTGGACGAAGAGAAAGTTATCAGGGCATAGTACAATGTAAAGGTGATTCGTACAAAAGGTCTCATACAAGACTAAAGCTTGAGGTGGTAGGAATGAAAAACGAAAGGTGGGTGAAAGAGCCTGTATATATACTAAATGAGTACACGCCTTCCGGACCCAGAACCTAAATGATTACGCCGAAAACCTTAAAACATGTTACTTTATTTCAAGAAACTATATAAAAATTGTGAAAAGGTTATATATATAGTCGCTCCGTGAACCTAGAATACGTCAGTGCATATAGATACGCGGTGTTAGATTTTAACCTTCGTAAGTACACAAGGTTTACTAAAGATGTTCGAAATACCTAACTTTATAGTGCGGGAAATATGGTAGATGAGAACTATGGCTTGATATCAAGGGTCTGTAGAAAGCTTGTTTGTGTTATCGACCGTGCTGTGTTAGTCGCGGTGTTGTTTTGGGGAGCTTCTCTCTTTAATCCGGAGTTATGCAAAAATCAATGATTATATGGAAAAATAACTGTCCAGGACAGATTCGTTATATGAACTCACATAAGGCATTCTGCTAGAAAAAAAGGGTTTGCTGAGTCGCGACCGCATTAATCAATTGCGGATGTAGAATCAACTATCGTTTCTGAGATACTCTTAAAACTATAATTTGCTGTTGCTGTCGTATTATCACCTAAGCGTACGGCGGTATTTGTATATAGGAAATAAAATTGAATACTCCCTCATTGACGTGGTACAGTGATCCCGTCCTCGGCTTGTTTTATTGGAGGTGTGAATAACTAGCGATATCACGAAGGAAGTGAATTAGCACGCTCTCCGCACATAAGCATTATACGTAGTATTCAGCGGGTCTCGGAGCCTAGGTTTTTGGCAATTAAAATAGGAAACCAGAAGCTGATAGTTCCAGATACATCTTATTCGAGTTCCACGAAGTCGCTAGTATACTAAGCTAGTGCTGTTTGTAATATCAAAATGATTAGCATACTTATTATAACCTTCTAGACAGGTGCCCCTGTTCACATTTCTTTCTATAATATTATAAGGTAGCTTGAATGAGAGGGTAGAATGGATTAGTGTTTAATATATCTTCACGGCCGTCCAAGCTACGATTGATCACTATTAACAGGGGTATTTCACACAGTGCCTGGCTCATATCAAACCTAAAAGCCAAACTTCAAGTATAAAGCAGTCGAATGACGTGTTTTACACGCAGGAAACGTTGCAAAGAGACACATGCTCGCAATGTATATAGCGTCGCCGGCAGCCAGCCCTTGCGAGATTATCCTTAGAGTAGGGCTATAAGGACCAGGTTTTCATCTGGTATAGGGATATAGCTTTGGTTCAGGATATTAATTAAATTGGTCTCTAACAACCAAAAAGATGTCTGATCTCGCCTCACGGAATGCAGCCACTTACGGCTTGTAGGTTTGACCCTTGTTAGAAGCAAGAAAGAAGAAGAAAAAATACAAAAAGAGAACCTTGCTTATTCAATAGGCACCTTTTTAAAGAAATGAATCAGTCTTGTTAATGATGCATTGAATTCATCCTAGTAGACCGGCCTTTTATAGACTGCTTGGATCCTACGCACAGGAGTATACGACGACGGGAGTATTATGTGTAGAGGCTCGAGAGCCTAATCCAGATGCTTACCGCACAATTCTAGTATTATAGGTATATGATACCAACTCTTCAGAATAATTTTGTAATCTACTTCAATATACGAAACCGCACCTTAGGCTTTGTGTTAACTTCTTTCTCATCTCCAGCCCTCCAGAATAGACATAATGTTGTCGCACCTGGCCTGCCTAGCGCATGCTGTAGCATTCATTCTTGAGTACGTGCCTCTAAGAGTAGGATCGGCACCTTTCTTGAGCAGCCACCGTACCACTTGCGCCCCCTTCCTACACCGCGCAGCATAACAGATTGGGGTGCCCCAGTTTGTGTCAATGCATCCCTGGGAGAGAGTGTGAGTGTCCATAGCATTTACACTCATCTGACGTTTATCAACGAGGTAGTGTAACATCTCGACACTTTTATTATGACTATCCTGAGGGTGCCCTGAAGCATCATCGTCAGGATCCACGCCTCTGCCAGCAGCTACCTCAACTGCAACATGTAACATCCGCGGGGTAGGACTTGCGCCCTGCCCCTCGAGGAATGTGAGCATAGATACAGTTCCAAACGCCGCACAGGTCTCATGTATCGGTGTTCGTAATATGCCCCTATCACTATCGGGATATGAATGTCCGCTGCTGACCGTTGCTCCCTTCTCTTGTACTAGCCAGCGCGCCAAATCCTCTTTTCCATATCGCTCTCGTACGAAGTAATCCAACAGACGCTTGCCGTCAAAAGCGGGTGGGTCTATCGTGTTCGCATCCCATCCACGGCTAATGAGTGCCTCGATGAGAGGTTTTGAAGCCCACTCGAAAATGCAGTTGGGTGTTATCATCGTCGTGGTAACCTGTTCATAGTCAAGCATGTATAACAATAGGTTCATTGAGTTGTGGCTTAATATATCGCGGAAGACCTCTTCGCAGAATTGCGCATATCCATCGTCGTCGAAGAACTCACGTGCAAGAGCCAGTGATTCTTGAAGATCAGGTATCGAATTGTTTTCAATGGCGGATGCAATTGTCGTATAGGCGTTATGGTCTATGGTCCAATCATTGTCACCAGTATCTCGGTCTTCCTTTTTCATGGTTGGCTGCATTTGCTTCTATGCTCTTTGTTGCTGTGATGTTTGAGGTACGTCTGCTTGTCGGTTCTCCCATCAATTTGACGATTGGGGTCAGCGTGCACCGCAGGTCAAACAATTACTTACTTGACCTGGCGTTAACTAGCCCAACCAAAACAAGGTAAGGGTTTTAAAATTAACTGTAGGTCAGGTAGATATTCAGATTACTTGAAGGTTAACTTCAATTAATTAAAGTTAATTTTTTTTATTTTTTTAAATTATTTATAAGGTATTTTTAATAAAAAAAGTAAAGGTTGCTTACTAGTAAAAATTATTTAGCCTATTAAACTTTTTTATATAAAGCTTTTTTTTTATTTTTAAACTTTATTTTATTTTATTTATAATTTTAACAACTTTATTAGCTTTTTAACGCTTTAACTTAAACTATTAATAATATTACGCGTATTATCGTTAATAATAATTTATTAATATTTTTAAAATTAATTAAGTTAAACTTTTTGATTAATATTAATTTTAGCCTAGCACTAACTTTTTTGACTAAGCGTAGCGACCGCAAAAATTTCCCAGCTTTTAAAGCTGCTAATAACTTTTTAAATAGCTACCGGTTTTCGCAAGCCAACTAACAAAAGCTTCGCGGGCTAACTAGTATATATATTTCGTAATTTTAGCTATTAATACAGGTTTTTTGCTTTTAATGTTTTTTTAGCTATTTAATTATTTATTTTTAATTAATTTAGTTAACTATTTATTTTTTAAGCTTTTATTTGCTTTTTTTGCGTTATTTTGCTGTTTTAGCGTTTGCTGCTTTTATTTTATAACTATTTACTAATTTTATAAGTTATTTATATTTTTTTATTAATAATATTATATATTTTGCAATTTTTATTAAAAAACTAATATTTTTAAAATTAGCAAAGCTTAACTTATATACTAATATTAATTTTATTAATTTTAGCTAAATTTTAAATTTTTAAACCAAGTGCAAATATAAATATAAGTGTAAATATTTTAATTATATATAAATTAATATATAATTAGTTAATTTTATAAGTTTTTTTTTATTTTATTTATTTATAACATTATAATTTTTTTAATATATTGTAACGAACCTTAAGTTCGTATAAACGTGGTATAATCAGAGCTCCCCGTAAAAAATCGTGCTAAGTAATAACCAAAAAAATTATCGTAACGTTAGTAAAAATTACATTAAAGTTGTTAAAAATACTCCTATACAGTTATTTTAAAAAATCGCTATATGCTTAAATTAAATTGTGAAATAAAAACTAACTAAATACATAAAAAAACTTATCATTATTATATAGACCGTTTTTTTTTTACCCAAATGCTTGTTGCTTTACCTGCTTTGTAAAGCAATAAAAGCATTTTGCTTTTATCTCCCCACAGAGCACTCTGCTTTGTGTGCTTTACAGATTTTTTAAAGCACTTTGCTTTGTAACCTTTATAGAGCTGCGCATTACGTGACCATACCTATGCTGGTGGCTTTTTTCTTTAGTTTGCTTCGTGCTTTTTATTAGGTTTTTTCTGGTTACCTTGGTTTTTTAACAGGCCGCCCGCTCGTTGGTTTGTAATATTATCTTTTTATTTTTTAGGTTTATTGTCCGCAATAAATATTAGTGCGCTTTTTAGTAAATCCGTAGGTGTTTTGTCCCTTTTTTTTTGTATGCTGTTTATGGTCCGTTGTTAACATGGCAAGTCAAATTTCGAAATCAGCCTATCTTACTTCTACAAAGCGTCGTTGGGCCACTTTTTTTGCGATTAAAGTTTTTAGCTATGAAGTTATGCTTTGTTTTCGGTGTTTTAACAAAAGCCTTTTCTGCAAAATGTTAAATAGTGTTAATCGTTGCAAAAATTGCAATAACGCCAATTTTTTTTTATGCGATAGAAATTACGTTTTTATAAATTTATTATATAATATTATTTCCGAACACCAGCGTTTATAAACGCGCAAACAAAAAATTTTTAACAAGCTTTAAAAAACAAATCGCCGAGCTTAAAAGTTTTTAGCTCGTTTTATTTGTTTTAATCGTTAAATTGAATTTTTTCGTAAAAAAGGTATAAAAATAGCTTAGCGTAGCTTTTAAAGCATAGACGAGTTAAAAGCGCAAAAATATTTGGAAAAAAAGCAGCGTAAGTTAGAGAGAAAACAAGCCCAGCTAGTTGCTTTTATTAACTTTTTTGATGTTAACTAAAGTGCTTTTAATTTTTTTTTTTCGGTCGACCCCGCTTTTTTAGCAATAGCCGGTCGGAATGTTAACGGTAAAATTAATTAATTATTTTTATCGCGTTTTTTAGGTTTTTCCTAGGTTTTTATGTAGTTTTTTTATGTAAGTATTTTTTTTATTTAACCAAATATTTATAAGTTTTTCCGTTTTAACGTAAATCCAGTATTTTTTCGATATTGTATATATTTTCGTTTAGTTTAACTTTTAGTTTTGTTTAAAGTTCGGCGTTTTTAGGTGTTAATTTTAACAAAAAAATATGAAATGTCGATTGTATTTTAGCCTTTTTAAATAGTTTAAGTCGATAATTTATTTTTAAAATAGCTTTCTTTATTTCAAAAAGTCTGATTTGTTTGAAGTTAAGTTTATCGCTTAATCGCTTAATTTTAATGTTGCGTTTTAAAAGATACACTTTATCCCTTTTTTCTAAAGTTGGCTTTAATAACCTATGCTTGTCGTAATACGTTTTTATGCGGTTTTATAAAAATACTAGCTCGTTTTATAGTTTCCGTTGTAAGCCGATAATTTTTTTTGCCTGTGTTTTTGCGTTAGGTGCAAAAATTTTTTAAATTGCCGTTTTAAATTTTTCCGGGTTAAATCCGTAATTTGCTTTAAATGGTGACATTTTTATTAACTTATTGTCAAAACTATTATATGCATACTCTGCTTTTAACAATAGCTTAACCTAGTTGTTTTGCTGTTCGTTAAAGTAGCAGCGAAAATACTGCTTTAAAGTTTAATTTAGTCGTTTTATTTGTTTATTCGTTTATAAATAGTAAGCTATAAATATGCGGTGCTTAACCCCTAATGCTTTTATTAACAATTGATAAAACTTAAAAGCTATAGTCGTTTTTTTATTTATAATCACTTTTTCTGGAATTTTATGTTTACTAAAAACATGTTAGGTTATTATGTAGGCCAAATTTTTTGCCGTATTTAATTCCAGGTATGGTATAAAATATCTATACTTTGTGAGTTTTTTTACAATAACCAGTATCAAGTCGTACAATACTCCTGTTATTGGTTTTTTTGACTTAAGTAGCTTAACGATAAAATCAAACGCAATAAATTTCCAAGCTTTGTTAGGTATTCCTTTGGGTTGCAACAACCCGTATAGTTTGTATCGCGGTGCTTTGCTTTTTTTACACAAGTTACACTTGGTTAATACTTTTTTGATCGTACCTTTTATTTCTTTTCAGTAAAATGCTTGGTTTTTGATTTTTTGGGTAGTTTTAAATACTTTTTGATATTTCGCAAGTAGGTGTTCGTAAGCTAGCTTAACAAGCTTTTTTTTTAACTCTGGCGGTACCCATATTTTATTCTCATGATATAGCAGGCTTATAGTGTTGTTATACTTTAGTCCCTCCGTATTAAACTAATTAATGTTGTCGTGGTAATATTTAGCCGTAATAATTGCTAATATTTTTTGTTTAAATAACTTATAGTTTATTCGTGTTATAGCTAATATCATTAATTTCTGTTTTGTTTTTTTAAAAAATGTTTAATTTTTTTTTTCCTTTTTTTTTTAATAATTGCTTCGTCGGCTTAAAATATTTGCTTTAACATTTTCTTTTTTTTTAATATAAACGATAATAAAGTTAAATTAAAAGAGAAACTTTGCTTATTTAATTTGTCGTTTGTTTAATATTTTTGACGTTATAAATGTCGCAAAATTTTTGTAATCAAAATATACTATTACTGGCTTTTTTAGTTTATACAAATAGTGTTCCCATTTTTTAAATGCTTGGATAATAGCTATAAGCTTTTTGTTTAGCAGCGTATATCGTGCTGCTGGTCTCGAGAATTTCTTTAAAAAAAAAACTACCGGATATAGTTTCTCGTTATCGTTTCGTTGACCTAGTTGTCCGCCTATTGCTGCTTTGCAGGCGTTAACCTCTATTTCGAATTTTTTGTCGAAATTAAGTAGTCTTAAAACCGGATCGCTTACGATCAAGGACTTAATTTTGTTAAAAAACTCCTGTTTTTCGTTTTTCTATTTAAAAGTTAAATCTTTTTTTATTAAGTCCGTAAAAAGTTTTGCGTGTTTATTAAAACTTTTAATAAATTTTCGGATATAATTTGTAAATCCTATAAATGCTTTTATATTATTCGTCGATTTAAGTATAGGCCAATTTTTTACTGCTAAAATTTTAAATTTTTAAATTTGTACTTCCCTTAAAGTTATCGTAAATTCGAGAAAATCAACTTTTTACGTGTAAAATTTGCTTTTTTTAAGATTTACCTTAAACTTTGCGTCCCGTAATGTTTCGAGTACCTTTTTTACGTGTTCTCGGTATTTCTTAAGCGTTTCTAAGTATATTAATATGTCGTCTAGATATACTATCACGAATACGTCGATAAACCCTCGTACTGCGTCCGTAATTTATGCCTAAAATGTCGCTGGTGCGTTAGTAAGCCCGAATAGCATTACCAAGTATTCGAACAACCCTTTAGGTGTTTTAAATGCCGTCTTTTATTTGTTACCTAGCGCCATTTTTGTCTGGTAATACGCGTCAGGTAGGTCGAATGCTGTAAACCACTTTGCTCGCGTTAACCTGTTTTTTATATCGTTAATTTTAGGTAGCGATCCCACAAACTTGATCGTTTTATTATTTACGTTTTTATAGTTTATATAAAGTTTTTATTGTTGCTTGCCGTTTTTTCCAAGCTTTTTTAGCACCTATAGCACCAGTAATCGTACTAATAACGTTAAATGCCGTATAAATTTTTTTGCTAAATTTTTTTTAATATATTTGTCAAGCTTTTATAGCTATTTTTAATTTATATAATGCAATAAAAACTTTTTCAACACTGCTTTTTTTTTAAGTAAAATCTAATGGTTTTAAACTCCGTACTCTAGTAAATAATCGTGTGTTTTATTAAATACGTCGCCGTAATTTCTATATTTCGATGGTATTTCGCTGTCAAATATCGGCTTAAAATTTTTAATTATAATGCACACTTGCATATATTGCCCTATAAAATTACTTGATGCCTGCATTAGAGGCTTCTCAAAGGTTAATTTTTTTTTTAGCGTATTTTACTAAAATTGGCCGGTTTTCTAGTTTACTTTGGGATTACTTTCCCGCAACCAGGGTATCTCTAAAATAACATCGTACCTAGATATTTCCGTAATATCGAGCGTAAGTTTTTTTTCATGTCTTAAAATATCAAAAGAAAATACTGCAGTTTTTCTCAAAATTACTTTGTTGTCGTACGCAATTAAACTTTTATTAACGGTTATAAGTGGGTAAAGGTCGTTTTTAAGCTTTGTTAATATATTTAACCGCTTAATAACTCGTAAAAAAATAAAGCTCGCCTAAGCTCCTATATTTATAAACGCTTATAGTTTATTTCCTTAATACATTAAATCGATTTTGATATGTTCGCCTTTGTTAGCCGTCGTAGTACAAAGCATTTTTGGCTTTTAGGTCAGTTGTCGATCTGTTACAACTGCTTTTGGTCGTTTTTTAATTTTTCGACCGTTTTTGTTTGTATCGGTATTTTGTCTATTTGTCGTTAAGCTTTAGTTGCCTCAACTAATACCAAAGGTCGTATAATCGTAACCTCGTTGTTATAATATTTTAATGCCGTTTGTATCGTTAACTCGGGATTTATTTCAATAGTTCGTTTCCCTTTAAACGTAAGTCGGTTTTGCTTAATTTATGCCGCGCGTTCCTTAAATTTTCGTAACTCCGTAGCTTTTGCCTGGGCATATACTTTGCACGCATCGTTATAACACTGTTTTTAGTCTGTAATTTATAGTACACATTTTGTTAGCCATTATAGATTTATTTTAAATATTGCAAACCTGTTAAAGTTTCGATAAATAATTACTATTTTTTTTATATCGCTTTTATAATAAAATTGCTACAGTGCGTTATTATTTATTCGTTTTGAAAACTATATATGTTCAAATTTTTTTTAAATGTGTGTTAAATATCGATAAATTATATAATTTATCTAGAAAACATTCTCGTGATGTTTGTTTTTTAGTTATAATTTCTCTAGCTTTTTATGTCGCATCGTTTTATTGTAGTGATATTTTTTAGCGATCAGTCGTATCGCTTCACTAAGATTTTTACTAACATCCGTTCCGGCCTTTATAATAAAGGTATCGTTATACATCTGTACATTTTTTAAAAATGCTTATATCTCGTAGTTCGGCATGGCTTTAAAGGTATCCGTATTTGCATTTTTTGCTCGTTATATTCGGTGCTCGCGTTTTATCGATTCTTTACGTTAAGTATATCCTCGCTGTATAGATTTTGCTACAGCGTTTTCTATTTATTCCTATTTGGTCTGGTGGTTGCACTGTCGATATATGCAGTTTTATCTCTCTGGACATTTGTTGCCTTTAGGCCAGTTTGGTTTTTTAACCGGATTTTCGCTTCGCAAAATCGCAGGTGTTTCGTTAATTTTTATAACATTTCTAACCAATTTTAGTTCTTTATAGCTGTTATTATTTTTTACGTCTATTTATTTTGCGTAGCTATCGTGTTTATTATAATCGACTATATCGCAAGTGCATTTGTTTTATTTTGCTTGTTCCGATTGCTTTGTTAACGGATATGCTAAACATACTTGTTTTTTTTTTTTGCATGCGTTGCAACTTGGTATGCTTTCGATATATCGTTGTTAATTTGGGCTTTATTAGTCGCTAATTCGTAACATCGCAATTATTATTGCAAAAGTTTGCTTAAGTTCTCTAAGCTTTTGTTGTTTTTTAAGCTTTTTACAGTTTTTGGCGTAATGTTTTCTTTAATTGCAATTGTAACACTTAACTTTATTTAGGTCCCGCTTTTTAATAACTATATTAAGCTTTATAAGTTTTAAGTAAATTTTTGTCGCTGTTAATTTTTAAGCTTTTTTTTTTCTTACGTTTAGTATTTAATTGTTTTGATTTCGTCGAAATTTTTAGAGTTGTCGCTTATATAAACAATTGTTAATTTTAATTGCTTTTGCAATAAATTTTTCCAAATCGCTTTTTTTTTTATTTCGATACAACTCGTTTTAAACTTTAATTTTAAGCCCGTTAAAAAAAATCGTTATTATTGCGTTATCGTTAGCCTATTTAGTTTTTGCATGCTGCTTGCAAAACTTTGTTGCGTACTTATATGCTGCTCTAGTTTGGGTTAAAACTATTAGCTTTTGTTTAGCCTGTTTAACTTTTTTTGGGTTTTTATACATATCGGTTATAGCTTTTTCGAATTTTTTATATTTGTTAAAAATGTTGTTAGTTGCAAACCGTCGATTATTTTTCTTAGCGTTTTTTAGGTAGTTATTTATAATAAGTTAAAACTATTTTAACGTGTTACCTGTAAAGTACCCCGCGACTATTATTACTTTTTTTGCGTTCGTGGTAAAACTTGATTTATAATATTGTAAGTACATTTTGACCTGAGTTAAAAATTTCCTTAACTAATTTTGCAAACCATTAAACTTTTCTGGCTTAATTAGCTTAAAAAACTTAGGTTTAAAGTTACTGATTAATTGGTTTTTAAGCTGTTCGTTTTAATGCTTTAGTTGTTAAATTTTTTTGTGCAGTTAGTTAAGTAAATGTTATATTATCGCAGGTGTTAAGTCTGGTTGTTTCGTTAAAGCTATAGTAATTTTTTTAGTTATTTTAAACACTGATTAAATAATAATTTAAAATGTAACGAACCTTAAATTTGTATAAACGTGGTATAATTGGAGCTTCCCGTAAAAAATCGTGCTAAGTAATAACTAAAAAAATTATCGTAACGTTGGTAAAAATCACACTAAAGTCGTTAAAAATACTTTTATATAGTTATTTTAAAAAGTTGCTATATACTTAAATTAAATTATAAAGTAAAAACTAATTAAATACATAAAAAAACTTATTATTATTATATAAACTGTTTTTTTTTTACCTAAATGCTTGTTGCTTTACCTGCTTTATAAAGCAATAAAAGCACCTTGCTTTTATTTTCTTACAAAGCACTTTGCTCTGTGTGCTTTACAGATCTCTTAGAGCACCCTGCTTTATAACTTTCACAGAGCTGCGCATCACATAACCATACCCATGCCGGTGGCTTCTTTCTCTAGTTTGCCTCGTGCCTTTTATTAGGTCTCCTCTGGTCACCTTGGTTTTCCAACAGGCCGCCCGCTCGTTGGTTCGTAACATATATATTACGATATTAATATTTTTAAAACTAAAAAATTAAAAGCTATATATATATATATTAATTTTATTAGTTTTAAGCTATTTTAAATTTTTAAGTTATATAAAAATTAGCAAATTATTGCGATTTTAATAATTTATCGTTTTATTTAATTTTTTATTTATTAATTTTTTTACTTTTTATTTATTTATAATATTATAACTTTTTAAATATATATTAAAAAACTAACATTTTTAAAACCAATAAATTAAAAGCTATATATATATTTAATTTTTATTAAATTTTAATATTTTAAATTTAGTAAAGTTTTTTAGCTAAATTAAACTAGAAAAATTACTAAGTTTTACTTATATAAACTATTTTTTTTATATTTAATTTATTAGCTAACTAAGTTTTATTAACAAAAATATTTAATTAGCTATTTAATAAGCAACTTAATGCACTAGCTACAACGTTATTATACGGCTGCTAATATATATTTCCCTAGGGTACGAAATTTTACTGCTTTTAAATTATTATTACTTTTTTATATATATTTATTAGTGCTAAAAAAGTTAATTAATAACAAAGCGTTTAAAAATGTTTAGGTTTTTTAATTGCAAAAACTTTTAATTACGGTTTGCAAAGCTTATTATTTAAAATCGACTAGCTATATTAACTTTAAAAAAGCTGAAAAATATAATATAGCAGCAATTTTTCTGGCTTTAAATATAAAGCAACAATTATATATTTATGCCTGGCTTAATAGCTATATAACTTTGGGTATTTTAAAGCATAGCGCGTATTTTATACCGGTTAAAACTAATTATAACGGCTTTATGCTTTTAAAAAAAAAATCTAGGTATATTATTTATATAACAACAAAAAAAAAACCAAAATATTTAAAACAAAGTTAATAATTTTTTTTAAATATTATTTTTTTTGCTATTATAAGCTTTTTTTAAATATTAACGCGGCAAAAACTTTAAAACTATTTAGCTTAGCTGCTATTATTGTTATTAAATAACTATAAACTTTTGCAACGCGTTTTTTAGCTGTTAAATTAACAAAGCAACGTTTAAAAAAGCTATTAATTAAATTTTATATTATTTTTAGTATATTTTTATATATTTTATATAAAAAGCAGTTTTTAAATATTTTTAAATTTTTTAATTTTATATTTACGTTTAATTTTAAAATTAATTTTTTAATTATATATTGCTTGCTTAATTATATTTTTTAAATAGCTTAAAAAATAATTATTGCTAAACTAGCAGCTGCTAAGTTTAAAATTAACCTTTTTTTCGATTTTTAGCAGTTTTTTTAAAAAAAAAGCGTTTTTAGTGTTTATGCTTATTATATTAACTTTAATTTTAAGCTATAAACTAAGCTAATTGCTTTAAAACGTATTAGCAGTTTTTATATAAATAAAAATATTAAATATTATTTAAACAAAATTATTTGCGACTATAAAATTAAATTTTAACTAAAGTTTTTTATGCTTAATAACGTGTTTTTTAATAATATTACTTTTATAATATTATTTAAACGCTTATTAAAAAAAGCTAGCTATTTTAAAAATAAATATAAAATTTAGCATTAAGTTTAAAAATAAAAAGCTTGTTATTAAAAATATATTATTAATATTATTGCTTAATGTTTTATATTTAATTAATTTAACAAAAATTTTTTTAAGTTTATTGTTTTTTTAGCTATTAAAAAAAAATATTATATTAACATTTAAATATATTATTTTTTTTAACGCTATAATTTTTTTTAGGCTTAAATTAAAAGTATTAATTGCGCTCGAAATATTGCTTTTTAAACGGTTAATAAATTTATTAACGATAAAAATAAAATTAGCGTTTAAAACTTAAATATATTTTTTATGCCTAATAGTTTTGCAAACAAAAAAAATATTATTTAAAAAATAATTAAAATAAGCAATAATATTTGCTAAAATTTATTTTTTGCTATAATTTAAAACTTTATAACTTTTAAAAAACTATTTATAAAGCTTTATTTAAAGTTATATATAAATTTTATTTTTAAACGGCAAATACCGCTTAACTATTAATTTATAGCTAAAAACTAAAAAATATATCGTAAAATTAAAAAAATATTAAAGCTTTTTTTTTTAACTATTTTTTGGTATAAAAGCAACCGAAATAATTTAGCTAATATTATAGCTTTTTTTAAAAAACTTAAAAAATATTTACGCATTTATTTAGCTTATTTTTATTTTATTAACAAAAATAATTTTAAAATTAAAAATTTACTTTTGCAATTATTATTGCAATTATTATTAACATTTTTATTTTAAGCTAAAATTTTTTGTTAGTTATGCTGTCGATTTACCGCTACGCAATAAAGCTTTAAATATATAATTGCTATTTAAATTTGCCGGCAATACCGCTGCTTTAATAACTGCTAAGCCGTTTATTTTGCTTTAGGCAACAAAAATATTAAGGAAATTTATTAAAGCTTTAAACGAGCTTATATCAAATTGCAAAAATATTGCTTGTTATTTAACAATATGTTTGCTTATTAAGCAGCTTTAATATTATATCTAGGCATAAAGCTAAAAAACTTTTAAAAAAAAACTTTATTAAAGCTAATTTTATTAAACAACGTATAACGGCATATTAAAAATAACACTATATTAATAACGTTGTTAACAAAATTATTATTATTACTATTAAACTTTTTAAGCGAAAACTAATAAGTAAAGCATATAATAGCTTTAATTTAAACAATAAATATTTTTTTTATATAAATAAATTAAAACAATATTTTACAATAAAAAAAACCGGCTATATAAAATTTAATAAAAATTTTTTAGTTTAATAGCAAAAGCACAAAAAGCAATTTTTACTACTTATATAGTTTGCTATTAACGTTTTTTTTATACCGGCTATATTAGCTAAATATAAAAAAATATTTAATGTAGCAAAGCTAACAATAATTTTACAACGTTACAAATTAAAAATAATTACGTTAAAAGCTTTTTAATGCTTTTAACACTAGCTAAAAAGCAATTTTAAAAATTTTTAAGCTGCTATTTAAAAAAATAAAAGCGTTTTGGCCGAATTAAACGAAATACCGGCTATTTAGCTATTTTAAAAGTTTTTAAGCTAATATTCGGCTATTTAGCTATTTTAAAGGTTTTTAAGCTGCTATTTAAAAAAACAACCGCGTTTCGGCTAGATTAAACGAAATATCGGCTATTTAGCTATTTTAAGTTAACTATAGTTAACTGAGCCAGTTTAAACAACAAAAACAGCTAGTTTAGTCAAACAAGCCAAAAATAGGTTCAAGTCAAGCAAAACAAGGTAAAAAGCATTACCTTACTTTGTTTTGCCTGTGGTGCACGCTGATTGGGGTGATCATAAAATTAAACAGAGGCTCAAGCCACTGCTCAAGTGACGTCACCTCACACTGATAGCAACATTTAATGCCGGGTCATCTACATTGTCGGACGACAGCAAAACATCGCCTTTTAAACAATTATGATTTCCATCTATGTAGTAGGCCACGAATCCTTCAACGGCACATGAGGGTTATATTTCCGACATTTATTCTAGGATTCGTTATCGACAGATAGGACTCTTTGGGTTGGTTCGTAATATCTAAATATAGTACCGTTGCTGAAAAAGATTGTTTTGGAGTTTTCTTTACGCTTAACCTGAAAAGCGCACTAATTTAGTAACTGTGTCGCTACTAATCGTATCACAAAGAGTCGCGACTAGCGCGTCTCAACGCGCGTAACGCATGCGTGAGAGCCCTTCATATGTACAGTACTGCTCCTTTCACGGGGATGAATTGGTGTTCCCTTAAAGATGCAAATTTCTGTCTTGTCAGTTGGAATGCCCCAGATGCTGTCATTGGGGGTTTCGGAGCCATGCACAAGTTCGCCACATAAGCACGTCAGTTAAAAGGTTAAGGCGACCCGTATCATTGATGCCTAGGGTGATTGACGCAGTGTCGTTCGCAAGAATCATAACGTTACTCAATGTGTGTTATGTTGGTCAGAGTTGGACAGTACGTCACTCTATCCACTGGAGTCTGAAGAAGGATTACACATGTACCTATTCGGTACTGTCAATGCGCTGGTGCGACTTATACGGAGTATTGCCTCGAAGCCCAAGAATCCCACTTCGGAGTAATACCGAGTTTCGACTAGATTGCTGGCTCAACGTGTATATACGGGCTAGCTGACATGAGTTCTAGTGGGTCGGCATTGCCGCACTTACGGAATTAGTTCGATAACTGGCTAATCAACCCTGACAGAGAATACGGTGACCAAGGCTAAAGCGAAGAGAATGGTTGCAAATCCGTAGGGGAGTCCGAGCCACACATCTCCCAGACTGATGCCCCAGCGGAATGCCCACGCCATTCCCGGTCCTGCCACAAGACTGCCTAGGCCTTCTAATATGGATATTAGTGCGTAAAGTCGCGCGATATCGCTTGTTTGACTTTCGTGATGAGATTCGACCAGGAATGTCACAAGACTGCGGATAATAGGCGGAAACCCTGTTCCGAGGGTGTATACAACGAGCCCTTAACAACAGTCAACAATCGTTCCTGTGTGAGGGAGGTGGCTTTGTCTCATGCTTACCAATAATCATAAAAGGGGCGGTAGCGGACAATGCCACAATAAGAACTCCGATTGTCATGAGCACAATGCTTGCTTGTCCGATCCATAGATCTCGAGTGGCTCCAGGCGTTTTCGCGAGGAGAAAGTTAATAATAAGGGGTAGAAGGACTGTAAACAAAACGATATTCACGCCTGCGCGTAGAGACAAGAGCAGCCCCGCCTGATGCCGAGTTAGACAAGAGAAGAATCAACAAACAGCGGAGAATGCGTACCTGCGATAGATCCCACCCATATTTCTTCGAAACATATTGAAAAAGTACATTGCTAGATTGACGTCCAACTTTCGACACCAAAAATGTGAAAACTAAAGCGGCGACAGTTTTATCGCGGGTGACAAATGCAAAAGATTCTTTAACCCGTTGGGGCCAGCCTTTACTATCTCCAGGCTCATGGAGCGACGAGTAAGTTGAGGAAGCTGGTGAGTTATTTGAAGAGCCGGCCCTAATCTCAGAACTTATTACTGGTAATGTCTCTGGGATGAATAACGTCATTGTCGTTGCTAATATCTGGAACCCTACCGCAACTAGTAGCGGAGTCCAAGTGTTTCGTTTCATCAGAACGTAAGTAAAAGGCGGGACAAAACACTCAGCAATTAGCTCAGCACAGAAGCGATAGAAAAACACGGTACTCCTGATTAATTGAGGTGTTAGTCGCATTGTATAGCTATTAGTGATGGGAGAAGTGTGTCATATTATTATAATGAAATAGATAAGGGGTGGCCGTACCTCAACTTAGGTGGTACGACATCAGCAACAATAGTCGTTACCATCGTCGTCGCAATGGCCGAGCCGCCACCGATCAGTAGGAAAAGTGACGAAAACCACACCCCTTGCAGAGGCAGATGAAGTACTCCGATCTGTCGGTAAGCAGTCAGTCGATATAGGTTTGAGAAGGGATGAAATCTAGGACAACAACAACTTACAAAGAACAGAGTTGAGGCCCATGTTAGAGTGTACCCAATCATAGCCGTAAACAAAATCCATTTCCGACCGTATGTGTCCGCAAGATATCCAAAAGGCAGGGGTAAGATGATTGCCGGTATACTGTCAAAGAAAAGCTGCCAGCCTAAGATAGAGGCAACCTCATCTTGGACTGGGTTGACTTTACACAGGGATTCGGGAACAGAGCCGTCGGGTCGGACCACAGACGGATCGTGCTGTAAATAATAACGTGTGCAAGAGACAGCCTCAAAAAGTCGAACTCGAGGAGCGGTATAAAGATACTCTCCAATCTCTGACACGATTGCGATTGCGATGCAGCAGAGGACAACATATATCCAAGGCCACGTACAGCGCGTTTGATGCGACGGCAGAGATGATGGCTTTACGGCATTGCCTCCTGGCCCACCGGCCGGTAAAAGGGGCTGTGTTTCTGCATTTCCGTCTTGCTGGTGGCTATCAAGCTGCTCGTTCTGCTCGACCATGTCTATGATCGATTTTGATAGTTCCGGGATGCGGTTGTGGGAGCTCGGGAGCGTCGTGACCTCCTGCCTGCCCTACCGATCGTGTGGGCTGGTGTGGGTTTGGCTTCACGTAATAGAGATTCCGGGCAGCAATGAAAAGTCACTCAGACTCTGAATTTAGTATTTTGTAACGGTTATTCGGAAGCTGTTAAGATGTCGTCCTATTCACCAAGTAGGTACTCAATAGGGTAGCTTAACTGTAGTCTACCAGGGCAGAAGTTACCTAATATGTAATTATGGACTAACTAAGAAGTACTTACTTGGATACTAATAAAGAGCTACAATAAGAGTGCAGATAGCATACTGCAGGGCGGTGTATTGCCTACTTTAGCAATCCGTTCGGTCTAGTTGCTTGAATTTACCCTGTCTAGTGTATTAGTACATGTCAGCGGGGCACGAAGTGCTAATGTCAGACAGAGCCAACTGCCCCTAGTCTCCTTCACGAACTTGTAGGGGTGTGTAGTTCATCCTCCTACTGAGCAAGTTTAGTCTAGTTTTCTGGTAGGACTATTAATCATGCTGTAATGTTCCAGTGGCTATTATATTTCAACTGGGTTGACCAAAAGGAGATTTGAAAAAACAAAAGAGCTAAGGGGTTTGCAGACCCCAGCGCCCAGCAGCCTAGCTGCGCGTTATCGCAGAGCTCGATGACGAATAACCCCCCTTGTATTCTTCCCTCGTCCGCGGACCAAAACATCCGCACCAACTTCTAACTTACAACTGCACTATATATACAAATAGGATCTTATCTTTTTTACTCATTCGACACTTCATGGGACTAAACACCCAAACAGGTTTCTTTCTAATGGGCCGCCGCGAATAATACAGAACTTTTGTGAAACAGGTGCTATGTTGATTTGTTCAAGCATGGAGACCACTAGTCTTCTATGCCCGCATTTCCCGCGAACCCATGGCAGATAATGATAGCCATATTCATTCCAGGTAGTCCGTATAACATAGAGACCAGGAGCGTCGTACTTTGAGTGCGAGAATAACCCTTTTTTTTGCGCGGAGGTCCTGGAATGACCTTCGTGGCTAACTATCTGACTCTCTCTCTCTCTCCCTCTCTCTATATATACGGGCTGTTTTGTACCTGGTAACAGTAATACCACTCGGGCCTCAAGCAAGATATCTTTTTACTTCAAGACTAGCCCAAGATTTCGTAGGTATATTTGCCGTAAGATTATTTATCAAAGAGAATATTGTCACATAGATTTCATACTAAGAATAAATCAAACACAATTCCAACCTCGCCGTGATATTAAGGTTGGTCGCCCTGTTGAGACCCAGCCACCAAGTGGCTGTGCAACTATTACTTTAGCCACCCCCTATACCCATCTCAACATAGCGAACCAAAGTACAGGAGTTCAGTTAAGGAGTCAGCGCACGTGTACGCCAATTCAGACAGAAGATCACAGTTGGAACCCCTATAGCATAAGTTTACAGGCTGTCTTCTTGATCTTTACCTTATCTTCTCAAATCCGGGGAAAAGATCTAGACCCTATTAACATCGATGATTGCCTGGTTTGCGATTTTGCTTCAGATGTGGCACGAAGCTACAAAAGATCTCTGGCATACTTCAGTCACCATTCTCTTACGGAATAGTTTATTCGAGCGTCTCTATAAGCCAAAGCCTCCTATCGGTATCGTTTATTGTGCACTGTAAAACTGCGAGACTAATACATCAAGGCGAGATACCCTCCGAATCTGATAGGGAATGCTTGCAACAGGCGTAAAACCAAAGGTTGAATTTATGTATAAGTTTTCATTAGAACACATGCTAATTTAATCAGTGGACCTGAATATGTAGTAATATGAGCAAATGCAGGTCATTTACCGATCATGTCGGCTGCGCCATATTCAAAGGACTAGATAACCTATCACGAGATGATATGCCAGTTGCAAAGACATATAGTAATCTATGTTATCAAGTTGCTTCAAAGCTGCTCTATAGTTATTGTAGCCTCTATAGCTATATTGTGGGTGGCCAAGCCTACAAGTCTTTCAATTATTAAGCTATGACACAGACATCTTGACCAGGTAGTATCGACAATATGCGAGCACCTGAACTCTGCAAAGTAAGCCCACCCTAGTCTGACTATGAATCACTTCCTTACCACCCAGTTCCTCCTGTCTCCGGGCAGACAGGAAATGCAGTTGTCGGTAGCTTCATAACCACACGCATCCCCTGATGAAACCCTTTTAGCATACCCTCTATTGCCAATCCTAGAATGACGGCAAGCTCGAATCTTGTTCGATAACCTCATATACTTTGGACCATCATAATACAGGTGCTAGCTCAGAACCGACTGTGACTCGCCTTTCTCTACTACAAGCTAACAACCTCTGGTAGTCCCACGGAACTCACGACGTTATTTAGTCTGGGTGTGTCGCTTGTCTTCCTAGAGATTATCGCCTCCAGCGTGCGTAAAAAGCCGTCAATAGGGGGATGAAAAGTATCTTGAATAGACTCCAGAGATCTTCCTCTAGTTTCGGGCATGTACAGAAGTAGTACTATGAGTGTGAAAGTAGTAAGACCGGCAAAGAGAAAATATGGCCCAAATGAGGAACTTGCTAAAAATATTGGTGTAATGAAAGCAGTTAAGAAGTTGGTAAACTGTACTAAAGTCAATCGATGCATTAGCATGTGAATACCGACTATGTACTTACAAAGTTGAGCGATTGCGCAAGAGCGTTTGCTGTGGCTCTACTATGGGCAGGTTGAATTTCACTCGCATATATTTTGCCCACAATTCCCCAGGTAGACACGTAAGTCAGCACGAAGATGAAGATAAAAATGATTGCGAGCCACCCTCCGGCTTCGCCTGCCCGCACACTGTCGGATGCGTACAGACTTCCAACAACCAGCATAGAAATGGCCAGTACAGAACCACCGAACGAGACAATTGTTCTTCGCCCCCAGTAGTCTGCCAGGAGGAACGCTGGGATTGAAATTACAAACATCAAGATACCAGACACGCCTGATGCTACAAAGGAAGCAGTATCGGCCGGGAGACCAGCTTGTGCAAACAATGTCGGAGTATACTGAACAGAAAGGGATGTCAGTTGAATATTGATTTAATGCAAGGGACAATAGTCACTGAGGAAAGCCCTCACATAAAGCACTCCATCGATGCCGCATAACTGCACCATGCCAAGGATGAACAGGGCCAGGGTTGTTCGATATCGATGCTGCTTGTCAAAGACGTCTAAAATGCCTTGCCAGGACAGCTGAGGCTGGTTTAGGGGGGGCAGTTCCGCTTCGCTTCGCATAGATAAGTCGTGCTGAATCTCATCGTAGTCGAAGTCGAGACGCCTCATGTTGTCCTGGGCGGCTTGGCGTCGGTTTCTAGCGATAAGCCAACGAGGAGATTTTGGTAATAGACAGCATGCCAGTGCAAGTACTGCACCTATTATGGCTTGTATGACAAATGGCAGACGCCACTGCCAATCGCTAGCGATTCTGATAGTTCCATAGCAAGTGAAATATCCAGCGGCAGCGCCTAGGGTAACCAGTGCCTGAGGCATAGCTACCAGCATACCCCTCCTCCTTCGGGGGGCGATTTCGCAGATATAGCTAGATATTACAGTCAGAATTCCGAGTATCGGTACTAATCAAAAAGAATCATGCAAGCAACATTCTTACACGTTCAAGTTCCCTAAGTAGAGGCCCTCTCCAATGCCGACAAAGGTACGACCAACTAGTAGCGTGGCAAGGTTGCTGGCACCGGCTTCTATGGCTGCCCCAATGGTGAATGAAATGGCACCAGCTAATACGATGTGCAAGTGGCCAAACTTGTCAGCCAACACGCCGGAAAAGAGAGAGGGGAATGTGCCTGCGAGAAGTAGTAGAGATACTGTGAGACCCCTCGTGAGTGGTGAGAGGGCAGCTATAGAGTGACGGAAAGTAGGCATCATGGTAATGTTGCCAACAGACCCCGTATCATAGCTGAGGAGGATTAGGCAGTTAGCAAGGCAAAAGTACGGGTCCATCATAGAATAAAGATGGCACGTGCCCATTAAGAAAACCACCGAGGGAGATATAAAATGTGACCAGGAGCCATCGTTTCGGCCGCGCCAGGCGCTTGACAATGTGCTTCAGTTGGTTTTGCAAGAGCATGATGTGTCAAATTAGTCTGATAAGATGCAGGGACGAAATGGACGTGAACGCTTGGGGAAGATCGGTCCCAGAAGTGTTGTGCAATTACGTGTGAAATGAGAAGCCGGTCAGACAGCGCTCCGTATCGAAGTGCTACCGTATCAGACTCTGATCACGCAATGCAGCGGGGATGCTTTTTGGGGTCCCACGTGATGTTGTAAAATGAAATCCTCCCGCGGAATATGAGTCTGTACCGAAAATGTAGATGAATTTTGAGAGATGACCCGGGGGGGGGGGGGGGGGGGCCATATGGGAAGGTGGTGCTCTCCGCATTGTGACATCATGCATCTGGCGATAAAGCGATATACGGGCATTCTTTTTGATACATGGGAGACGACGATGGACAGCATAATGAGTATAGAGCGTTAGGATAATAGTGTATGTTATTTCGCTCCTTATTTATTATTTTCTTCTTTTTTTTCCTATCAAATTTTCATTCCAATCAACATAATAATGTAGAAATATCGGCCTTGAAACGGAGTGCTAAGAGAAATAGCTACTCCCTGGGGTACTTTACTAGTTGTTCCTCATAGACCGTGAAAAAGCGATAGCTAATAATTGTCTTTTGCATCTGATCAGAATCTGTCCGTCGCTACTCTGTTTACCTCCAGCTAGGGATTTCCCAATTTCAAGGTAACATTAGCATCATTTCAAAAAACTGTTAAATTTTCAAAGCATGACATAATGCTGTACACAGAAATACTATCTAGCTGATAAGAGCAATATAGCAACAGTCCTCAAGTTCTTTATTTTTGCGAGACGGGAAAGGGCAACGCGATTCAAGTGTAGTCAGCAACGTTGCCAGAACTATCAAAGCCCAGCACCACAGAACACCTTGCAGACATCTTCGTGCCGAGTGCTGGATATTTCATGGAGTCCTGTTTTGTTACCTATGTGTCCAAACGAGTGTATGTTTATTTTTTATCGATGCCTCAACACATGTGCCGTAATACTTCATTATTTTGTCTCGAGCCCTAACAAGCTCAAGCTTTGCCTTTCCCAATCTTCTCAAGATATTGGCTCGCAACATCGATCACGGCGGTCTCAAAGGTTTTAAGCTTCCTACCCAGAAGCTCCTCGGTCTCAGATGAATTGTAATTAATAGGTATTGGAACAATACTGCCCCTTTTGAATATCCCTTCAGCAACAGCGTCTGGGAAGGCCTTCTCGACGTAATCAAAGGTCGTATTATAATCAACCTTAGTTACAATACCAAAGTCGGTAGGTCCTCCCTTGCCATCCAGGAATGCTACCCTCAAATGAACCTCCGCCACATCATCGATGTGAGCGAAGCCATCATGAACGGGAAATGGAGGCTCACCGCCCATGATTGCCATCATAAGAAAGGTGTTGGAGCTATTGTGTGCTAGCATGGTTTCGGCATCTAGGGCAAGTTCGTTCCGACCGAAGACGTACCCGGGCACTACGTGAGAAATAGTGAAGTGAGGATTATGAGTCTTGACGAATTCCTCGGAGTTATGGAGTTCACTTGTTTTCCCGAAGATGTATGCTTCAAAAACATTGTCGAAAGTCGATGGAATTGGATTCGGTAGAGGGAAACGTGTAGATGCAGAAACTGGCGTCGTTGGTGGAGGACCAAGGGGCAAATTACATACGATCGACGAGGTGATTACCACGCGCTGTACACTGGGGACTTTCAGAGCAGATCTCAACAGGCTTGATGATATCTTTACGCTAGGTTGGAACACCTCAGTAGTTGGGTCGTAGGCCGCGCTTGGTACAGGCGAGCCAGCATGGATGACGTGTGTGACGCCTTGCAGCACAGTATCAAAGGCACCGTCAACGGTTAAGTCAGGGATAATGGCCGAGGAAAGGCGGTTTTTATCCAGAGCCAGCTTCTGAATCACCGGGTTTGACGCAACCACAAGAGCTTTCTCTTCCGATCGTGCAGTATACCGTACTGTGTAGCCGGCTTGCAGGGCAGCAAGTAGAATACGGAAACCAATATAGCCACTGGCCCCAGTGATGAGTATAATAGTCATCTTGATAAGTCGGACACCTATAATTATGGGTAATTAATTACTTAATGTTGCGAGCTAATCGTTAAAGCACGACTGTATCCTTACTTACTGGCTTCAATAGCATAAAATCACTTATTTGTTGTAATTCGTGATCCGCGGAGCTAGAGGGAGAGTTTAAGGGGAGGGACTCTGACGCCGAACAGCAAGACAGTCTGTATAATACCAAGTTCCAGTCTGGTGTTACAACGTCGTGGAGGAGAATTATTCAAAGAACGGTACCTAATCAGTGGGTTGAATTTAAATACCTAGGCTTTCTGACTGGACAGGCTGCCCTGAACAGCACATGAAGTCCAAGCCCGAAAGATGTTTTCACTCTATCTATGGTGCACACCAAAAAACACCGAAAAACAGCGCAATTCCTTACATATGCAGTCAGCCAACAGCTACCAAACATGTACACCATAAGCAGAATGTGTTAATCTATGCCTGGTGAAGAGTAGAGAGCCGCCCCAATCTTGCTGTGTTAGGTATCGGTACCGTCTCTTTTGGGAGTGTATTGGCACGTCGGCACGTCTACAGTTTAATTAATGGCCCTCCGCAACCTCAGCGTTCGCCACTCAGCTAAAGCCTCTGGCCATATGCCCAAAACTGCGGTGAGAGAAAAGCAGCCGAACGCTGGGACCTACAAGGATTGTACTTATTATCTGGGATCTATCATGCTGTGAGGTTACATTGCGCAAATGAGTTCAAGTACTTCTACTCACACCATGTGATAAGGGATCTAACAATGGCCTATACAGCAAACAGATCCAATTCAATAATGAATCATTGAAGCAGTCAAGCTCTTTCGAATCAGATTTTCTGAGCTTCATAAACGCGTTTTGAAATTTGAAGACTGTTGTTACAACTTATTAGTTCTTATAGCCTTTTAGAATACCCTGTTTAGATATTCAATGGCCAAGTAGCTTCACAGGGAAATTTGCCAATATTACCCAGACTCACCTCCAGCGCAGGCAGCGGGTGCCAAACACCTCCGTACAGCCAACGTCATCTTACCTGTGTGTCGATGACCCCGCATCCAACAATTCGTACTCCTACAGTAGGTATTTGTACGTACTGCACCGCCTCCAACTTGCATGACACTGAGCTGATGTCCTGTTATCGCAGGTGGTACTGAATATCAACGCGTGCAGCATTACCCAGTAGGCGATTCGCTATCCATTAACAATAATATGATAGGTAGCAGGGTGCGTAGTCGAATCAACGGCCTGACAACTCTGCAGCATAGGAACATTGCAACGCTTCAAGGGTTCCATTGCAGCTGAAGGATTAGCAGCAACCAGATACTGAATTATTATTGGACCATCAATTCGGCACATTTGTATTGGTCGCCGGGTCGCAGCTTCTAATGCTTTGCTTCTGGGTGTCACAATCCTTCAAGACAAAGCAGGTTTACGTAGTATGTATATAGCTACAGCCTAGATCGAGGAGAAGTTGAAGCTTCTTCGTGCGGCAATAAGACGTGAGTACCGTATACTGTATCTTAAAATCCTGAAACTTTGTCATGGGCGTGTCCAGTTCCCGCAGTAAATCGCACATATAGGCACCATTCAGGGAAAACTGAAAGGCGACTGAAGAGTAATTTGAGAAATTGCCGACGAGTCTTTCTCGTGGGAACAACGGCTCTAGTTTAAGTTACCTGCTTAAGTGCGCCACGATCGCTATCGACACGCTTGCCGCGTTCAATTGGAGATGGCGAAAGGGGCCCGTCCCGAATGCTGATGATTTACACCTCATCTATACTGGAAGAATCCGTATGCTACAATCAGTTGGACGAAGCAGTGGATTAAATTTTCCCTAGAGTTATCGTCTTGATTGCCCGGCTCCGAAAGGAGATGGTACGAATTGGGGTGGAAACATAATCATGCCGGGATCTTTGTGTCAGTAAAACGGACCAACCGTGCATAAAAGTGATGCTAACGCCGGCTACGTTGATGTCGGTACCCGGGTAGTATTTAAGCTTTTAGTAAAGCTAAGAAGCAGTCAACCGACATCGGCATGTTCCTAGTCTACTCCAACTTTTACCTCTGCTCCGTTGGAATATTTGGTGTAGAGCCGAATGAAAAAGTGGCTAGTAGGTAAATCTGATTTCAGTTATTTAAAGAGCTACAGCTCTTCGAATAGACGTGCCCTAGTTCACGAAAAGACGTTTATGATTGTGGAATCAATATAAAGAAACGCTAGTCAGGACGTTGTTAATTTTGTCTTGTAAAGTGTACTAATCTGGGGTAGTTCCGGACTGGGCTTGTGCATTCAGGGGTTTCTAATCTCCGCGATCGTATACCGAGCAATTCATCCACTCGACCGAGTTCGACCGAACTTTCCTAATAGTCCATTTCCATGGATGCAGAGAGCGAGGGAATACGTAGAAGAGGGAAGAGATGAGAAGATGGAGAGCAGGGAATTGAAGAAGATCCCTACCCAATATCATTGGCGTAGGGTTCTTCCCAAAGGTATATTCGTCGAAGGCATGGGGTTTCTGGCCGCGATTAGTATCTCTTTGCTAACGAGCCGATCGCCTAGTTTAACCGAGTCCCGAAAATACGGAGACTACCGCGCAATGGCTCTATGCTGTACTGCGAAAGGCGAGGCATGACGACGATTGTGGTCCGCCCGGGGTCGGGCGACGAGGCGAAACGGCGAGCTTATATCCGAGGTCCCTTCTACGACAAGATATAAAGATGATTAGATGTATGGATTGTGATGTGACATCAATAAGATTTGAGATCATCAGGATTCTCATAAGATTCAAACTTTGACGATCCAGAATTAAACACTTGCAACATGTCTCTTGGTACCCCCAAGCCTCACGTCCTCATCGTCGGTGCAGGTCTGGCAGGCCTGACGCTTGCCCAGTGCCTGAGAAAACAACAAGGGGTCTCGTTTGAAGTCTTTGACAGCGACGATGATCTCATTACTCGTCACGGTTATGCCATTGGCGTACACTCGTAAATCTTCAATGCCTCCCTAGAGATGTATGGAGTTAACAGTTGACTTGTAGCATTACAGACGACATGATTTCAGCCTTTTCCTCAGATATGCCACCTTTGCGGGAATCCGCCGACCACTTACAGCCACTGAAGCTAGAGCCCCAGATCAAGTTTTACGGTAGAGAGGGGCCAGTAGTTGCCGTTCAGAATACGCCTGACACTCCATGCCTACGACTGAATCGCTTGCTCTTCCGTAAATGGCTGGCTACGAGAATTCCCATACAGTTTGGTAAGAGGCTCACCAGCGTGGAAGAGGGAAGAAATGGGGTCACCATACGCTTCACAGATGGGACAAGCGCCTCAGGGGATATTTTAGTGGGTGCTGACGGAGTGAATAGCAAAGGTGAGCTAAATCTGCCCTTCATACAGAGCAAGTCAAAATATTCCGACGTATACAGCACTGACATGCGCAGTTCGGGAGCATATGCTCAAGAAACCCAATTCTGAGGTTCTCAATCCTATTCAATTCGCTTGCGTCTGGGGCGAAACGACGCTCTCAGGCGAGGCGATGGAACGGCAGCTGTCACTTGGTCACAGTGCCTATGGAGTAACCTCTAAGAATTTCGAGTACGTTGTTTTCGTGGGCTTGAACAGGGTCAACGAGGACCTGTCAGCCGACTACTATTGGTACATTGCATGGGAGGATGAGGGCGTCGATAAAGCAGACCACTGGCTACAGCATGCTACAAAAGCTACCAAGCTCGATCATGCACTCTATAAAACCAAATCGCTTGATCCTAGCCTTCGCGAGATCATTCTATTGACTCCCGCTGAAAGGATAGTTTCTGGTTCACCAGTTTTCCGTGATGCAATCATTTCGTCGCTGCCTAGTACCGGAAGGGTTGCCATGGTTGGCGACGCCGTCCACCCCATGACGCCATGTGAGTCCTTGTTACGGGGAACCGATCCTATACATATCAAGCTAACAACTTAAACAGTTCGAGGCGAGGGAGGGATGCACGCTATCCGTGATGCGCTTAATCTTGGCAAAGTGATCGAAAGCCTTCGACACACCTTTCCTGAAGGATCTCAGCATGCTCTAGACTCTTACCACAAGGAGATATTGCAGCGCGGCAGCCAAGCGGTCATGTTGTCAAGGAACGCACTGAAGCATAACCAAGAGAATGGTAGCGTTGTTACTGCTTGGGGAAGTGTGGCTACACCAGCGCATGAGGAGAAGATTATATTGGCCCATTGCAAACCTTAAACGACGCAGACAACATTATAGGTTGGGCGAAACAGCGGGGTGTACGACTGCTCTCCTCTTAATCCGATATTGGAAATACATATATTAGTGTATTTTAATTGTACTCCATGAAGAATCGCGTACAGGGTGTCACAATCCTTGAAGGCAGGTAGGGACCTGAAGTGTATATATATAGTGGCAACCAGCCTAGATCAAGATGAAGTTTAGTCTTTGTGCGACCACAAGAATTCATGTAATCCATATACTAGGGCTTCTGACATAGGGTAATCGGATAATATATAGTGATCTCATAGAATTATGCGAAAATCATAGCCTGAGGTATTATATCTCTGAAAATAAAGACAAATGATTGCCAATAGTGTCGATAACTAGATTCAAATTAATTGTAAAACGCCTCGAATTTCCGGCCGAGAAAGAAAATTCAATGCGTGCTATCATTCAAGAACCGATGTCTCGTCCCTTCTATATTCTTAATGCCTGACATAATATCCAATTATCCCGTTTGTGCGAAGACTTATCAACGCAACTGGCTAATCGCTTTTTGGATGAGCTTTGAATTTCTTCATTACTCTTTTGAAACTCATCAGTTTCTTCTTATTCTCCGATCGGGATAATGAAAGAAAGATTGTAATGCCAGCTATCACGATAGCTAAGGGCAGCGAAGTCGCGAAGTACACCTTGAAAGTAAAGCCACTGATGTCTTTTACGTTGGACTGCATTGAAAGAATTCCGGCGATGAGGCTCAGGGGGATGAAGAAGGTGGCTAGCCATGTCAGGCGGCCAATATTACGGTTGTCCTGCAAGCTGCGCTGCGAATTATCGATTGATATGACGGCGGTGACAACAGATGTAAGTTGGTCAATGCGAGTTTGGTATTCTTCCAATTTCTCCTTGATCAGCTTGAAATCCTGATCATAGTCGTTGATCAGACTCCGCTGAGCCTCGTTTGGTATAGAATTCGCAGTGGACAACGAGTTTGCGGTAGAGTGGTGCGGGTCTTTAGTCGGCCTACTATCTAAGGTTGCTGCAAGTGCTTCAATTCTATTTTAGAAGGCTTAAGTCAATAATCGGCATTCGAAGATGATGAAGGGGGAATAAGAGGCTCTAGCGAACTGACCTGTAGGAGAATTGATCGACGTGCCGGGCTGTCTCGGAAACCATCTCACGATAAAGCGGTACGAGTCGTCTCCACATGTGTAGCTTCTCCAGCATATTATCAACTCCTGCTTTACTAAGCCTAAAAAACTCGGGCTTGATGATTTCCCAGTCGAGTTGATTCAATCTTGTTTTTATATAGTCTGACATCGTGAACCACTCAGAACAAACAAGGTGCAGCAGGACCTGTATAGGAACGAGTGGCTGAGAGACGGGGCTATTATTGCAGCTCGGGTACAAATCTTTTTGTTGAGCCCAGAAGATGAAATCCTCGAAGAATTTATCTTGTGCGGGAGGCTGTGATATATTCGTGGGATTGTATGCCGGCGGCATTGACCATAGTGGACGGCGACCACGCCATAACGGGACCCCCTTAGCCACGGTAGGATCTAAAAGAAGTATACCTGATATACAAGCTTAATCATGCGCGCAGAATAGCAGAGTGGTTAGTACACTTACCCACGGGAGTACCCTGCTGAAGGTGAGCGGGCTGCAGCCAGAACGTCGCTCTTGATCGTGTATAGCCTACGATTGCACCGTCTTTGTCCCAAAACGATTTGTTGCTTAAGTCGTCATCAACCCGGCGAAAAATGTTAAAACTGTCTGCTTCTTTCACTGCTTCTTTGAAGGTTTTCTGGTAGTCCTTTTGACCATGTCCGCTATGGACGTCAAAGTATCGAGCCGTAACGTATCTCAGTTGCATCCAGTTCTGATGTCTGCTCACGACATCGAGCATTGGAGGATTTCTCCACCGGTCGCGAACGTTGTACCATGCATAATCGACTATATGAGCTCTAAAGCCAGTCAATAATCATAGTTTGAGGTAAAAATAAAAGACTTCAGGAGTATGCAGAAGTGATAGGAGTAAAGTTGAGCCTCCCTCAGATAACTCCTACTCTCAAGACCTGCCAAAGTGGGTAATAAAAGACTCCGGCGAACTGACCTAAAGAAGTCTGGCTCGATTGCAACTAATGAAAGCAAATAGTTAGCAGTCGGTTCTGTGAAAACTGCGACAAGTGGTCGGATGGAGATCAAATGGGCTGCTCTTTGGAAAACACTGAAAGACCAGACACTCATTCGGTAATACCTACATTTCGAACCCAAAATCTCGATAACGTCTCTTGAAAGATCCTCAACTACATACAACCTAAATTTAACGCTGCTGTCCTCATTGGTACTTTCCAAACCATCTTTTAAAGTCTGCGCTGAGGTGAAATTCTCCCTTTTCACTTCGGAAGCACAGTAGCTCAGAACGGAGACATTTGTTTTCTCAATGCGCCTTCGACGCTCTGCCCGCCTGTCTGAAATGTCCTTTGATGTTAACGTCTGACACGTATCGAGATCTTTCCAACGCTGAGGCACTGTTCCAATAGACATAAAATCGGTCAAGAGTCTGAGGTGGTTCCATCCAGCTTCGGATAGTCTCTTGACTTGCGCTAAGTATGGGTAGCATTCTAAGGTTTTCCTAAGTAGATCACGATTGTAAGTCATGAATTTGGATAGGATGGACGTCTACATACTCATCTACAGCCCAGTTGTTCGCAAGCTTAAGGTAGGTTGCATCGTCGTCGTGCGCTTCACCGAATTCGTAGTCGGCTTTGAGCTCGGGCCGATACCAGGGATCGATGAGGCCAGTAGCTCTGCGTCGCACAGCTTTCATTATGACCTTGCGAACTCAAAGTTTTGTTTAGGCAAGGTCCAAAAGCGCGAGTTCTACCAGGTTGAAAGATCTGATGCCTTATGTTAAGTAGGTAGTTTCAAGGTCATCAATCACTGACAGTCAGTCCGCCCCCTGATTCGCCTACCTGCAGGCTGTAGCCATAGCCGCGACAGGCACTAAGGAGGGCACTAAAATCCGAGAGATCAAAGTGGCTTGTGGGCGTTTGTGACCTATATAGTATGAATGCAACGCTACAACAACGAATTAGGAGCTCTTACGTGGTACTCATTGCCCCCCTTTCTGACAGACGTACTTACTGTAGAGCCTCGTCGTGGTAGGTATATGATTGTTTTAGTTATTGCTTAATCAAAAGTGGCAATGCACCAAGCCTAAACTTTCCTCTTGGCTCACGCACCACACGCGAATTAAGACTGCCAATAAATTCTATTAATAGTTCTGACATTGTCGGTATGACCGCACTGTTTAAGATTGATTTTTTTCGGGCTATACGCACCATACCGTAACCAGTCCAGTACCCGGCTGCCTACTGTACAGGAGGGGACGAAGCCGTCCAATCATTGCATATCCCACTCTATGTAATTGGTATATATACAAGTCGCTTATGACCGTCCTGTTTCATCGTCGTTGTATTGTAAATGTATCATAAGTAGTTGAGATGAACAATCAGATATATCCATCCTTTCTTTTCTGTGTACTGCGATAGCCGACAGCAAGTAAACATACCCGGAAAGCTACGCACGAGTTAATGCCATTGATAAAACGGAGGGTTTTCTGACTGTAAGTGCATCTTGTTACTCCTGCTAATTCGCGTATCCCGGGATTTAAATGGCATCAGATGGTGATACTCTGGAGTTAAAAGTCGAGTTGCCAAAGCACAATGACTCGTCATTTGCCATAAAAAGAAATAAAACGCTGCATGTGACCGTCAAGACATCTAGTCTTTAGATAGGGTGTTAATTATGCGAAAAAGGGAAAGAATGAACAGGTTGGAAGGGATCTGGGACATCTGTACTTAGTATACCGGTAGTGTGTGTCTGTTTACGAAAATAGTTGCACTAGCTTCCGATCGGTATTTGCTTGCCACGGCCCAAGCTACGGGCTGAAGACTAGTGTGCGGGTAATGGATAATGGATCTACCAGTGCGGAGGCTGATTCCGAAGCGCGGAATTCAAGGAGCCCAGTAAAGGCGGCCTCTCTTCATCGGCTTTGGTGGTTTACACTACACAACTAAACGTGTAAGTGTGTGTACTCAGTCTGGTAGTATACACGCCATATCTTTCTTCCTTTGGCTCATGTGAACTAGGGACGAGAGATTGCCCGTAAGCTTATACTACCCTATTTTGTCGTTTTGTCCTTTGTTGATGAAAAAGAACTCTAGCCTGAGACAAGAGTTTTAGGTTGTCGGCGCCCTGAGCCAGCTCTGTGTAGCTGCGCTGCGCCTCAGTGCAATGCAATTTATCTTACATGGCTGGCAACTCGCAAGGTAGCGCTGTGACTCAATGGGTCAATGCCAACTGACAGGATACCTTGGGTAAGTAGGTATCTAAGGTAGGTACTGGTTCAATGCGACGTCTCTAGTAGCGAGCGTGAGCCATATACCGGTACCTCCTTGATACTCTGTAGACCTGAATTGATCTAAGTAGGTACACATGATTAATGCAATCCTGCTCAGTATTCCACAACTTTCACTCATCATGATTATAGGCAAGACCAGATTCTTCACATTTTTTTGAGTACCAGATCTAGAGTTGGCCAACATAACTTTCATCCGTGCTTACTTTACACAAGAATTATTGTGGCTCCTCTTTTTAAGCTTACCTTACCTATTTGGTATGCTAAATAGGTACATCAGTGCTACTGGGAGGCCACCTACAGTGGCCGTAGGTCCAGGCTGGAGTGGCCGTAGCCTCCACTTAGGTGGCGCCACACCCAAGTTAGCTGGCAACCTTACAAGGGTCATATATCCACCCGTTGTATCTACTCTAAAATACCTAGGTAGATATCTCGTCGCACGTTAAAGCAATTGCTGCCTGTTAATTAATAAAGTTCGCGATCTTTTTTGGCGCTGCGAAAATAGTTGCAAAGCTATTAGCAATAGTAGTACTGTTTGCGATATTGTTATTAAACTAACTTCGATATATGCACTATAGTAGCTAACTTTGCACTGCTTTAGCAACACTAAAAAAGCCGTAAAAATATTTAACTAGCAAGCAGTAATTGCCTCAACGTATAATTTCATTTTCTGGTATGTATCTTTATGGTAGGTACAACAGGTGGATATATAACTTGGGTGTGGCGCTACCTAAGTGGAGGTTACGGCCACTCCAGCCTGAGTCGACGGCCACTGTAGGTGGCCTCCTATCTGGGGGACTCTGGCGAATCTCGGGGTCGGTACCTTTCAATACCGTACCATATTCTCTTTACGACTAATTACCTCTTATCAACAGTGGTGAAAATCGCCGCTTTACCAAGTTCCAACGGTTATTAAGCTAAGACTCTGTAATACGGATGATAAATCTAGACCTGAGCCGAAACACATAGTGAAAGTTAATCAAGGGAGGGAAGACAACAAAAGTCCAGAGCAGCTTGGCCGACGCCTGGCCGACTAGGGCTTTGGGAGAGCACGTCAGTCATCAATCTGCCCTGCCAAGACGCTTCTGAGACTTTCTCGCTTCGTACACCAGCCTGAGTGGCTGCACGTGCCGGATAACCACTAAAAGAGGCAATACACTGTCGCGAGCGTGCGTTGGGGAAATTGGCCAGGCATGCTAGTGACTGCGAGTCAACTTGTCGCCCAGAGCCCAATCACGAGATGGGAGTGCGGCTGATGCGCTAGTTGATCAGCTAGCTACGAAGCTGGAAGTATCTAGCTCATCTCAGGCTATGCCTCGCTATTAAGTGCCTGCCGGTGTCTCGAGCCAAGCCAAGGAGAGGGAGATAAGGTGAAGCGGATCTTGTTCGAGAAGCGGTCGGTGTCCCTCCCGGTTGACGTGCCATAATGCGGAGTTATAAGAAGTCTTGTACAAATAGAACGAGGCGCCCTGTCCATGATGGCGTCCGGGAGTCACCGGCGATATCAACTTACAGACATCCGAGTCTACTAGACTAGTCGGCATCAAACCGCAGCCAAGGCAAATCAACGCCCGGACGGAAGCATCGCTCAAGTAATTAATACACTCCGCCCGCAATGGAGTCAGTCAAGAAGGGCGAGGTCGTCATCTCGACGCCAAGATGGTTCATTGGTTTGCGAATTGCGCAGATTGTCATCTCGTTGGTCATTCTCGCTTTGGCAGCCTTTTTCATCCACGGCTACTACGCTGATGCCCTAGGCATTGCCATTGCTTCTGTATGTAAACCCTTCACACGTCCATATATCATTTCTTCTCTAGGGAGAAGACCAAAGGAGCTTTTGTTCAATGACTAACTGTCTGTTTCTCAATAGAGTATATTGACCTGGATCATTGCGCTGTACGCAATCCTCACCGAACACTCGGCAGGATGCCGCTCCGGTTACAACACATGGGCGGTCCTCTCACTGGACTTCTTCATGATTATCTTGTGGTTGGCCAGCTTGGGTGCCAACGCCGCTTTCCGCAGCACCTTCGTCGTACCAGTCGATGCCGACTGTTACAGCGACGGTAGTGCCATCAACTCTGGTCACTGTGATATCTACAAGCGCGGGGCCGTTGCGACGCCGACCGGCCTTGCTGTACTCTCGTCCGTGGCCGGCGTCAGCGCCGTCCCGCTGATTCTCTTCGTCATCACCTTCGCCTACGTCGCTCATTTCTTTCGCCTGGAATGGGCTAAGCACAGCGGTGACATCGAGAAGGCCTCCGGCGGTGCCGCGTTCCCTCCCGCCCAAGCCGACCAGTCCCAAGCTTTTATCAATCAACAACAACAGTCACAGCCTCAGTGGGCTCAGCAGCAACAGCAACCTGCTACCTATGCTACCCAAGCTCCCGCCTACGATCCCTATATCGCGCAACAGAACACGGGATATACTGGCGCTCAAGGTGTTTACAACCAGGCTGCAGCTCATGAGGTTCACGGCAACCCCTATAGCCCCCAGGGTACACCAGCTCCTGGCCAGCCATATTATCCCCCTCAATAAACGTTGTCGAGCTGTTCATATATTGAACTCGGTTGGTGGGGATGCGGCGTTCATTTCATAATACTGCTTCAAGGTGACAGCATCAAACAGGTGACCGCTTAGAAACACCGGGCGTTAGCAAGGCGTTGGAGGGTATCGGGTGTATATATTCACCCCATCATAGCATGAACATTGTTGCATATAGAAATTATAACTTTAAAAATTACTATCAATAGTTCCCACTAGTTCATGCTTGGTGTGTATAATCATGAGCAAAATAAAACCTTAAATCGATGTGTTCTCATGGTAAGATAAGCAAAGAAAGAGAGAAAGAGACTCTCCGCTATCACCTCGGTTTCTTTTTCACTTCATCCGTATGTGAGATTCTGTTAGCTGGCTAACTTATACTGATTGGAGGTATGACTGGTGATATGAGTATGTTGGCTAGTTGTGTAAGTACATATCCGCAATGAGTGCATGTCTACCAACTAAGTACCTACTTACATACTCTTCTTAACGATAGACTACCTACGTGTAGGTACCTAGATACTGCTCGCAACCTGTACCTACAATGGGCACACCTTCAGGCAAGTACGTGCCTCTCAGCCACATACTAACAATTCCAGCACAGCAGGTGGGGCAGCCAGAGTCCAGAAACACGCCTTGCTCTATTTACAACCTACCTATGTCAGACCAGCGCGTGTGCTCCTCAACTGCAGCTCTCTCCACCGATACCAGAGTCAAGGTTACGAAGTTTATAATTCGTGGTAAAGCAATTCTCCTCTCCTGTGCTCTCTATTTTGAAAAACCAAAGAAAAAAAAAAAAGGCACGTGTCGACTATTTGAACGCTTTTCATATCCGTCTAGCTTTAGATAACCCACCCTGTCAAGTCGTCATTACGCGGGCCACTCTCTAAGATGCAGATGACCAACGAAGTCAACAATGGGCCTACTCTTCGCTACCTGCTCAACCAGTATCCTATACAAAGTCGAATCATGCGCGACTTGGACACGAGGAGCATTCTCACCCTCTGCCGTGTCTCCTCCGGTCTGCGTGTAGACATTTACGCAGATACCTGGGACATCAACAAGAAACTAGAGCGTTTCTTTCACAATCCCAGGGCCTTCCGGACTGAGCTGGGTCGAGCTCAAGCCCTGATCTCGGGCAGTTTCGCGCTGCAGTTCTTCGCGAACCGGTTCTGGCCCGAGTCGGATTTGGACATCAATGTGCACGTAGACGCCGGCGTCGAGAGGCTGGGGAGGTATCTAGTCGAGGCCGAGGGTTACGAGTTCAATAGGACGCGGGACTTCGACAATGATTATGAAGAACTAATGCACACTGCCAACATAGATAAAGTTCGCTTCTTTTCTTTCTTTCTTTCTTTCTTTCTTTTTTTTTCTTCTCAATTCTTCCACTGCACAGGGCTCGCCTCCCCATTCACCTCCTCTCAAGGCCATGTACTGACAGAGCAAACCCGCAGATCCTCACTTTCACCAAATCCGCCGGCGGTGGCGGCAGCAGCTCCTCACCAGTACGCAAAGTACAGCTGATAACCACACGCCACCATCCAGTGAAGACGATCTTGGGCTCGTATTACACGTCGTGCATCATGAACTTCATCTCCTGGAACAAGGCGTACTGCATATTTCCGCGCGCAACGCTGCTCTTCAACGAGACGGTGCCGTTGAAGTATCCGAACGACTACAACGTCGAGCTGCACAAGAAATACTCGCGGCGCGGCTGGAGACAACGCACCCGGGCTATCGACCTTGGCCGTTCCGATGGGCCGGGCACCAGGCGTAAATTCCCACCGCGTGACACCTCCCCCCTCGGCGTGTATTTGGACGGAGACCGTCGCATCGGTGGTAGTGATACGTGGACGATGCGGCTCGGCACTGTTGGTATCGAACGACCAGAACATCCAGACTCTGTGCTCGAGTACTCCAGTTTCTCCGTGAACCCGGGCAGTCATCACAGTACGTGATCCGATAATCCCTCTATTCTGTTTCTCTATTTCTTACGGCCCCTATTCCCTTCGTTTCGTCAAGCAAGCAAAATCCTTGAACTTTTCAAATGCCCTAATTTATCCATGCTCCCGAGCGTGTTTTGCACTCCCCTTGGAAAGATCAGATCACTGACATTTGCATCTGAGCAGAGATGCGCATGGCTTCGATTCAGGTAGGAGCGTTTCGATCACCCTCGCTGCGCTACGAGTACACCTTTGGATGTCTGGATATCTACTGGGATTATGTGGGCCACGTGCTGATGGAGAATACGCGTGCGCAGCTTTGTACCAAGATGAAAGAGAGCGAGGCTGAATCCATAGAACGGCAGTACTACCCATCGCTCCACGCTGCTCGATTCGAAAGGCCTGAAGGTTGGGATTTTTGGGATGATTGGCTCCCCGAAGCCTATGAATTGGTGGGATTAGAATGGCCAAGAGAAGAAGAGATAAGATAATATCCTGTGGTGCACTGAATTGTTGTAGGGGATCGCAAGGTGATTGTATTTCGATGCATTAAGAGGCCTGATGAGCCCCCGATTGCTATAATTACTGTGTACAATACTATTCCCGGGAAGCCCCTTAAGACAGCGGATGGAGATAGGCTGATAATTCGCAAAAGCCCAGAACTTTATTTTGATTGTGGCGCTTGCTGATCGCCTTGTTGTTACAATTCCTAGCCCATACCTTACCATCCGTATCCTGCTACACTGCCAGCAAAGCGTACACCGCGTTGTAAGCAAATCCGTACCGTCCAATTGGCTGAAGAACCACATCACTAATTTGCCATAAATGGGGCGAGATGGTAGAGGTAACGACAACACGACGCTCCCTAAAGCAATTACCCCTATCGAGATGTGGGAAATATCGTTTGCTAGGCCCTAGTTTTCGCTCAAACATTCTAGATCTTTCAGGTTGAGATGGCAATCCAATCCGATGGTATAATATCTTTCTTATACGTTGCTGTGGCGAGCGCGTTTGCGACCGGTTGAAGTTCCAGGCGTCATCTTCTCGTTTCTCTCGCGCTTGAGCTTTTCGTCCAGAACACGAGCTAGAAATTGTCAGTACTGGCATGCTGCGATAATCTACAGCGATCAAGTGCATCGCAGCGGCAGAGCGGGACTTACTAAGTACGTCGTAACCGAATTGGGGGTATTCCAGGCACAACGCGCGGAATTCGTCCTCGGCCTCGGCACGAAGCGTGTGACTGCGAGTAGCCCAGAAGTTGGCGACAGGTGCGCGCACCGTCGTGTCGTCTTTGCTGGTGTACTGGTAGATGTAGCGAGCATAGGTGATCTCGCCCTTGGCGGTGGAATTGACGCAGTGGATTTTGCTGCTTGCCAAGCTCTTGAGTTTGTCGACACCAAACTTCTCAGCTATTGTGTAGACGCGCGCGTGCTTGAGGAGCTGTTCGCCGGTCTCGTCGACGGCGGGCGTGGCAGGGTCCGCCTCAAGCAGGCGCTGACCCGGCAGCTTCTTAGGGAAGTAATCGCCAGTGTAGAGGTATTCGAGAAAGCAGCCGACGGCATCGATTTCATCGCCGCCAAGTTCTACTTGTCGCGGCTAGGGGCACAATGGGAATTAGTGTTGCGCAAGAGGGGAAGGGAGACGGCGAGGCGCAAGGGCGCGCGTAACTTACACTTCCGTCGTCGGCGAAGGCGGCGCAGGCATCGGCGAAGAAGGGGCTCTGGACCAATAAGGCCTGGTGTGCGGTAAGGA
The DNA here is from genome assembly GCA_022578775.1 of Xylaria venustula. NCBI lineage: Eukaryota > Fungi > Ascomycota > Sordariomycetes > Xylariales > Xylariaceae > Xylaria > Xylaria venustula. Next base: position 268,477 of record MU389360.1, on the reverse strand, counting down.
TGGTCTCGTTCTCGGCATTGCCGACGATCAGGGTGACGACAGGGCTGGTCAAGTAGCTGATGAAAGTGGTGCGCGGTTCCGACTCGCCTCCCTCAGCGAAGGGCAGCACGATGCCTTCGTCGCCAGCAGCTCCGCCGTCCGCGCCCTCGGCCATCTCGACATCAGCGCCGGGGTTGGCAGGCTGCTCCTCCAGGATGTCTTCGTGGAATTCATCGGCCATTGTGGTGGATCAGGTCGAGTTGTAAGGCGTTATCTATTTATCTGGTGATGTAGACGCTGAGGGGTTCTGTTGTGAGGGAGTAAAGGAATGTAGTGTCGTTAGGTTGTGATACGTAGTATACGTTAAGTTAACTCAATGAATGCACTGCCTAACCTACTTAGACAACGTGTAGGTATATCTGAGCGATCGCGGTGTCAGTCGCGAGCGATGCGACAAGACGGAACCTAGGTACTAAATCACAAGAGTGCGTTTCCAGGACAAGAACAAGACGAGAAGAGGAATACAAGGCTCCTCACGAACTACCTAAATGAAAGACTGTGGTGGAACGACAGGTAGTAGGCATGAGCTTAGGTAGGCTTAGGTAGGTCAACCTAGAACCTGGGAAGACACGCGACGGGCGAGGCTCCCAAAAGCTTGGGAGACTAAGCGTGCGGCCCGCCTGGATTGGCCAATGCAGGTTGTGTCTGTCGCACCTGTTGGCCGGACAAAAAGGGGTGGCTGGGAGCTTGTCGCATTTCCCATTGGTCTGACTGGCTAGAGCTCCCAATCCAATGACCAGGTTGGCCCATGCACTGTAGGTAGCTGAGATCGCAGCTGTCGCCAACTGAGCCGCCGGACTACATCATCACCCCTCCAGGCCTGAGGACCTGAGGACCTGTAAGTTGTGATCTAACACATGTGTTCTATCGAAACCTTGTCACATCTTCGCGATGTACTTTCAAGACCACTCGCAAGAGAGGATCGACCGATAAATATGTTCGTATCGATGCAGGCAGGTATTATCGACGTTTGTATTTCATAGGTAACGATGCCAGAAACAGGGGCGGGGAGGCAGTGGATAGCCACGCCAAGGGGCGCAAAAAGCAACACTGAGGTGAGAGGTAATGTTTATTCCATGACACCATGTAATATACATATGTCGATTAGATATTTCTCTGTTGAGTATTGCGAAGATGATGGAGCTGAGGCTGGGAAATGTGTGTCAAAAGCCGGTGAAAGTCATGTCTTGTTGGTTGGGGGGAACTGTGTGGCCCGGGAGCGGTCTCAGACGTAAAATAACATAACTGTATCTACCTATGTAAGCAAGGTATGTTCGTCTATATTTTACCTAGGTAGGTAGATACCGTGCTATTTAATACGATCGACTATCGATAGCCAGCTACCGACCTAGTAGTTCCCGCCTTATGCCTACCTATCTCTAATCTTTATTTCTTCCCTTATAGATATTGTTAGCATACCACATACGATCACCTCAGAATACATTAAAGGTATGCTAAATTAATTACCTACATGTACCTAAGGTAGGTATACTTTCTCGTCGGGGAAGAGACATAGCCTTATCATGATCAGTATAGAGGACGTCATTACAAACACCTACGGATATAATTGGATATCGTGATTGATTGTAACTTCTAGCACCAACAACCCCGAATTTGTCTTTACCAGCTCGCCAGGTAAATCTGTGCGCCGATTAAGTTACGACGCCCATTCTGCCCATTCCGCCCATCCGTGCGTGATCGTTCAGACACGTGTCAGCCATGAAACATGGAGAGCTATACGTATTGCTGACTCCAAGGTCCGTATCAAGGAGCATGACACTCGCTATCGCATTCGGCGCAGTGGACGTGGCGAGCGTGGCATCGCCTGCTATTTCCAGAATAGATAGATAGTATGCTGACGAAGACGTCATACACCTTTCTACTCCAAGTTTATAAACCGACCCTGAGTTTATTATACCTACCTAATAGGGACGCTACATATATATAATTTCTACATACATAGGTAGTAAGATCCGAGTGAGCGTACTAAGTAGGGCAAAAATACTCTAATCGAAAATAAGAATCGCACTTCAATTTAAACTCGCGCAAGCCTTTGCATTGCACATTATACCTTATATTCTACCAGGTAAGTACCTAGTGCATACAAGTAGGCAGTACGCTTATAAGCAATTTGCGAACGCTTAGAGGTGACTTCGCTTCCTTTTATTTCCCGCAATCCGCAATGTGATGCTGCGAAGATAGCATCCTGTACTCCACCAATCATTTGCAACACTTGATCGGAACAGTGGAACTCGCATCGGTTTTGAGCGGGGAGCAGAGCGGCTATTACGTGTCGCGTGCACCCCCTGGCGCCCCATATGCACTGCTGTAGGTACCTGGCAACTCTAAGTGTGCGTGCCGTCGAGGCCGTATACCTACAGTACCTAGACCTACCTCGCCTACTACTGTACTACTGCTGTACACACCCCCATTACCGGCCCCATGTCCATCCCATGTCCATCCCATGTTCATCCAAGGCAGGTATTTAGCCCCAATAGGTAAGGTCAAATCCACAACAAAAGCGCAATCCTCCATGAATCGTCGTCCGAGTCGTCTTTCTTGCGACTGCATTTGTCTTGGCGATGATCTTTGTATGCCCAGTCACTACCCAGGCGAGCAGGAGACCGTACTGCAAGTCGGACAGTCGGCGACTATGTATTCTGCCATGGGACTCCACCGCCAAGATGATGTACATGTCAAACACGCCTCTTGTACCTACCTACTCGCTACTGTACCTGAATCCAGCTAGGGGAGTGGCATCGCATTCCTTTGATTCCCCCGTCCAGAACCCCCGTCCTAGCGTACGCTAGGCTGTTAGAGAGAAAGAAGACTAACGTACGGTATCCCAAGTCTACCTACCTCGCCTACCTACAGAATGTATAAGTACGTAAACCCGCCAAGGCTGCCAAGGTTTGCCAAGGCTTGCAAAATCTGCTTGGCACCCGGTTTTCTAGGGCAGTTTTGTCCAGTCTTGTCCAGGTCTGTCCCTGATCCCTCCTATTAACCTCCGCCTCCGAATGCACCCCTTCCTATTCTATTTTCGCTTCCCTAGATTTCTTCACGCTTTCTCCTTCACCTGCCATTCCCGCGTGCGTCTCTCCTTTAAGCACTGCAAGCACTTCAAGCACTTTGTGCATTTCAAGTTTGCCGTGCCACTTGCATTTCCACTGTCCCTATCTCGCTATTCCCTTCGGCATTGCCTACAAGCATTATCGCCGGTCCGTTTTGCTTCTGCTTTTCTCCGTGTCTATGAACACGTGAGCGTGGACTCGATTACGAACAGCCATAAATCATGGATCAGGAAGATGGAGGCCCGTCGTGGCGAGACAGGGCCGAATGGAAGCAGCAGGTCTGGAGCAAATGGATGGAGCCGGTGGTGAGTCTATACCCGTCTCTGCACACAACGCGCAAAGCACGCACGGCATGTATATCTGACCCTCCCATGTCCAGGTCATCGTGGTCGTTCTTCTGACGGCCATGTATGTAACACGACGGAAGAATTACTCCCTCTTCCGTACATCACCGGATGAGAGCGCGCGGTCGCTACTGAGCCCAGAATCTCAAAGGTCGTCGGGCAGCGACTGGGAACGGCCCGAAGACTTGCAATCCCTCCATCCTCCCAAGACCCGCCGAATCCTCGGCCGGTGGACGGTTCGAACCCCCAACTCGAGTCGATTCGCGCGACATTTCCACTCGAGGATTCTGCAGAAATTTCCTTTCCTTGTCGAGATGTTCTATTGGGCTATTGCGCTCGTTCTCTATCGCGGGACGATATTAATCACGAGTCATTGGTATGGTGGTAGCCAGGGTCTATGGGATATTGCTCAGGGGCACGGTACATCGATTCTCGAGTTTGAGGCGTGGATAACTGGCATGGCTGGTGTCGAGAACAATTCGCGATGGGTAGAATGGAGAATACAGCAGTGGTTTCTAACTGGTGCCAGCCTGGGCGACTGGAGGGGCTCTGCTCTCGCCTTTCTTAATCGAGCCTATGCTCTTATTCACATACCCGGAACAGCCGCGTAAGATTGATCTTCTATCCCACAAACGTGGAGGACGCCAGGGATGCTAATTCCCTCTTAGTTTTATTGCATACTATTATGCTACAGCGCCAACCCACAGACGGTTTTGCATTGCACGACGCACGCTTTCACTCTCGAATTTCGTCGCCTTCTTCGTTTTCAGCCTATATCCATGCATGCCTCCGCGCCTTCTTCCGAAGGAATACGGTTTTGTCGACACTGTTGAAGCAGAGGATGCAAGTAGTGTTTGGATGAAGGGCGACTATGTCAATGCGCTCGCTGCGATGCCCAGCATGCATTTCGGATATGCCTTCGCTATCGGCTGTACGCTGGTCTACGAGAGTGGATTTTTGCGCCACCTCCACCCTCTCGGCGACGAGACCAGTGACGACCTCGAAATGAATGGGATTCTGAAACAAGAAAATGGAGATGTACCGCGCTCGGTTGTTTCTCGTTCAGTCCTCCTCTTCTTAGGCATCTTTTATCCGGCCTTAATCCTTCTCGCCATCATCTCGACAGCCAACCACTACGTTCTGGATGCGTTCGCTGGAGCTGTTGTAGTGGGGTTCTCATTCCTCTGCAATCGGTTCTTACTTAACTTCCTCGTAGTTGAGGACTGGCTGCTGTGGGCTTGGCGACTGGAGAAACCAGTACCCACGACAGGATATAAAGGGCAGACCAAATAGGTGGAAAATACGCAGGCACTTACAAAACTAAACCAGCACCTAGTATACATTGAACATAATGACTATAATAACATAATGCCAATTACTACTAATATAATAACATTATTGCAAATCAGCCTTATTCTCTGATCTGATCGTGTATCGTCGCCTGGTGAAAGAAAAACGAAAGATAGAAACAGCACGCCCTTTTGATGCCGTCATTCTAGCCAGTTGAGAGAGCCTTTCGGCAGTGTTCAGTTTTCTTTTCTATATGAGCTTGGGATGTAACTCTTATGTTTTCGGACACAATGCTGGTCGGGAAAACCTATCAACTCTGGAATCTTGTGTCAGGAGTTAGGGAAACTTTCTACGCTAAGAGGTTTGCTTTCCCTTGCTCATGCAGCACGTCGTGCACTGTCTCAAGGACTAGATGATGGACATCCCTTGGAGCAGCTACGAAACCGTGATTTCTGACCAACTTACGTCCCGCGGTCAAGTCAATGTCCTTACCATCTATGTCTGTGATCTTTCCGCCGAGCTCCTCGAAAAGTAACATAGCCCCCGCGTGGTCCCAGATCTTCCCAGTCCTTTCGCGCTTCCTGTAAACCCACTTTGGCACGTCGGGTCAGTAATTGTCATGTTGAGCATGATTCAAAGAGTTATCGAAGCCACTTGAAGTCCCGAACATGTGTTCTGAAGCAACCCTTCCGCTGGAAAGGCAGTATGGGAACGGGAAATATATGTCTCCTAGAATTACTCACTACCGTAACGTTCGCAAGGCCCAGTCCTAATGCCACCCAACGCAGGACCCAGGCCAGGAAATCGCAGCCCTTGGCAGTGATGCCCAGCCTAGCAAAGATGGCCTCGTGCGCTTCGTCTACGCCCGAGTCGAGCATGTGATAACACGAGACAGCGCGCAGATCTGCTGCAGACGTGGAGGCGGTATGTGGTTCGAGCTTCCGCACCACGATGCCTTCGGCGGACGTCTCGACGAGCGGACGAACATAGGTGCCGTGTCCCTTCACGGCAAAGACGATGGACCCAAGCCCGGCCGGGTCGACAGTGGAGTTGTCGATGGGGCCGCTTGGGTTTGCGGGGAGCGTCGGACAGCCCACGACGCTCAGCACCTGTCTCCCGCCTTCCAGCAGCGCGACGTTGATGGCGTATGCTTCACGGCGCACGAAAGTCTTGGTCCCATCGATTGGGTCGAAGACTGTAAACATAGATACCCGTGTCTGTCAGTCAAGAGAGGAACGAACAATGAGTAGTTCTTTCTAAATCACGCACCCCAGACCCTGCCCGAGTCGGATCCTCCCGGCTCCCCCAGGCCACATTTATCAATCATCTCGCACATGTCCTCGGGCGACCGAGGCAGCCTGCACAGGGCCTTCGCCTCGTCGTCCCGCAGGCGGAGCAGCAGTTCCCAGACACGGTTCAGGAGAGGCGGGTTCGCCCGCAGCTCGGCGGCCGACTCCTCCCCGACGAAGCCGTCATGGGGAAAGGCGCCGTGGATGGTGGCGGTCAGGAGGGCCTGGATGGCGAAGTCGGCGATGGTGACGGGGCTCAGGTCGTCCTTCTCGACGGTGCCTTTGTCGTCGGACCGCAGGACCCACTGGCTGAGTTTTGCCGCCGACTGGACTGCGCGGATCGCTACTTGCAGCTCGTGTGAATAAGGACTGTCCATGGTTTTCTCTTCATTCACATCCCTGGCTATGTGTAACTCTCCCCCAATCTATTTTTTGAGGCGGTTTTAAGTCTCTACTCTCGCAATCTGATTTTTGAACAAACGAGCGAGGAATCGACAACCGGCAGCATCTGACGCTCAGCTGTTGATATCTAACTCTCTTGAACAGTATCCCAACTCTTTCACTCCCGGTTTTAGATCAAGACATTCCGTCTCATTCGCAAAGACTAAGAGATTCTAAAGAAAGAGCCATTGTTCAATACGTGGTGCGATATGGCAGTTCCCATCGCGGATCCTAAAATAACCAGTCCAAGAGGCTTCCATACCGACTCTTCAACATTCAGGGGTAAATCGGATTGCATACAGTTACTAAAAAACGAGAACGCAAACTTGCTAAATTCTCGAACAGAAAACCCAATACAGTCTCCCATGTTCATAATGATTCATTTTTCAGCCCCTTGCCTTGCCCTCAGCTTCAACGGTGGACCAGCCATCTTGAATTTCAGTAGCTCAAACTAGATTGCCCAAATGCTCAAATCAAATAGTTACGTGTACAAGGCTTAGAGTGAAGCTTGAATATAGCCTCCGCAGCCGACATCAGTTAATATCTGGCTTTTCAAGCGCTAGCGCTGCCCATAGGTGTAGTACACTCGCCGCTATATTCACCGTCTACCTCGGTTATTCTAGGACTTCCTACACATCTCGATTGATGATAGATTTTGTGTGGCGCTCCAGGTACCTGTTTCTCGTCTCCGCATCCGGTGCGGGCTAGGGTGCTTGCCACGGCCTCATCATGGTCACTAGAGATGGTCGGCGTATCGGGTGATCGTGACATGCCTTCACGATTGGTAATAGAGCGCACTGAGCCCTGGTGCAGGTTGGTCATAGGGCTTACCACCGTGGCCTGGGCCACATGATCGAGTGGGAATAGCTTCTTCTTGAAAGTGTCCACTTGGTGAGGGTAGTGTAAGGAAAATTTCTGTTTGAAACCTTCACGACTTGATTCTCCTGTGTCGTGAACGTGAAAAAAGTTCTGCCGTGAAATCTTGCTCCTTTGTAGCTTGGGCGAAAAGGGTCGTCGCCATGTAAGGAATGATTGCCTCCTGCCTTCACAGCTGTCAGCGTTCTTTCACTCACTACTTACTCCATTCCGCCCTGCTTGATGGAGTGAAATAGGTCCCACGGTAGTCCACGTATTTGGGTGGTTAGAGATCCCGCCCCGTTATTCGCCCATTTCACCTGCTTCATGAGCATCGCCGGGCCCTTCAGGGTCAACCCTAGACAAATTTTACCGGTGGGGAGTGCTGACGCTCTCATCTTCAGGCCCTGTGTAGTAACCTTGTGTGACGTACGGTATTATTGTTCGCTCTTTGCCACTTGAATACGCCCAGCTTGAATCTTCCTGGCTTTAGAAGCTTGCTGTGACTACTGCATTGTCCGCAAATGGTCGGTCGACGCGCTTCGATAAGAAACTGCCACACCTGTCGTAGCTACGATTTGTTTGCCATGCCAACCTAATCTCAGGCCCACTAGTTGCGACTTTGGGGGTCACGATATTGTTGTTTTCTGATGTAAGTGTGAGCGAGTCTTGGAGCCTCCTGGGGCTAATCCAGGCTTTCTAATGATGATGCCAGTGTCATGAAGCTACAAATAAAAACAAGAGAGAGGTGCAGAGAAAGAGGGAACGGCCCACTGTATATACATGAGTCTAAACACATAGTCTCGATAAAGTGACGTCTGACAACGATTTCCGTCCCATACCCAATTGTTGTAGTTCTGACATAATACAGTTCCTTTCAAGAGGCGGTAACATGCGTAAAAGGTCATTGTAGTTGATGGTGTCCGGAAGGGGCCAGGGATTTACTACTCGAGGAATACTAGGCGAGGCGCAATGCATTCTTCTGCCGCAATAATGACCGTCTTCATTTCAGCTAGCTCCCTGGTAGGCACAGTCATGAGCGGAAACGTGCAGTGCCGGGGCGTTGCGACACCTCAGCGACCTGTACTAACGGCAATGGGAGGCCCGCGTTAAATATTACTGAGACTCTAAGGTGTTGATTAATTATTGAAGGGCTCTTTGTCGAGGGGCAGATGTTCTTCACTTCGTGAAATTGTCTACACTGTTGAGCTCAAATGATTCGACTATCAGCAATCAGGGACGCCGGGCCAAGCCGAGTATTTCATAAAGGATTTCTCAATGAGGCCACGATGCGTCTTTTCGTTTTGTTAGTAGTCAGGCGTAATATCTAATTGATTGTCGATTCGCATTAGTGGATGCTAAACGAGGCCACTTCGTCGCTCGATTCCGCGACAGAAAAACCGATTCAAGCCTCGCTAGAAAAGGTATCAAAAGGAAAAAACAACGACCACCATCGCGTAAATCTACAACTAGGATCTTTATGTTGACATTTTCTACAATAGACACAAACTGTTAACAATCACCAAGGCCGACCAGATTATCGTTTTAAAAAAGGGTCAAGTCGTTTAAAAAAGGCAATCATCAGGATTTTCTTGCGCGGAAAGAAATATATTCACAGATGTAGGAAAAAAACAAACTTAAATAACAAATATACCTGCTCTATGATAAATACCCTAACTTAGCAAATTTTAAAGCTCGATAAAAAAAAAAGCAAAAAATAAAACAACATGCTTATACGTTAACAATGCTAAATTAAAGTTTATTAAGTCTTTGTTTTAATGTTATTGCATTTTAGCATTTATTATTTTATAAAATATAAAACCTAAAAAACATAAAAAGTCACTGCATAGTTTCATAACAAGGCTAGGAAGGTTTTAAATGGGCAAATGTCTAGGTACTAATCAAATACGCTTTCTGCAACCTGTCCCTTCCCCCCTTTTTAACCCCCCAAAAGGTTAGAAAGCATCTCAGTATCCTATTAAGTTTTGTGACCCAATGGATTAAATTTAGAAGTTGAGTTAAACAAGATTCTGTCCTACTGGTGCTGCTACACCTGCCCCCTGGGGGAACATAATATTTGTCCGTATATTATCAAGATCTGACAGAATTAGCACACCTGATGTATAGCGAAGTTATATTGCAAGTTGTAAAAGAAATGGAGACTAGTACGGAGTAACTACTGTAAGGGGTAATATTACGGGTAGGCACTGTCCTTTGTACCTTCCCACAACACCCAAAAGAAACTTTAAAACGATGAGTACAGATAACCTGTAACTCTCCGGATACCGATGCTCCAGGTAAAGCTTATCAGTGCATTATACTTTTGCTACTGTACCTAATTTTACCGAAGCTTAGCTTTAGGTGAACTCTATTAAGAGCCTCATGCATCTCCTACGACTACATAAACTTGAAAGATATTCAAACAGGTAGTGAATCCTCTCTCACCCATCAACACCTACAACATCACACGACCAACCCATATCACATACCAAACACATTCTAAATGGACAGCGACACTTATTTTCATCTTGCCCATCTCACAGATCCTCTACGCCGCATTGGTGCAGGCTGCTGTGGCTCGGTATGGGCCAACTCAGGAGCTGGAAGTGTGGCCATTAAACGCGAAGACGGCGGGCCAGTTAGATCCTTGCGAAATGACTCCGAGATACATCAACAATTAATAGCAGCATACAAACGCAGTAGTATCCAATACCTGTTTGCTATTCCCACATGGTATTGCTACGTTCCTACTGAAAACGCAGCCGAGATCGTCCACCGCTTTCCGTCGGGCTATTCATCGTGCAACATACTCTTGACGGAGAAGATCCCTCCACTGCAGGTCGATGTGCGAGACATGCTCGTCGCGAAATACTATCCACCAGAATTCGCATCTTCTATTGCGGCCGACCCCAAAAACCACGATTGTTTGATTCGACCCTACTTAGGCCGTCGACGTCGGGGCTTCAAGAACTCGGTCTTCCGCACATTCAGCCTGCGCAACTATCCGCTTCATTTGGATCAGGTTGAAGACCTGAAGCTGGATTTGCTGGAGTACTCACGACGGATAGCGCAGGCTCTGGCCTTCATGCACTGGTCTGTCGGCATCGATGCAAATGATGTCGAATTTGTACTCGCTCCGCCCACACCCGGAAACTCGGCACGACTAGTCATGTCCTCCCCGGTGCTCGGTGATCATTGCTTATGGATCCTTGATTTCGATTGTTGCAGACCGATAACGATGGACGACACTGGTTTGAAACAAGCAGCACGCGCTTTTTGGAAGAATGATCCTTTCTACCCACGGCCGGGAAAAAGTAACGAGCAGGACATCACATTATGGTCGCACTTCAAGCGTGCTTTCCTCGATGCTAGTGCCGAGATCATCGGACCGGATGACGAAAAGCGCCAGCAGCTTCCGGAATTATTAATTGAGCTGATTGAGGCCGAAGGCCTTCTAAGATGACGAGAAGATCGGCCAGGAAGGAGCTCTATGCTGCACTTTTAGGCGGATCTTAAGGGTGAGGTAACAATTTTAGGGGTGACTTTATATTACGGAAGTATTAATACCGTCTTGTTTCTAGCTCTCGGGGTGCAATGAGAAGACTTTGCCCATTGTCCGGAGTATGACGTTAAACTGCTTTGGCATGTCATTTTTATCGCTGTTTTCGCCTCGACCCAATTCGGAACCAGCCATATTCGACCCGGCCGTTATGCAGACAGTTGAAGACACTATGAAAGGTCTCTTGAAGGATCTTACTGGCCAGGACCCTACTGTCAGACACCATAGAATGTCTGATGCATCAAACTACATTAAAAATTGGGGAACGATGCAAGTCAATGGGATGGATAAGACAGTTATGATCGACGGGAACTTGGCCACTACAAACGAAGATATTCTACCTAAACTCAATAGCCAACAGCTACCTTGCTAGCTTACGGCTGTTCTTCTACAGCAACTATTAAGATTACGCCTTTGCGCCTACCGGCAAGCATTTTAAATAAGTCGGATTACCACAGGCTTCTAAGCTGCAGAATATTTTCAATACTATTACGGTTTTGTTCAAACGGAACGCATACACGCTTATTTATTCGACTTAATTCGACAACAACTCCGAACTGCCTTTGAGGCCATATAAGCTGCTTAGGCAGCCCAAGCGATATTACAATGTTATTGCCGCCTAGCCCTAGGGCCGTACGACTTGAAAGGTCGGGTATATGAAGGAAAAAGCGGTAGATATTCGGTAGAAAAAGCTACTCCTCGTCCTAGAATCTAAGCACCGTTATCTCGCCGTGTATACGAATAAATATTCCTGTCCGCTAAAGCTTGAGAAAAGCGGCTTATCGAGGGGCCTCCCGCCTACGCTAAAAGGAGGCCCACGATAGAAGCTATGTTTTTGCCTCGGGCTGTTCTTGGTAGGTTGTAGGTGAAACCATACATTTGTATCTAGGCGAGCCTTAGCCCCAAGGGCCTCCATTTAAAAAGATCATCTAGTTGGCAAGGTAGTTAGAAGTCCTTAACCTTAGTTGGGCAAGACCCCGTACCTCTCCTGACTAAATAATAAAAATATTAAAACTCAAGAAGACTTCGCCTAATGCTCAACAATGCCCAAGCATGGAGTTACCAATATGTTAGAAGCGTTCTCCTGCTATTTCGGAAGTTGCTGGGTTATTATGAAGCTGCATTAATTCAGCCTCTGCCTCTTGTTTCTATAATACGCACACCCATATATAGCGCTCTGGTTAGATTAGCTTCACAAGTGCCCTTCTAGCTAATAACAATAATATAGAACTTCGTATCGGACCTAGTAAGTGCCCACTTAAGTGTGAGAATAATACTTGCAATAAGCATCAAAGAACTGAGCGCTCTTGTTTGCCACGGCCAAGCCTAAAGACATGATGAGGAACAGGGAAAGAGGCCGATGCAGATAGGTCTTCTCGCGTACACGCCAAGCTCAACGTAATTTCTTCGTCATTCTCTGTCTCTGGAAGAATAGTTCCTATCAAACCATCATCCTATCAGCCGATTTTTGCAGAATGACGAAAGACTCTTCATTTCTTTCCGTGGCGTTTTCCGGACGAGGAACCTTGTGAAGCCGGGTCTTCACCAAAGCTTCGATTCTTTCTGTGACCACCAACTGAGGACTTTTTCCCGGCCCTTATAGACTGCGAACTGAGGGCTTCACGAGCTCCTCCAGAACTCTCACGCTTTCCAGATTTACCGTGCAATACTGGCGGCGTCCTGGGAGGAACTGTTGAAGATGATACTTGTCGCTGCTTTACATAGTCCTCTACACCTCTGATGAATAACTCTGCCAAGTCCAATCGTTTATTTGTTCCCTTTAGGATAATGCTACTAAACCTCAAATAGGCCTCAAATCCAGTCCACAGCTGGGACCTGAACACATCATCTGGACAGGGGCGAGGGCAGTATGGTTCAGTATCGAAGAAAGCTTTGACTGCCTGAGCAACGCCGTCCTTGCCAAACTTAATAGTTGTACAGGCGTCAAAGTCAAGGATCCAGAGGCTGATCACTCTTTGTTTGAAGTTCGGCGATGGGTGAGTAATTTGTTCAAACGTACTAGAACCCTCGGGGAGTTGCTGTACTCTTTCAAGAGACAAAACTCCTCGAACTGCTTGTTCTTGTTGAGGCGAACTGCCTAAGACAAACTCAATATCGCATGCATCAATACCAGTGTGCCAATGAAGCACGGCTAATGCGTGGCCCATTGATGATGCGAGGTCTATTGCGTTCAGCCCAAGCTCTTGAATCTGGTCGACGTGAAGCTTGAAGTTCCTTAAAGAAAAGAAACGACCACTGGACCCATACTTTTTTCGGCCGAGTATGGGGCGGACAAGACAGTCTTTATTCGCAGGAGAACCTCGTACGGCATCTCGGTACTCGAGGGGGACAAATATGTCGACAAGGCTGTTTCGGATGGGCAATGGAAGGGGAAATATTCGCTCCATGCAGAAAACAGCCCGTTCCTTGCGAGGGAACTGCTCTGTGAACGGAAAACGGTCTAGGAATTCTTCCCAAAAAGCCGCAGTGTCAGGTTTGGCGAACCAGTAGCCCCGAGGGACTTCTGCCTGCAATTCTACGTAGGGACAACTGTCGAAGCTTTCTTGGATGCGCATATTCATGACATAGTTGTTCCATATCTTTTGAATATCGTCCAGTAGAGGTAGTTTGTATACGTAAACTGTCCCAGGGTGCTCAAATACCTTGCCAATCGAACCAGTACCGATTTCTCTGAGCATAGCATTTTTATCAACAGCCTGCTGCTGGCGCTCTGCGGAAGATGAAAATGTCGTTACTACAGTTCGAACAGACAAGAGTCGTCGCAGAGTGGTATTTGGGGACTCAGTCTTGGTCTCCTCGTTCAGTCTTTGCTCAAGTGTAAGGTTGTCCCGGAGGGCAATCTCAAGGGACTGAGTACGAGCAGTGTTTACTCGCGAGGGTGAATTCATTGTCAAAACAAGCCTTTGTGATCACTAAGAAACAATGGAGATTGAAATGAAACCTTGTTTGAAAAGGGGACGGGGTTTTACTGATTGACTATAGGAACGCAATCAATTTGGACACAGGTACGTTTTTCATTTGACAATGGAAAATAATCCGCATGGGCTGAAGATAGTCTAATAGTTGAATTTACAGTAAGTCATAACAATAAACAATCTAACCTCGTTCGTCATATGAACTCTAAATTCCCCCAGTTCTAGAGGTCACTTACGAATAGCCCATAATAAAGACTAATGTAATGCAAGCGTTGCTTGCACGACTTATTTGGACACCCTAAATTAGCGGTACAGGTAGAATTAGATTTGATAGATCAATGGCAATGCTTGGTAATGCATTACTGTAGTGCGAAATTCCAATTCTTTGAAATCAAGTTACAAATTAGCACAACACCCAAGGTGATCCCATAAAACCACGCAATTTTGAAGCTGTGAATAATTAGAAGTGCAGTATTGAACCACGGAGGGCTTACACGCCGCAGAAATAGACGACTGAGAAATAGCAAAGCTGATGTTTTAGCTAGAAACATAGAGAAGTTGAACACAACCCCAGCAGTAGAGATTGGCTTGAAGAGGCTCAGGTTAGCCCCTAATATTGCACAACCATGTTTGCCAAGGCCCGAATGAACGGCCTGCAATACTAAGGAGAGCTCTGCCACAGCTCCGACCTACAAAAATATGTCAAGGCACGACTCGCTTTATTCGAAGATTAGATGCCGTCAATTAATTCTTAATTAGTACGTACGTAGATTGTAGGGGTATTTTGTAGATGGAGACAGGTCGCAAACTGCGGGTTATATAGTGTTTCACGGTGGATAAAGGAGCAGATAATACGATCCCCTAGAACGAGAAAAACAATTGAATTCCATATCAGACATCTAAACTTTACTAGCTTGATATAAACTATTGGAAATTCAACATTTCTTAGGTATTAGGCTAAAACATAAATGGTAGTTTAAGTACCTAGTCAAGTCGTTGTGAACTTAGAGGTGCGGTGTGACAGTCCACTTACACCTAGCTAGAAACTGGGCAGTGGCATGCTCAGCGTTGGCAGATCAAATCCTGCAACATTAGGCACTCTCGAAATATCCAAAGAATTACGTCAGGGGAAGTGGTTATTGGTGTGCCTATTTTGTCATTCTGGGTATACTTTTTGTCATTATCTCTCGTAGAGAATGCCTATCTTGAAGCATGGAACAAGATCAGCTGATCGTCTCCAATTGGCTCAAGGTGAAAAGCTCGTACATGCATATAGATATGTACGTTTATTTGTACCTCTTTTATCTACATAAAAAGGGCTAAGATGAGAACACGCCAATCGTTGGCAGCTGACAAGGGAGGGAACTGGAGATAGTATCACGTCGCATCATGTGTCATTGTTGTAGTTAGTTTAGGCATCCTGTACACAGCTTACCTACCTTCTTACCTACCTGCATACCCAGACACATCACCTTTTCCTGCCTTGCCAGCCTGCATCATCTTAGTTGCATGTCAGCATCTATCTGCCTTGCCTCCTTTTTTAGGTCATGATTTACCGCGCATAACTGCCCTCTAAGGCCATTCGCCAGCTGCATGTTCCTTTTCCCTGGCCCTCTCCCATTTTTGAAATTGCATTTACTCGCGCAAAGCCACGCTCTTCGCATATGCACCAGGTCATCCCGTTACATTGGTGCGTTTTGGTCGCCTCATTTTCACACACCGCCTCCATTGCCACCATCGTCCTCGTCTGCTCCTATCGCTGCCACCGAGTTAACAACTAGGGCTTGTGGACCGCTATCCATCCCGCTCCTCTTTCCTCTCTTCTTAATCTGTAGACACCATGGTACGTTGGTTCATGTGTATCGCGCCACCAGGTCGGATCCTATCGCTAATCTAGTGAGGCCAGCACTATATTACTATTTACTATTGTGTAGGTAGTCAATACCGGTGTAATTGATGTCTTGCTAAGAATTGCCAGTGTCGTTGTGGTTATGGCCCATGGAATATAGCTTATGATTCACACTGCCTGGAATGTGGACATAGACGATGTGGCGCTTGTCAACCTCGAACCGTCAACTCCAAGATGACCAAGATCGCGATTTAGACGCATGCTCTATGGTATGCAAAGGGCATTTACTACCTTCACTCCCTCAGCAAGATGGCACCTCGGTCTTGGGGTGTCGACTTTGGACGACGCAAACCGGCTCGCATATACTTATTAGAGAATGAAGCTTATTTTCGATACTTGTACGAAGTTTCGAGCCGCAGAGAACCCTTCATCAGGATGGCCATGAGAGATTCTCGTGGCTCTCAGCGCTTTTTCTGCCGAGCCGACCGCATCGAGAGCTTCTGTGATGACTTGAGCATTGAGACGTTGTTGGGTGCCTCTACCGGTTTAGCAATTCAACCGATTGCACTTCTTGATGACAGGAAAGCGGATCTTGTTGATATGATTATGGAGACTGGGATTTGCCGCACACAGCAGGGGCCCCTGAATCCGAAACGTTTACATATGGAGTTGAAGAAACCGGTATGATTAACTTGCAAAGCAGCCAGCTTTCCAGATCACATTCAAAGCTCACTTAGGTTAGAGGTATAGCACGACAGACGGTGTGACCCCCACTTCAAGTACAGCAATAGACGTTGGTGTTCCTGCGACTGAGCCTGATGCCGAAAGACGACTGATGTGAGCACTTATTTGTGTCTACTACTTCATAAGGTTAACAAAAAACTTCTAGTTACATAACTGATCTTAACCGTTACACTATACTTGCCTTACTCGATACCGCGTCTCGTCGACAAGCATACTTTCTACGTGATTTCATCTACAACCACCTAGTCTTTGCACCAAGTATAGGCGTAACAATACCGGTATGATTTGATCCCCATCCTAAAAGCTTTTTTTAAGGGAAGGTAGGTAACTGACTCGCCTTCTAGCTTACCTCGTTTAAGAGCTTCTCATTTGCATTCCACTTACCATATTACGCTTGGAGAAAAGGCTCGCCCTATTTCCAAGACGAAAGATGTATGAGGGATGGACGACCCTTGAGGCGCAGCCAACGCCTTGGATTCCTTGATATGACGCCCTGGGGTATTCGTGGAACCCAGAACGAAGACTGCATCTACGAGGCTCAAATATCGTGTCTTGTAGCCGGTCTTGACGATTCTTCTTATATTGGATACGGTTTTGTTGACACGTATCATGACGGCCCGAATAGCGAAGAGAGCGTAAAAGAATACCATGGAAAATCCAACACACCGGGACGTTACTCCAGTAAGTTGATTTCAGCCTTCTATTCTCATCATCGTTTGCGACTTTGGGTCGTCAACGCTTCCCTTCAGGCTCCGGGTCGAGACTATGTCGTAGGAACATCTTATGGTACTGAGATGGCCACAACCCATAATTCGACGGGCAATAAGGACCATTTCTGATTCTGAGTGCTGCAGTGGATCCGATAAGTGGTGGTGTGCTTGAAGCTGACCGTCCTTTATGGAGTCCCCGGTTATATTTTTTACGGGTGTTCGAACTCAGAATCGAACAAGTCAAGGAAGAGTGGATCAATGTCGTTTTCATGCTACAGAAGAAAACGAGTACGTATGTAAGTCCACAACTGATTATCCAGAAACAGTTCGAGGATAGTGCTGGGTCCCCCTTTAAGAGTCTTGAAATGTTCCGGTAATACGAATAGTGGTATTCCGTTGCCAACTAGCAACCCTGTCATAAACTGGCGCTTCGCAAAACTATGTATTAATTACAGTAATTGTCTCTACCATTACTTGTGGATGCTGAGACCATGTTGCAGATACAAGACTATCAGGTTTCGAAAGATGTCTATCTATCTTCAGACGTGGAAGGCCGAGGTGAACGGCTGAGGCGTTTTCATGACTGGACGGGAAGCACAGTTCGACTTGTGATGGATCTGATTCATGTTCTGTCGAAGACGTTACACGCCTGCGATAGGTTTCAGATTCGAGACTGTGAATACTTTCAAGACGACAACGCGTTTGAAGAGGATACGTTGCTGCCGTCGTTATGTCTTGCCGCCGTCGAAAAACATGTTGAAGAGATGAAGGATCAGCTCCGGACCTTACAACATCTAGAAAAGGTGTGCAGTAACATCTCTCGCGAGGTATGGTTGTCTTGTATCCCCTACAACTTATTTCGTCTTTCGCAAAGTTTACGGACGCGTTCAAAAATCTCCACGCTGACGTGGTCGAGTGCCAAGCTTGAAGCATATCTTGCACTCGAGGACCGAAATGTCACAATGATCCAAACCCGAACGAATGAGAGCGTGAAAGCTATCACGTTCCTCGCTTTTGTAGGTATCAGGCAAATAGGGAACGTCAGATCACGGAACACGCTGATGTATCTCTACTAGCTCGTCTCGCCTCCAGCGGTGACTTCGGCCTTGTATAGTATGGAAGGCGATGTATTGCCTTGGGAAGCCGATACGCTTAGTTGGGGGTTGACATTAACCTTTTTTTATGTATTGCTTGGTCTGGTTTTTTGGTTTCTTTTGAGGCGATCAGACATCAAGCGAGAACAAGCTCTTCGGGGGCAGGCACACAAATCGCACCCAATCACCAAGAAAAAGGCTCACCGCAAATCGTGGAAACGATGGCTCTGGCCGTTGCGCGTGAGTCGACGTGGCTTCTACACTGATCGCTCGATGCCCTTCCAAAGTGGCGAAAGACTCGTTGATGTTGAGGAAACTGAACTGGACGACCTCAGTGGCCAACCCCAACGTACGGGTTTCCTCTAACGTCACGACAGACCACACCATAAATTCGTCTTATTCCATTTCGCATATGTAATATTATTGTAAACTGCTGGGTCTTCTGAAACGAACTTCTGTAAGCTACTTGGAACTGAACACGAGAAATGCTCTTTCCCTTGCTGATTATTTCTTTTTACTGCAAGTGGAATAGGCGCCTCAATGAAGTGGGCGAGCTGAGAAACAATGTTGGTGTTCACTTTGGCTGTATTTTTCCGTTGTGAGTTTCATCTTATATGCCAAGTACACTGGATATTATATGGTGAACAAAAACTCCACCAATCCCGATTATAAATGATGTTAACAACCCAAGAAACTCGAATTAGCACACCTCCGAGGCGCGCCCACAATCATCTCACACGGTCAATCAGGCAAACTCTTCGTGGATTAGGTGTTTATATGCGACTCTTGGTACTCATCAATTAAGCGACGGGCAGTCTTCTCTGGTTCTTAGCTTCACTTATCTAGCAACCTGTTCAAATCTACGGGGGGTGCACTACTCCAACACGCTTCTGTGGAGTCGACATATTTTTCCACCCATTAGATTGGAAGCGAATACAGCCCCAAATAAGTATCACACTGTACCATGATGTATATCAGCAGGCCATACTATTACCCCTGAATTTCGTTAGTCAAGAGGTACCATACACACAGCAGCATTTGGAGCATCAGTATCATCACATATATATCTATTCTCCAACGGAATGTTTATTACGGCAAACTGCGCTGCTTGATAACGATATAGGATATACGAGATCGGGTATCCCACTCATATTTTATGCCCTTCAGATCACTAGCATATCGCAGCTATGGCATTTCTTCTACTGGCACTCGCGGCAGGGGTGGCCACCGCCACCAATCTAACCATAATGGCCGATTCATTCATGAAGAGAGGAGTGACATCGGCCATTGACTATAGCCAAATGGTGCTCTACACAGGTTTCGAATTGGCATATAATATCACGAGCGATGAGAAATACAGCTCTTGGTACCGTAATCAGATCGACGAGCTCGTGCTTAGCAATGGCACCATCAAGGGTTGGCAATACACATACTACTCCCTTGACAACTACCGTATGGGCAATAACATTCTCTATTGGTACGAACAAACCGGCGAGGAAAAGTACAAGGACGCTGCGTCTATCATCCGCCAGCAACTCAATCGGCACCCGAGAACGGCCACCGGAGGCTTCTGGCACCGTGACCCGGATTATCCCAACCAGATGTGGCTTGACGGCAGTGAGTATCTCTATAGTTCATTGCTCTTTTCTCACTTGGGTGGTTTTCAGAGATATTGCAAGCCCCCTTCCCAGACTAAAACAGGGTCATTCTTTAAGAACTGTCACATCCTCGAAGCGCGCTCGTGAAAGTGGTAAGAATTGACGTCAACGTTGCAGTTTTCATGGCCGATTCATTCTACGCTAAATGGACGAAGTCCTTTGACGAACAGAATACGACAGCGTGGGACGATATCGCGCTTCAATACGATGACATTGAATCTCATACTCGGAACAAGACGTCGGGATTACTAGTGCACGGATACGATGAGAGCAAGGTGGCTGTATGGGCTGACCCTGTGACGGGTGCGGCCCCGTTAGTATGGGATAGAGCTGATGGCTGGTACTTCATGTCGCTTCTAGAGGTGATCCAAGTGTGGCCAGAGACACACGCGGCGCGAGAAAGGCTCATCGGCTACTTCACGACTCTCGCCGCTGGCTTGTTGAAGGCACAAGACGAGTCGGGTGGGTGGTGGTTGGTCATGAGCGAGCAGTACGTAGGTGCTAAGGGTAATTATATTGAGAGCAGTGGATCGGCCATGTTTGTCTATGGTTTCCTGAAGGGTATCAGGTTGGGATTGTTGGATAGAGATCAGTATCTTGCGGCTGCACAGAAAGGTTACGATCTATTAGTAACCGAATTTGTCGTTGAGAATGATGATGGGACTGTGGACTGGGAGGGCACGGTTGAAGTTGGCTCTCTTGGCAGCAATGGCACGTTCCAGGTGAGTCTCCCCACGCAAGATTTATGTGGATGATGAGAAGTGCTGACGTTCTGTAGTACTACATTTCCGTGCCTGTGGACGTCAACGACTATAAAGGTGCCGGACCCTTTATGTATGCTGCATACGAAATAGAGATATTGTAACGCTAGCAACTTCAGATAGCAGAGAAGATCCTCATGATCTTGATTTCTGTGTCATTGTTTCGAACGACCTTCGTCTTCTTTAGCATCTATCATGATTATCGGCTTCCTTCATCTGACGCTGGTGTAGATCTCACACGGAGCCGGGAAGGGGAACTGAGGAGCTCTTTGCCTGAGACTTTGTTTGAAGACGATATTAGAAGCTGAAGAGTAACGAGATGCGTTATGTATACGATGCAAGTACCATTAAGTCCTTTTCAGACCTCGCATCACGTTGTGCATATATAGTGAAGCCTCAGCCCAAGTAAGTTTTTAGGCTCTTCGAGCAACAACAAATGTTCGCCATATGCCTCAACCTAATAGAGGCGATAAGAAGACAAGAATTCGTTTACGAAGAAGTACAATAAGAGTAACGTGTGCCATAATAATTTTAGACCCGAGAATGCGCCCTTCCCGTACCAGAATTTTAGAACAATGCAAGCCACCGACCAACCAACCCAATTTTATATAACCAAATAATGCAAATATTTCACCTAGAGTTTACATCACCGATCACGGCCCGGATCCAGCACGTTCAAGCAAGGGACGCTGATCCCAAAGGCTGTCGTTGGCATCGCTCTCCTCATCATCATCACGTCCAACCTGATCTGCGTCCCCGTCCTGATCATAAATGAAGAACTGGGCAAAGATGGCCAGATCAAGCAGCAACGTGCCAAAACTGCCAGCCAGCCAGGAGGCATTGACGAGGAGGTATCTTCCATACACCCGACCCGCCTCGCCGGGCCGACATTTCGCCTCACGACACACGGGATCGTAGGCGAAGATGCTAAGGACGTACGTCAGGTTGCCCAGGCAGGCGAAGAGGAAGAAGAGGATGCTGACGCCCTCGGTGGACTTGCGTCGGAAGTTGAGGAGGAGTTGCGGCAGTCGGGACCCGAGGTACAGCACGGCGCACAGCCAGCCGAATATCTGCCCCCAGAGGTCCAGCACGGGGAATGCATCGTCGGCGGGCTTGGCGGGTTTCGCGTACCCTCTGCTCAGAAACCAACCAAGTATGCCCGCCGCGCAGACCATCAGTACGGCCACGGTATTCCAGACGAACGTCTGCCACTTCGTGGGTGTGGGGATCGGGGTGGTAGGGTGTTCGGGCATCAGGGGCACCACTGGGGACAGATGCGACCAGCCACTGCCTCGTCTCTCCCGCTCGGGGAAGTAGTCGGACAGCAGCCCGGTCCTCTCAGTAGGCGCGCCCGTCGTCGTCGTCGTCGTCGTCGTCGTCGTCGTCGTCGTCGCATGACCGTTATTTGCAGGCTTCGGCGTCGGGGGCGCAGCGGCGTCGTCATCCTTCCACGTGAAGCCCTTGTAGTAGAAGCATTGTCCCAGCAAAACAATGTCGGCGATGGTGTAGTAAATAGCAAGGATCAGCATAGTCGGTAAGACTCCCTGGAAGATAGCGCCGAGGACGTTGAAGACATCACCCAGGAGCCAGGCGATGATGAATTGCACCGAGAGGCCGTCGGCGGAGCTCCGTCGGAAGTTCTCTATGATCTGGGGCGAGAACACAACTACCCATGCCGCGATCGAGATAGAGCTGCATCGAAACAACCGTGTTAGTGGAAAACTGCTCCGTCGGAAAGCACGTGTAAAGAAAAGTCGTCGCAGGGTTCCTTTTCTCTTTTTCATTGCAAAAAGTTATAGTACTCTTACCCGCATATGCCTGATATTGCCTCCACATCCAAATTCAGGGGTCCCGTGGGCGGCGCCATTATGACAATAAAAATAATAGAACAATAATATTAACACAGGTTACGATGAAATGGCAGCCTTGTCAGATCTTAATGGAGAAATATCCCCACTACTGCAGTAAAGATTTGCATAGATCTTCTGTAAGTAATATCGCGGGCCTAGATCATACAGACGGGTGGGATATGGGAATCCTCGAAAAGTCCGGCATTGGTCCAACCTTAACAATATGTTTAAAGAGGATAGACCAGACGCGTGGGAAAAAACATTAAAGTTACCTCATACATATCCCGATGCCAGCTTAACCAATTTTTTCTTTCACAGTAGTCGCGAGCTAAAAATGGTCATTCGTACCCATGTTAGATTCTATTAACTACTCCAAACACGGCAAAGATTCCCTATAGATCAGGAGCTTGCATCCACTATCGTCCGTCTTTATATCATACTATATGACGCACTTACCTGGCTAGCTTGGCTAGTAACTGGCTGCTCCCCCAGGTTGCGTGCTGATTGCGGGGAACCTCGTTCAATTACGGAGTACCTCTCGCCTACTAGGTATGTAACGGAGGGCTTGCGTTGACTCGTAGGTAACCTGAGACAATGGATGTGTATTTGCAAGGGATCCTATCATGCCTAGGAAGGCTGTCCCGGTTGTCATCTGGGGTCATCGGGATAATAGATTACATATTACTACTCTCGCTACTCCTCGGTGTCTAAGCGGGAGGAAAAAAAGATTATGTGATCTTGCGTGGCGCCGTCACCGCTCTAAATCTCCAGTTTCTTTGTCAGCCGAACAAACCAACGAAATCTCGGTGCTCTTTGAGCGAGGCTTATTTCCTTCCTGATGCGAATTTTTCCCTCAAATCTAATCCGTGGAGATGATAGGCTAGAAGAAAAATATTTGTATACAGAAAGCTAATCGCGACACGGTTGGTACGGACATAGATCGAATCCCGTGGGGGATTGGTAATCCATTTGATGACTCTGGTATATGATTCGTATCGTGAGCAAACCCCCACCTATATCCACTAGGGGGGGAGGAGTTGTCCCTCGGATATAAGCGCAACCTAAAACGAAACATGCCCAACTTCGCCAGTATCTATCTACACTAAGCACTTAGCTAGTTTACGAGGACCATATCTAGATCTCTGAGAATTATCTCGCATTGCTTCCCGGTCATATCTCGAAATATAACCACCTCTCACCACAGCACATATACATCCGGTTGATCAATCTCATACATCTAAATTGTTCATAAGTCAAAGGCCGTGTTCACGCCAGGTCTCACTAGTTTGTGAGAAACCAATTTATAAGCAGGAGACTCGAAAACATAGCGGTGATGAGCACAGCAATCCCGGATCTGCCGCTCTTAGCTACGGACGACTCTATGTTGTCACGCAAGTTCGGCCGTGAAGTTGCCAACTACTTTTCCGGCAGTCCGCTGAACCGAGTATCATTCTTGCGAGCAGATCAGGCGTTTTTGATCGCGGCCTTTGCGCATCCGTCGACATCATTTCTACTTCTAGACAACTACTCACCGCTCGCTAAGGATACTACCACCCTGGCTTATGTCAGTAAAGAGGATATTGTACCCTTGACAGGCCCAAACCCTTTCAAGAAGACAGAAGAGGAGCAGATCAAGAGTTTCAACTCGACCGTGACCCAACCTATCGTCTTGTTCCTCGGCCTTGACGAGAAGAAGCCTGGCTTTGAATACCGCGAATATAAGGGCAGGCCATACTTTGCTGTCGATGTGACCCCCAAGGGGTCTATTGAAGAGAAAGCGAAGAGTGTCATCGAAGCAGTCAAGGCCAAGCACGGAGTGTCGTTCACTCCGGGAGCTCGGCTTCTTACGTTGAACGCCCCCGAAGGTAAGTGCATCACTCAATTCGTATGGAATTATATCCGGTGAAGCTTACGGCTACGACAGCTGCAATTTATGCCCAGGCACGGGCACTGTTAGACTGGAACGCGCGGAATCCTTTCTGTGGTGGCTGTGGTGAGCGGACTTTGTCCATCAACGCCGGCACAAAACGGGTGTGCCCACCTACAGATCTCGCCGGGGTCCCTGAGGGCGGCGAGCCCAAGCAACGCACAGACTGCCCAACAAGACACGGCATCAGTAACCTGTGCTTCCCACGGACAGATCCCACGGTCATCATGGCCATCGTGTCAGCTGATGGCACGAAGTTGCTGCTCGGGCGCGGAAAGCGATACCCACCAGGGTGGTATAGCACGCTCGCGGGATTCCTGGAGCCGGGGGAGTCGATTGAGGAAGCGGTGCGGCGGGAGACGTGGGAAGAAAGCGGAGTTCAGGTGGCGAGAGTCGTCATTCACAGCTCGCAGCCCTGGCCATACCCGGCGAATCTGATGATTGGAGCCATCGGACAAGCTGCACCCAACGGCGAGACCATCAACCTGGGGAACGACCCTGAGCTGGAAGATGCCAAGTGGTACACTTTCGATGAGGTGAGAGAGGCCATGGGCACCAGCGCCGTTGCCTTTGGAGATGCCGTGCCGGGAGACCAGCGCAAACTACGTATACCGCCCCAGACGGCTATTGCGAATCGGTTGATGGCAGCGGTGCTTGATGGATACTTGGGCGCCTCGCCCAAGATCTGAATACGGCAATACGAAGAGGAAGACTCTGCGGTTGGCAATGGGCGGGTAGGTATTCAGGTCTTGGGCTATAGAGAGGAAATCGCTTCGAATGATGTAGATTTATCACAAAATAAGTACATGCATACATAGCAGATTGAGTCCTATGTAGAGAATAAGAATAGACTGGCAGTAGACTGGTAGATAGAATCTCTCAATAAGTTACCTGTTCCCATTTACGTTGCTTGGGTACACGGTACATAGGTACCTTAGATGCCCATCTAGCCATCCATTTAGGTACCAGCCACACGCCACACATACCACACACACCCCATTCACTCACACATAAGCCACTCAGAAATCTCGTCCCCCACCTCCAACCAATCGTGGGCCCCGCTCCCAGCCGCTATAAAACCATGCCTGGCCTTCCAAATTTTCACCTTCCTTTTTCTTCTTTTCTTTCCTCATCATCAGTATGGGATAAATCTATCATCGTCAAATGTTAAATTTATTTCTACAAAGAAGGCTCCGCTACGGCGGCTTGCTGAGGGTTATTCTTCATTTCTTTCAATGAGTTTCCTTCCGTTCCCGGCCTCCTCCAGCAACTACCAGTAAGGCATCCTTCCTAATCAGCCGCCGACGCCAGCTCTGCCAGGTTCGCGACTGTGGGGTGCTTCGTACATGACATAATACAAATGAAGTCTTCTAGTATTTAGATATTCCATATTAGCGTTTACGGATAAGTAAGCCGCAGCGTCACTGCTTGTTGATTGTCACTGTTGTTTGGAACCCAGCGAACTGTGACTGGCCATGCCTCCGAAGATATTGGCGAGAGAGTTGTGTTCGTTACAGTCAGCTCGATCCCCAAAGTCTACCGACGTTATCCCTAAATAGATTGCAGTCGTGCAATGGTTGTAAAACAATTGTTCCTACATATGTGGGATAGTCTATGTTAAGACGTAGTATATAATGTTTTGTCACAATATTATGCAAAATTTGAGTTTGGAGGTTCGTATACATTGACTATCTAGTATCTGCCTTGAGCCCACAAGTCACAAATCGCAGCAGTACCAAGACTACATCCTCCAAAGACGACTGAAAGCCGATTAGTAGACGCGCTTGGGTGGCGACATGGTGGCCTTGATGGTCAAGCTACCAATGTTCTGCCAGCCCTTCTTGAGCAGAGAGACAAGGTAGTTGATGGCCAACATGATGTTGGCAACAAGCTCTTCCTGAGTCATGCCGACGTTGCCGACAGCGACACCCATGCAGAGAACCTTCTTGAGCTGGAACTTAATAGTCGACTTGACCTCGTTGAGCTTGCCAGTAAGGTCGTCGGAGTGGGAGACGGGCGTAGGGAATTTGCCGGCTACGAAGATACATATCAGTTAGCTTACGTAGCAGTCGTAGTTCTAGAGTCGTCAATGCTTACCCTTAGACAGACCAGGGCCCAAGAGACGAGGAATCTGTTTGATCAGAGTCTCGGAAGCGACGAAAGCGTCGTACTTGCGGGCGAGTTTCTTGATAAGCTTCTTGTTCTTGTTCAGCTTCTTCAAGTCATCGGCAGACATAGCGTCAACGCCGCCGTGCTTGGCACGGTCGATATCGTGCTGGTCACCGAGAATGCTGCGTAATCATCGTCAGCGTATGGTACCTCACGCGGGGGTCCGTGAGAGGCCAAACATACCAGATGCTCATGTTGGGGCGGGGAACCGAAGGCAGCTTGATGGTGCCGCTGAAACGCTTGTCACGCTCTGCATCGCATCATGTTAGGTTCGCCGGATCGATCGGGCCAGTGTCGGGGGTTACACACGAGGGTCATAGTTCTTGAGGCCGATCTGGAGCTCGATGGTCTCGAGGAAGTTGCGCTTCTTGGTGTTGAGGGAGTAATCGAGCAATTCGTCGATCTGCGAACGCACTCCGGCTGTAGCAGGGTCAGCATTTCAGTATACAATGGGCAGAGGCGGCGTATTAGCGTACCGACTGTGATTTTAGACATGATGACAGTCTCCCAGTAGAGATAGATATACTCTAATGGTGTGGATTTTTGCGTTTGTTGGTGGCAGAGAGGAGAGAAAGAGTTCGAGTGTTGCGGTAAAGCGAAATTTACATGTACAAGACGACTCCCCACAAAATTATTTTGTGTGTCCCACAACCGAGCCAGCGGAGGCAGGAGGGGTTTCGGAGCAAGCCAATCTGTCACAAGCCATTTCCGCTAAATTAGTAGGTAATCCTAAGCAAGCATCAGCCACATCTAATCCTACCGACTAGCGCTCTTGCGCCACAATTAGCATTGCACTTTAGGTACACACTGATACAGAGGCGAGATGTGGTGGTGCCAGATGAACAGTCATGTATTGGGTTGTAGAATTGATGGAGGATCCATACTGTGACTACTGTGTACAGACATCTACCTATAGCTAGGTTACAGTGGGGTGTAGTGGATAACCCACTATATCACACGAGAGGTACTACTGTACACTCGAGGGCAGCACATAAACTTAACAGAACACGAACCACCTACTTAGCTTTCTCATGAGCTTTGAGAATGTATTTGGAGAGCATGGTTATTCTTCCGCTGTCTCGCAACATCATACCAAAATTAAGAATTCGGTCCAGCTTCATTCGAAGTCGAGCCGACTAAAAGCTCCCGGCGCATTGTCAGATCTCGTCTCAGTAGTTGATTCCGATAACATCACTTCAGCTCAGACGCATTCATATGTAGATGCTCTTCGGAAAGCATCCAGATTCGTTGTATTAGCTAGTTCTCGCACGTTGCTCTTAAGATCAGCCTTCGAACATCCCGATGTTGGCTACTTAGGTATCTTAACTACATACCGAAGAAGCGCTCGTCTAACCGAATCACGAGAATCTACAGTATCATGCACTTTCAATCACATCCGATAACTAGAACTATGAAACAGCTCATTGGCTCCTTGTTCCCCGACACAGCCACATAGGGAACCTCTATCCGACAGTTTAGTGCAATCCGATCTTTCGATGTCGCTTGGCTAGCCAATTGATGAAACATTCATACCGACCCGAATGCAACCTAAATAGGACATATGCAGTACAGTGTCAAGGCGACCAAAAGCCACAACCATTCGAGGTCGATCAACATGACAGAAGCCCGCGCTGTGTGAGGAAGGAGTTTGATGTGAAGCAGTAAATATTCAAATTTCAGTTTTCTCGAAACCGAGTTCACGATTCGCTTTGTTCAGATCCATCGGAAACTCGCTGTCGAGCGCCAATGGCTAGCTAGGCATCGGAATATTGCTGGCTTGTCCAACGTCAAGTTCGGCTAAAGGGAAGAACTGCAACTTGACTATGGGGAACCGATGATACGATTGGCTATACACATCTATCCCTGGCCCTTCTCCATGGCTCGAGGCCATTAGCAACATGCTTGTTGAGTAGTGTATTTACAAGATTAATCCCCCTGTAACCAGCTCCATGCAATTCACAAATAGATTTCAGTTCTCTCTAGATCTAACTCTCAGACAGAAATAGAGAGAGCTGTCTTCTTAGTATCGTGACCGTACGTAGTCTCTCTCCTGAAAGACGATCAAGATAAACCAGATCACGACGAAACATGAGGATACCTCCGATTGAAGTCATTGCCAGCTGGCCCAAGCCAAACTACACCAACCCGGAGTCAAGAGCGCCTGTCGGGAGAGTCGTTGGATCGATATTCATAGTCTTAGTCACGATCATCTTGGCTATACGATTATACTCCCGCAAACAACTAACGAAAGGATGTGGTTTCGACGACATATTCATCTGCTTAGCATATGTACGTCAGACGCACCAGTCGCAGAGGGTGTTCAAGATGCTAAGGCGGGCGGACAGTTTCCAACAGCAGCGTTTACTATCGCTGGAATTATCACACAGGAAGAGTTCCAGTGGAGTCGTCATATATGGGATATCGAGCCGAAATTCTACAGCCCAAATCTCATCCTAACGTACCATTTCCTCTTCCTTACTGATTCGAATAAATCTACTCACGTCGAACAGGCTAATACACCTGTTCCTATTCGATCTGGCAACGAGCCTCACCAAGCTATCCATGCTCGCCATGGTCCGACGTTTAACTGCAGCCTCGAACAACAAGCTCGAGAATGCAGCTGCTCTGGTCCTCGCGATCTTGATCACCGCCAACTGCCTCATATTCATCATGGTAGAAATCTTCCAGTGCCGGTACGTCAACGCCTCCGCGATAACCAGCTTCACCAGTAACCATCTCAACGTCGATCCAGCCCCATCTCAGCGGCATGGAAGCTGCGTACAACTTCGCACGGTTGCATCAACGAGGAAGCCCACCTCATGGCTGCAAACGTCATCAACACCGCCACTGACTTTGCCGTCGTCCTACTTCCCCTGCGGACGGTGATGAGAGTGCGGCTGTCTCCCCGACAGCGCATGGTCGTAGCCAGCCTATTCGGCGTCGCGCTGATCGGAAGTGCCGCAGGCATCGGCAGGACGTACTTTACTTGGCGTCTCCTTCATGCAGAAGACTACGACAGGACCTGGAGAGCTTGGAACGTATGGTTAAGCAGCCTCATTGAGCTCCACCTGGGAATTGTAAGTCCTCTCGGCTGTTCCCAAAAAGACACACATATAAAGAGTAAAACAGAAAGGTCAACCAGAGAAAAAAGAGTGATGGGAAGGAAGAAAAAGGTCCCTCAAATCCTAGACCAATTACACTAACTCTTCCCCGTTATTATGAGATGTGCGCCTCAGCTCCTGCCTTGAAATCCTTCTTCACAAGCTCCATCCACAAGCGACAAACATCGCTATTCTCGCCGTCAACGATGCTGTATTCTGACGACATTGGCCTACACATGCCTGTACCGCCTTTATTGAAAAAGAATACTTCCTCTATCCGGAGCTCCCCGACTTCGTTTGCCGACACCTACAGGGCGGATTCATTCGCCGCACCGGAGTTGTAACCGATATATTTTGCCGGCTCCCAAACGTTATGACTGAACGCTACACAATCAAAACTTTTCTCCAAATCTCTTTTTCTTTCTAAAGTATGGGTTCGATGGTAGAAAGAGAAGACTAATGGGAGGTGATGAGTGCTGCACCTAGTCTCACTATCGTTCCGTATAGTTTAGCCACAGGGGTGGATAGGAGACCTAACGATCTGAGGTGCTTCAAATACAGGTTGGCAATATATAAATATGTGCATGCATGGCTTGCAATTGCCTAGGACTGTGATTGGCAGTATTTCAGGCGCGCAAGAGCTACCTTATTCAGGAGTGCACTACATGACAATTGCAACGCTCATTGCGGGATATAAACACCTGCGTTTATTAGCAGTGTTCGGGCGATTTTGCTAGCTATCGGCAAGGATATTTGGAGTTACACGTACACTGTTAGAGAACGGATCAGGCAAAAAGAGGAAGCCGTAACTTTTCGATAAAACATAACTAAAGTAGTCATTGTATCATATCCCAACAAGAAACGCCATTTCAGATAAAACCAATATAAAAACAATAAACCCAATACCAAGCTCATATCCGTATTGCATTTGCATGCAGACCTGTAAATACAAAAAGATTCCATCAAAAAACATAAAAGAGCGGAAGCGACCTCGGTACCTGTCAATCAGCTTAAACCACGGGCCAGACAAATAGTTCAATCACAGAATCGTCAACGATTCTGGTACCTCCTGGGTGTAGAATGTCACAAAAGCAATCCACCACAAAATGCAGCTACTACCGTGGCGCTGGTTCTCTCCTAGTAAGCAGGTAACAATCGCTGGTCCTGGATGTGGACGATTGATAACCTGAAATTTCACTCTCCCGCCCCGGGCCCCGGGGTGTCTTCTGTGGACTTCCTTTGGGTTTAAACCCAGTGCGCTCTACAGCGAAGGGCTGTAGTCCTATCGGCCTGGTCTCGTGCCGATCTGCTCGATTTCAGCAAAAATTCCTCCTCTTCGTCGCTGGCGAGACGCTAGCGTAAGTTCCACACTCAATCAACGGACCGGGCTGGAAGAAAACAGATGAATGTATGCACTTGCAAACCCATAGGCTGAGGCAGCTCACATTGGGCGCATAACTACGTTATGACTTCAGGACAAAGGCACTAGGTGTGTAGAGGCAGCAAACGAATCTGCTAGCGAAAAGTCAACCTCATTCACTTAGCCAGTATGGTGTCCATAAGATCGTCGATAGGTTTCCCGGACGGTCTTTTTTGTGTGAAGCAACTTTTTGGAAATTTTCCCCATGGCTTCGATGTGGCCAGTGGCATCATCAAGACTTTGGACATGGTCAAAGGCATCCGGGCTGCTGTAGGCCTGCAAGTAGGTTTGCAAGGCTTTCTGGTGCTGGTACCATTCATCAATTAGCGGCTGCTCGGCGGCCTTGGCAGCAGCAGCGGCTTCAGCTGCCTGCGCAGACTTGGATGCCTGTTTGCGGCTAGAGGAACTTGAATCTACGGAATCCTTGTTCTTTCGCTTTCGACCCTTGGCCGAATGAGCTGAAGACGGAAGGCTAGTTTGAGTCGGGCCAGTGTGTGCGGTAAGGGAGTTACCATTGTCATTGTGCACACGTCGCATATGGTCTCTCAGGTTCCATTGTCGCGGAAATCCGTTCCCAGGAATAGCACGCTCGCATCCTTCGTATGTGCAAAGATAAGGCTTATCTCCGTGGCCGTGCATGGCATGAGCCTCACGCTCATGGCGTAGGAGGCAAGCAGTGGAGGAGAACCGGGCATTTTCACAAGCTTCGGCCTTGCACCGATAAGGCTTCAGGTGAGAGTCAACGAATTTGCTATAGGGGAAATGGTTAGACCGTCTCATGATAGCCATGGCAAGGGAACTCATACTCATAGTTGCACTTCAATTTCTCGGGCTTGTGGTTGCAGCTGGCTTGTCCCTCCCATGGGCAGTGGAAGAGTCCGTCGGGCTTAGGGAACGCATTCTTGTACAACGGGTGGTCCCTGGCAGAAGATTCTCCTTCACCGCTGGAACGGCGCGTGAAGGAAGGCGGAAGGGCAAACATATCTTCCGCAAGGATATGCCCATTGATATCTTCGGTCGTCATCATCCCCATTTGACGATCAAGACTATTTCGTGATCTACGTCAGATGCAATTCAGTGATCTGTGGCCTGTGTCGAGACTTACCTAGGCGATGTTCCGTCCATGACTGGAGAAGAGTCATTAGTGTGTGTTGGAGACGTACCCATGGGCACTGACGAAGACCACGCGTCCTCGGGGACTCCAGGAGAAGAGATTCGGGATTCTGGGCTGAGGGAGCCCCATGAAGCACTGGGAGAATTACCTGCGACACTTGGGTCGAATTTCAACTGCATATGTACAGGATCAATGTGCTGGTGCGCCAAACCTGACACAAGCAGAGAAGGGGAATACGAGATTCCGTCTGTAGGTAAGCCATCCATGGGCAAGCCGACGCTCATGGACAATGGGTAGTACATGGTAGACGATGCCACGGATTGGGCATCGTCCTGGAGAAGATATCCATCCATTGACGGATTGCCAGTAATGTCAAAATCAGGCATGGGCTGGCCTTGGGACACAGTAGAGAGTATCCGAGGGCGGCTCTTATGTGAGGAGGCCTTGACAGTTCGGTGTTTGGAACTCCTCGATGAGCTTTGAGAGCTGATCCTTCTCATAGGCTCAGGGGCAGGCATCGCCTGCTCTGTGGCAATCCACTTGCTGGTCATATCATCTAGGGCTTCATTCTGGTCCTGTCCTCTGGGAGTAATCTGTCCATATGTAAAATGGAAATCATCATCTCCATGAAAGTCCTGTGTGCCTTCTGTTGGAGCGTCCCATACAGAACCATTAAGGTCTGTATGTGCTGTTTGAGAATAAATGAAATGTCCGTTGGCAGAGAGCAAGTTTCCTTGGGAATATGCGCTGTAGTCACTGAGGGTGAGGTTAGTGTTCTATTCTTCATTTACCCAGTGGTGAGATTGAAGGCGCCCGAAGTACAGAGACAAAAGAAAATATTTTAGCACGATACAACTTTGTCCTGTTATTCAAATGGTTAGCTTAGTCGAAGGGTGGGTTGGGCCATCATGTACAGACCGGCTAGTGTTATTGATCTTGTGAGACCTGGGAGCTGAGAATAGCCCTTTCAGGTTCCAGGATGGATCAGATGGCCTTGGTTCGGAAATTGGGCTCCTGGGTCCCCGGCATAGACAAAGGAAATTCAGATCAAGGACAAAGTTGCGTAGACGCGATTCTCCAGGAGTCAGATGCGAAAGTGTACCCTGGTGTTTTATGTTGGCGGTCCAAACGGTGATACTGACTGGGGCGCGGATAAGGATAACCAGGGGGTTTTGGCCACCTTCCAGATTGGCATCTATGGGCTGCAAGCTCCTACGGACGTGGTGAAGAGTTACCTCACAGGCTGGTTGTGGTCGCACGAAAAGAAAACCATGGTCTAAGTTCCTAGATTGGAGAGCGGCCTACCGTGTCTTACTTCAGTGCCGAAACAAAGGAATGTCAAGATACAGCTTGTGAAGTGTAACATGTCGAAATTCAGGGCCAGAAATTTTGTTGATGGCGAAACATTCGAATTTTGGATTCCACGCAGGATTGCAATTCTCTGGGGCGTCTATCCACAGGGAAAATCCTGAGCAACCTGGGCAGTTGCTGTCTCCTTGGTTTTGTCGATTTCCATTGGGATCGTCTGGATCATACTTACCGTTCTTCAGACCAAGGGTCTTGAGTTATTTTCTTGAGTTAAGCTGCACGGTTTTACCCAGCATGCTGTGATTCCACGGTGAGAACGGCGTCTCGGACCTTCAGACCTGGTAGGTCGACCATGTGGGATTTCCTGACTCCATGTTCCTGGGTTGAATTCAAGTCCGTCCATCCTGGCACGTGTTCCTAGGTTGCAATAGAGTCCGGGTGTAAAAGAGCACTTGCGCCAGAATCGTCAAGACAACGAGGAAAGGAAAAAGGAAAAGAGTATACATGATTGTTCAGTTACACATTCACGAAATTCAGAAGCCCCCAAAACTCCATTTGAAAATGAAAAAAAGCAATGCAAAATACCTCGCGGGAGTGTGGACATCCTCCAGATCTAAGGAGTTGAATGTAGCCATACTGTCTCGTGGAGCAATCATTGTGGCCATCTGGTCCTGTGGAATATGAATGTGGTTCCTGTGAATCCTGTGGCAAAACGGCACCAAGTCCTTGCGGTTTATATGAGACTGGATGCTCAACCGACTAAAGAACTGACTGATGAACGTGATATTCCTGTGGGCTGTGTGAGAACGGTTGTCGACAACTGGGGGCTGCAGAGATCCTGGGCTGTAGTAACACCTGAAGGAAATACGGCCTGAGGTATGAATCCTGTGTTGTGTGGGCTGTCGTGCAATTGTGGGATAATAACAGCAAGAGGGCAATGATAATAAGTGTGTACAGTCGAGCAGGAGCTGGGAGCTGTAGGGCCTGTAAGAGCGTGCGCAAGTATGAGGAGGGTGGAGAGGCGTGAGGTAAGATGGTTGGGCAGAAACAATGTGTTGTTGGGCAGAGAAAAAGGAGGGAAGAAGCGAGTTGGGCACAGAGAGGGACCACTGGGGGTTTTATTGTGTGTCCACACGCGGTGAGGCAGGCGTATGGACGCGAGGAAGTGCCATGGAGTGGGCGGGGACGATGCCAGCGCTGCCATTTGCGCGGCCGGGGCCTAGCAGGGTTGCTCCCTGCCGACTGCTGCTGACCGCCGGTTGGCACTCTGCTTCGCTGGCCAGTCGTACGCAGGGAGGACGCGCTAAGTGCTGCAGTGTATATTAGTGCAAAGGATATGCGCCAGACAGCACGCGTGGGAGTACCACCCAGCTCGCGCAGTACCTGGTTCTGACCTGGTAGCCTTGAATTGAGTTCTCTAGCGTGCTCTGAAACGGCAGCAAACGAATCCTCTCAGTAAGCGTGATTTGCTATCGTGTATCAATCCCACGACGTCAGACGTCCACAGCCCGGCTGATCGCTGGCAGCTTTACCGCCAGGATTTTGGCAATTTCCTTACCTACTGATTTGTTTTTCTTGCGCCGTTTTCTCCTTCCCCTCTTTCAGTACCGGTAGTTGTTGTCTCGGTACCAGTTACCTCCTTCTGTCCCTCACTTGCAGTGCTCCTTGGCCGTCATATTGGCCCCGGCCCATGTCAGCTGAAGCAAAACCTGCGTCGACCCTCTCCTCTTCTCCATTTCGCGCGCTTGCTGGAGGCCACCTACAGTGGCCGTAGGTCCAGGCTGGAGTGGCCGTTACTCCACCGCCATACATCATTAGTAGCGCCACCACCCAACTTTACAAGGGTCACATATCCACCTATTGTACCTACCATAGAAATACGTACCAAAATAAAGTCACGCATTGAGGCAATTGCCGCCTGTTAATAAAAAGGTTCGTGATTTTTTTCGGTGTTGCGAAAGTAGTTATAAGGTTGTTTCGGCTGTTAGCAGTAGTAATAGTAATAATAGTAGTGTTCACGATATTATTGCTTAGGGAAAAATAATAGTGCTAGTAAGCAGTGCATCAAAACGATATACGCGCCAGAGTATGCCTTAGCAACACCAAAAATAATCGTAAAAATGCTTGACTAGCAGTCAGCAGCTGCCTTAACGTGTGACTTACCTATTTTTTGGTATGTATCTCTATGGTAGGTACAATAGGCCGATATGTGACCCTTGTAAGGTTGCCAGCTAACTTGGGTGTGGCGCTACCTAAGTGGAGGCTACGGCCACTCCAGCCTGAGCTGACGGCCACTGTAGGTGGCCTCCGCTTGCTGCACCTACGGTTGGCTCTCGTCTGTAGCGGTGGGCCGACTTGTGTCCAGTGAGGGGCAGGTGAGCGTCGTCCACAGCCAATCACCGTGTGACGACGAGCCATGGCTGCAGCGACAACACATCACTGCAGCACCAAGGCTGCTAACCACCGGCCACCCCCGCGCAAGTGCTCGCGGCCGTGGCACACCAGAAACACACCTCCCTGCTTCGCTCTGCCTTAGCCTGCCTCTGCCTGCCTCGATGCCTCAGTCTCCCAGTGTCCGGGCGAGCCGTGATTGATGAGATGCCATGGCATGGCGTCTTTCACCTGCATTCCTCCTTCTGTCTACAACGCTGCCGGCATATCTTGATGCTGCTCATCGCGCCATTAACGTCCATCTGTCGATGGTGGTGGTGGTTAGTGTAGTGTCATGCTTTGCTGGCAACGAGGGGGGCGCGACGAAGACAACGACGCTGTCCAGGACAAACAAGATCTACTGAGCAAATTCAATAAGTCGGTGAGAAAACCGTGACGGCTGCTTTGTTCCTGTGTCCTCTGCTGGCATTGCCGCATTGCCGTCCATGTCAAGTTTCCTCATGCCATGCCGATATTGAATGCGCTGTCTTGCCCTCCATCTCGAAAAAATGACAGCACTTTGGCTTGCATTAGATGGCTTAAGTGTGTGTGTGCAGTACAACACATACTTATCATTAAGTCGGCAGATTTGAGTTATGAGACCCGTCACATTTTTTGACTAGCAATTGTCATTACATACTGAGTAGTAATCACGCTGACATCATTGAGGGCCTTGTCCTGCATCTATTCTACAAAAGAGCCTTGATCCACAGTGCTGTTTATTCTGTTATCCTGTCTTGCCGCGACTTATGCCCACCGTTGCTACCTCTATGGGCCGATTGCTATGATCGACGCTACCCCTAACGTATTGTCTTTCTAAACCTCATCATAAGACGCGCTGCTTCCGTGAGCAGTGTGGACCTCATATCACATTTCAAACGTTGCCTCATTTCGCAATTCTCAGTTCAATTGTGCGCGTGTTTAGGTCGCGATACCCAGATCTCCTGGGCGCAAGGCCATGGTATAATCCAAGTGACTCTTCCTGATTCGTTTCCCGTTGTCCCCCCACACTGCTTCCTCCCAGATCGCTTGCATCTCTGACTCGCCATTGAAGTCATCTTCCCAAGCAAAAAGCCGCAGTATTGACTTTGCCCCCTCCCAATTCCTTATTCTCAGCAGCTGGCTGACCATATTGATCTTGTCAAGGTAAACATCTTTCAACATCTTCATATGGGACTCTTCTAGTTCTGAGTAAGTCTTGGTCGCGTCGGCCGCACAAGCCCCAAACATGACTGTCCAGAACCAGAGCGACTGACTGTATTGCCCCTTCTGCATGAGGGCCTCCGTTCGACAAACATCAGCGAGCAATTGCTCTATGAACCATTCGACAAGGAATGAGTCTACGTTGTTCTCGCGGAGGATCATGTAAAGGTAAAAGTAGCAAGCAATGAATTCTGATCTGCTGGTGTCCACTGTCCGATGTGACGGTATCGTGTGCAGATCGCTTGTGCGAGGCTGTGGTGTCTTCTTCGCCAAAACCTCTGCTAAAGGCTCTTCCGGATCTTCAGCGCCGCTCAGGGTAGGCATGCTGTAGATTGGTCGCAATGCAATGCGGAGAAGAGAGATGATGACGGATTGGTGCACATCATCAGTGCGGCTGATGTTCAGCATATCCCAGACCGGTCGACTTGACACGCTCCGAGCTGCCCTGTGAGACATGATTAGGTATAGTGATGCTTCGAAGGAGTCATGATCTCTGCTTACATAGCTATCATGCGCTGAAGAAGACCCATCTTCTTCGGTCGTCTCTCTTCACACTGCAGTTCTTTGATTCTTGCGAGGCCTTGCAGATGCGACGATACAGCTTCGGTTGATCCGAGCGAATTCTTAAGCTAGTTAGCAATGTGAACTACAACTTGGGCGCATGCCATACCTCCATAACTGCGAGGCTTGCCACCACGGCTATGGTACCGTCGCTTGCAGCGCTCTCTGGATTTTGCAATTGCTCATTGACGAATCGTATGGCCTGAACTTTGTGATAAAGGTACGGGACTCGGAACTGCTCGACATCCCCTGTATGCCAGGCCCAGTGTAGCGTGGTCAAGAGCAGGGCCGCGTGGAGAAAGCCCGGGTGCGATAAGGCGCGGTGTACACTACACGCTACGGTTAGTAACAGAGTCAAATATCTGCTTGGTCACAGGGAGGCCATTACAGAAATGAATCTTGATTCCTTTCGACCCGAGATCTGTATAATACGCGGGTGCTAGCAACTGGATGGAATGTTAGGTTTATGTTTCCTTCCCTTCTTGTCCACGTACGCAACCAACAAGCCTGGCTTACAAAGATAGAAGAGAGACCGTGATTTATATGGCATCTCATATTGAGTGCCAACGAAAGGGTCTATCGAGACATCATGGATATGGATTGGAGCCAAGCTCCCCGCTAAGGCTGGGTCATGCGGCTCTTCGTTGGTGGGTGCACTTTTTTGTGCAGTGAGCGTATTTACATTCGTGGAGCTTGAATTGTTTTCGGTTAAATATTGGCAAGATCCACCATGCCGAAGACAAAATGTGCTGCAGCCGTGTAAGTAGATGCACTCAAACAAGGTGGAGTATGGATGATTCAGGCACGGGAAAAGAGCTGATGGGTGAAGATATACGAATGTGATTTTCTAAGACACGAACTGTGCCGCAGACCCTTGGTGCTGAGTCTCGTGATTCTTCGTCCTTACCACAGTGGTTTTCTCTCATCACAACGAATGTGTTTAGCCTTACACTGAAATGCCAACACGTCAGTAAGTACTACTTCCTACTTCCCACGCCGAGTGACGTTCTCAGGCCTAAAGCTAACTTGAATAAAAGGGCATTGACTCTCCTGACCGTCGGAAGAGGGGAAAGTCGGCTTCGGGGCTACTCACTGTCGCGCAGCCATTTCGGGATCTGCGATGGAATCTTCTCTGACGCTGTCGCTGAAACAGATTCGTCGACTCTTCGGTCGCCATGATGAAAAGATCCGGTGAAGAACGGCACTATTGGTATTCGGCAAAGCAAATTGGGAGATACAACTCTGTCGATATTCTTTTTATCGTTCGAGATTGTTACACGATTCCAACAGGCAGAAACCGCTGCGGCTTAATCATCAAGGTGGTTGAGTAACCGCAAGGCCTTTGGCACAGCTGCAAAAAATCGTTCCGAGGTGGCCCGGCAAGGTGCAGTAGCAAGGAGGATTTTCTCTGATCTAAAACGGGAGCTATCTGGATCCTTGGAGACAAACCAGAACAGATGCTGTGAGCTGAATAGGTGTCAATACTAACATATGATCTGTCGCCTGAGTATTAAGGTTTGTTGGGAAAACGAGAGTCAGGTGGGTATACTTTCAAGGTATTTCGATACCTTATTCCAACAGCCGTTCAATTAATTAATACCAAGGTTAGCATGCTCCTCGAGGGCGATAGCCACGGAGGGTGGGTGGAGTGATGGTAATAATAGAAAAGACCCCAGGAATCCCATAACACTAGACCGCAGCTCGTCCACTACTTAGTACACACACAACCATGTTTAATGATTTTCGAATCGGGCCCTTCGGATTTGATGACACACCGTGACACCGATGCCAATACGATAGTATTCGGACATATTACGAGCTTGCGACGAACAAAGGGATTGATATATAACTATATCCCCATATCTGCAACCATGGATTTCCTTCTCTTCTACAAGATGGTCTCTTGCAGTCTCCATCTCGTTGACAGGATTATGTCTTGTCGAACAACACCGTTATAATTAAACGATAAGCTTGGAAAGAGCGGCCCTGAGATAAGTTGGTTCTTAGAGTGGCGAACATGACTGGTGGAGGCAATATGGAATTCCGCAGGGCTGCATGACGATCATCACGGCATGAGCCATGGTGTTGAACTGCCAAGAACCCCTTCTCGCCCCTGAAGTTCGGATACTAGCCGAGTATTGGAGTGTCGTGCCCGTCGATTATGTACATGTGCAATCCGCTTCTCACGGGAGCATTCAGATCCGACGCCGATTCGCTGCGAGGTGCTCTAATATAGCGAGGGTAAATGGAGTTTGCCGCGCTGGAATCTTTCAAAATGTCCACTTAAGACTGGGAATGGGTTCAAGTCCCAGTAGTGCTGAGTAAGATTTTGACATATATAGGAGTATATCCTAGCGAACACTGCCTGAGTGATGAGTAGACAGCCCCAGATCCCAGACCATTGACATGGGCTAACTTGTACTTCAGCCCTACCACTGTGATGTTGACGATGGCGGTGGTGGTGATGGTGATATTATCATCATACCTATTGCATTGTATAGATTTCCATCAGCTGATGGACTCACATTATGTAAGTACTTAAATCCAATTTCAGAGCGCTCATTGGGTATTAAACGACTAGGCGCCAGGACACCAAAATACAAGCAATACTAGTATGTAGCGTACGGCTAACCAACTACCAGAGCAGGAGAAGGAACTCTTTATGGATCCCTTGAGTTGTATATAGAGATAGGCGCGTATCCCTACGCACCTTATCACACTAGCACCAGGAACGTACCAGCATTCTGTGTTGTGCATAGTTGAGTACATATAGGCATATCAACCTCCCCACGCCGCATATCCTAGCATCTTTCCTACTTGACTGTAGTAGATACCTGAGCTGTATAATAATTTCATAGTATTACCGTCTCCTTTCCCCGACTACTACCTCCTGCTTTTGCGCCCAGGCCTCTTCTTTTCTCTCCACATATCTACGACACTAGTTTGCAAATTAGCCCCTATTGTCCTATTATAGGATGGCTTTACGAGGTGAGCGTGCGGCACAGCTCTGCACCATCTTTCCGGCCTAACCCGAGTAGTGCGCTTCCCGAGGGTGAGCGAGCAGACAATGAGCGGACAATGCGGAGTTTAGTGAACGCTTGTACTGTAGTGTAATCTGAGTTTACTTAAGGATCCCGGAGCAAAATCCGGCATTGGATAACTACACAGTAGGTACCGTGGCTACTTTCCGCTCTAAAAGGGGAACATAAATACTATGTATGTATAGGCGGCATATCGGTAGTTGACTGATAATAGGGTGGCGTCGAACGCGGGACGTTATTTCAATAACCTAGATAGCTCCGGAACCACCTTTATACTGCTGCCTGGCACTTTACTGTAGCCTGGTCAGTAGTGAGTAGTGAGCGAGTATTGAAAGTCCGAAATAATCAATCGTTCCCTCTTACATATCTATCCACTTGTTCCAGAAGGACCAGAACAGCATCGAAGGAAGTAAATGCCGCTGAGAATTGTCAAGACGGATAGTAACTGAATACCATGCGTATTTGTAATAGGCGAGCAGAGAAGCAAGTGAGACTCGACACCCCAATCTACATGAATGAACATAATGCCAGCCAAGAAAGCGAAACACAGCCCGTGGCTGGTAGAATGTAGGAGCCCGAAACATAG
The DNA here is from genome assembly GCA_022578775.1 of Xylaria venustula. Lineage (NCBI taxonomy): Eukaryota > Fungi > Ascomycota > Sordariomycetes > Xylariales > Xylariaceae > Xylaria > Xylaria venustula. The sequence goes on along the minus strand of MU389360.1, from coordinate 227,127 downwards.
ATGGCTCTAAAAGGGGTCAGCATCAGCGGTCGCGTCTTCGTTCACAGAAATAGCATGACTGGTAACAGACAGGTCTTCTAGATTTCTTTCGTTGTTGTCTTTAGTTTCTTTTTCTTTCCCTGTCCTCTTGTTGTGTGCCACTCCCGTAGAAGCCTCTTTCATTACTCAGCATCAACAGTCCTACAGCAATCTGATCCTGGTCCCGACGGTGACCAAGTTTTTGCTCCAGCTTCTGCTCCAGTCTTTGTCCCAGCTTACAGTACAGCTGCCGAGATATCATGACGCTATGCCACTCACTCATCTTATGCCACCGTCTTATGCCACCGTCTGGCGCCGTATTTCTTCATTCTTGCACCTTCTGTATGTAGATAGTCAGCTTGTATACAACTTACGTGTCCTATGCACTTTGGCATGAGCTGGCCTAGTTCTGACCTATAAGCCAGAGAAAGTCTCGTCATCAAACAATGGACTATCAATGCCTGATAACATCCCCGTCACTTTAGCCAGTCATCTATCGTTATGTTGTAGGTAGCTTCAATTGCCTACTACCGGGTATAGCTATGTCCACTACAGCTATACGACATATTTGAAGCATATAATCATCCGAAAGAGACGATGGAGCTGTATCTAGCGGGGCTATGCAGCACAGTAAGAAATGATCTCTGCTTACTTACCTTTTAGGTTAGTACCTACCTACCTTAACCTACCGGTCCCGTCCACTTAGCAGGCAGCCCGCCCCTTCTTGTCATCTGTGTGCAGGTGTGTAACGTCCACCCTCCTCTGGCTTCCCGTCTTGACCGTTGCCGACGACAGTGCCGACACAAAGCGTAGCAGCGGTGATGTCATCAAACCAAGAATTGACCCAGCGCGCTGGCTCGTGTCTGCTCGTGTCTGCTCGTGTGCAAACCGCCAGATGCCAGATATGCCAGATATGCCAGACATGCCATGGCGTCAACTTCACCAGAGCATGATGACGGGCCTCGGGAATCATGACCGACAATTGCCTGCCCTTGCCTGCCCGAGCCTACCTCGAAATCCCCAAACCAGCCTTGTCCAGATTGATGCAGATTGATGGTTGGGCTTCCTCTCCTCTAACCTCTTTTCTGCTGTTCCCTTCCCTTTTGTGCCCAATCCAGGCCCACCCAGCTCGCCAGCAGCCAGCCGAGCCAGCGCCAACCAGCACGCCCTCCACCGCTATTCATCTAGTAAGGGATCCCCTGGTAATGCAACTCGATGGTTCGCAACATGTAATAAGGCCCTGACACCCTGACACCCTGACACCCTGACACCCTAACACCCTAACACCCTAACGCCCTGATACACGCCTGTCCGGGGCGATGGGGGCGATGGTTGAACATGCCCGTTCGGGGACGCTCAGTGCCTAATGGTGCCCTACCAGTTCTGCCCTACTCGCCCAGCGTCGTCTCGTCGCCTGCCTGGTGCCCAATCAGTGGCGGCTCCCCCAGCTCCACCGGCCCTCGCTCCTGGCGAGCTATGGCAGCCGACCATGGGCCTGATAGAGTGTTCGCCTCGGTGCGTGGACACGTTGGCATAGTTCGCTGCAGGGTCATTCCCAGGTCCTCTGCCTGGTGGTACAGGCCGTAGTGCGCGCAGCTTGGTAGCCAGATCATGTTAGCAGATCTTCGCCGGAAGTGGAGCGGCCAGATTCACCGGCTTTGGGACGACAGACGGAGCCTTTCATCTCATGGCCGCGCATGATAGCCCAGATTGTATGGGCTCTATGGGCTCTGCTAACAAATTCACTGCCGCGCGCGCGCTCTCTCTGCTTAGTATGCACCCGGGCCCCTTTGGGTGACGGGCGCCCCCCGCGTGTGTGGAAGCCATCCTGCACCGCTTTGCCTCTCTAGGATGCCACCCAGTCACGGTGGCAAAATTGCGTTAAGCTTCACGACATAAAATAGCCCGTGCCGGCGCGTGTGAGAGCTCAGAGTCCGCAACATCTTCCAATAGTAGACTTTCTTCAGAGGTGAGCGACAGAGCACAACGCCCAATGTATGAGAAAGCTCGATGATCCACGGGTTTGTGTACCTTTGCCGGGGATATTACGACTTCGCTAGTGGTTCTAGTTGACGGCTAGCCCTATTTTCTTTACTCTCCCAGAGAACAGCCGATGCATCCAGGATAAAGCGCATCGTGGACATTTGAAACCAGGATACCATACTCCAGTGGCCAGGAACACGCCGGACTTCTTTCTTTTTCTCCCGGATATCTAGATAGTTCCCGGAGTTTTGATCCAAGGACCCGCGCTAGCCTCAGGACCAGCGCAATCTTGCTTGTTTTGTTCTGTTTCTTTTCGTGGCTTTATCTATATCTCAAGAGACTCCCGGAGGGCCATCTGAAAAGCCGAAACTTCGATATGACGCCCATCATGTCTCATGATTATTGGCCATCCACTCGCAGGTGCGACCACTCGATATGATCTCGTTTGTTGATATCGAAAAGTCAAGCTGACTCTTTCAAGCGTAATATATAATGACAGCCTGATGACGGAAAGCGCCGATCACGTCGGATACCAACCATCCAGGTAAGGTTGCGCATACAGCTCCTTTTCACCAGCAACTGGAATAACAGTGATGCCCAAAGGATGACGAGATTCCCATCCGGAGCAATGCCAGTGTACGGCATAGCAACAGCATCACCAGGGGGGCCAAGTGGTTCAGTCACACGACTAGAAGCCTTTCTCCCCCCTACCTCCCCCTACGTTTCGACTCCAACGCCTGTATCTCACAATACGTCGGGTCCAGCATATGGATCCTACACCAGTTCGAGCTCTCAAAGTTGGCCAGTTCAGGGTAAATATTCGCCTACAGATTCTGCAGAAGAATTGGCGAACGTGCTGGATTATAGACGGGATAGTATTGCAAGCACTTCTCCACCTTCAGGGCGTAAAGGCCGACCACAGAGAAAACCCTCGAACCGGGACGAGTTCGACGGACCACAAGTGCAGTTCCTTGCGCGACCCCCAGCCGAGTATCTTGCCATGCAAGAAAGGGAAATGCCTCATCTCCCAACCAACCTGCTAGTTTCCGAGCAGGATAGTGTGTTGGCTGCGGTTAACGATCGACTATCGCAATGTGCATTCGACTTTGTCGCAAAATATCAATTTCCCATACCACTTACTCAGGAGTACGTACTGAATTTTCCTGGGCGGTGTTCACTTGGTATCTGGGATTTCTCGGCCTGTACGGACTGAGAAAGAAGATTACTGAGAAAGAAGACTGATAGTTTGTCTAGCATGCGTCCCGTGGAGCGACCGCAAGATCGAGAATGGACAGAATGGGTATACTTACTTAAACGCCTCGCCACAAAGAGGCGGATCCCAGCGCGAGTTATTTATAATGGACAGATCAAACAGTTCGCCACAATCCTGGAAAACTCCCTCGAGATGCGACATGCCGCAAAGCATCAGTCACGCCCATTGAAGGATGACCGTAATATCCTACAACTAATTAGCGCTGGCATTCAAGTTGCTAAGATCCTGAAGGATGCAGCGGCAATGGATTATTTGGATAGACTTGTAAGTAATTCCACACACAATGTTTGTCCCAGGTTGCCAAGCAACGGTAGCGACATTTCGCCCATCGTACTTCGAGTAGCCTTGTCGAACTCCGACGCTGACTTTTGCAGTATGTTTCAACTGAACAACAGATTCAAGACCGAGCAGCGGCGTCGGCGGCACGGTTCCGTTGACTAGACCCAACTCTATTTACGTTACACACTCTCTCTCCCAGAAGAGCAGAATCGCCGGTGGGCAGAGTACACAATATTACGTTAAACAAACTCAACCGCAGTCGCGGTATATGATGAGAAACGAATTTTTTCCACAAAATATTAACAGGGAAAAAGAGGAAAACAAAAAAACAGAGACGGTTGGAAAACCAGCCATGATTGATGGTTTATGATAATGGTGCGCCGGTGAGCGGGTAGCCACTGATATTATTTTCTTGTAGATATCTGGTTATTGCGCTGGAATAATTTGGGGGCAAGCAGACCAACTTATTGCCGCATGAATACGCTGTACGAGACGAGTTTTCCTCCTCTATATATATACTATTCTGTCCTTGCACTCCCTTCTTTTTCTTTTCGGTTCCTATGACACTGATGCGGACCGCAACCTACTGGCGTGTCTCGGGTCTTTCCACGTTGCATTGTTCGCCCGCTAGAAATCGCGATCCCGGGAGAATAACCGATGCCACCCTTCTTAGGCTGCAACCTTGGGCAGCATTTTGGGCATAAAAGCCAACTGACATCACATGCTCGGGAGATGCTTTCTGAAATTTAGGTCGGGCACTCGTCTTAGTACTGCGGACTTGCATCTACTAACTGTACACGCAGACATCGTACTCCTCAATGCGGTTTAATCATTTCCTGGCAACTCCATGGCTCTGAGGAGAGGATCGGTTATTTCCGACGAGGAAAAGCCACATATTGATGATAGTTATTGGATCATCCAATCGAGTTGGGGCTGTGTAACGGAAGCTACCGTACTGTAACGGACACCGAGTCTCCAAACAGGGAATCCGCCAAGCGGCGCCCTCGGTAACCATTTCAGCCTAGTCCCTTGTGGCTGAGTGATTCTCGGGGCAGTCTTTCACAAGCTGAGCCCAAGAACTAGCTTTCTTTTGTGATCAAGTAAAGCAGACAACCTATTTTGAAAGGTTACCAAGCTCATTTCAGCCCGGCAGGCGTCTGGTGTTTGGTGTCGTCAGTTATTTAAACGACTGTCCGCCCAAACGAGCCCCCAGAACGGTACATGGGCAAGGGTATTCTCTTACAGATTCTCATGCCAACATCTATTAGACACTTGACTGAGCAGTCGCCTGAGAAGAGAGCCGCTCGTCGTTATTTTAGAACCGGGTGTTGACGTTAATCAAAGCTATTCTCCTGCATTACGACCTGCCACTTCGGTCTCTTCGCAGCGCAGAGCATGGCTTCAATAGCATCTGCTTCGCCGTCGCGACCAGATTTCGTTTATGCAGACTCGACTGAAGACACAGACTCCTGGCAGTATGTAGATGCTAACTCGTCGCCTTCTGGTTACCTTCCAAGTCCAGGTTCGAGCTTCAAAGGATGGGCTGTCATTGGACACTCAAATCACCTGGGAGCTTCACCAACTATGCCACCCTTGCCTCCCCCAACGTCGCACCCAAACCAACACAGTTTGGAAACAACGGCACAAGATCTTGATGCCCAGTTTTCTTCACAACTAGAAAGTCAGCAGTTGATGGAAGGTGATGATGCTCGATTTCTACATGTGTTTAACAGTAGGTACATTTTTGGTCAGTAACATGAAATGATAATCGGGGCTAATGATATAGACACAATGAGCGCATATACATTCGAATCGGATGTCCAGGAAGACACTATGTGTGATATTTCGAGCTTCGGAGGGATGGGTATCCAACCTCAGGCTACGGATTTGGGTATACCCATACAGTTTCAAGACGGCAATAACGTTGCTCCGTGGGCGCCTATGAGCTTGCCAGACAACGAATTCATGTTCTTTGGTATGGAAGATGTTAGTGCTCAGATGTCACGTACCACATCCTATGAATCTGCTGCAGCAAGCTCTCATCGCTCAAGCCCAAATATACCATCTCTGAAGCCCAGACATGCCAAGGACACCAATTCAACCAAGAAGATTACCAGTGGTAGAATCGAGAAGAAGAAATCGGCGCCTTCTTCGGACAACTTTGTTGTCTTCACGCCAAACATTATCAATCAACAGTCAGGTAGACCGAACCCTTTCGAGTGCTTCGAGGTGGTAGGAGGGATACAGCGTGGGCGGAAAGGCCCCCTGGCTAATAAGGCAGCCGAGAGGGCCCGAAATATTCGGAGGATGGGCGCTTGTTTTTGCTGTCGTAGGTAAGTCCGATGCATCACTGCGCCCTGGTTATACCCCCGACGACGACAACAAGAAGCTCATACTAATACCTGAAACAGCCGCAAAGTTAAATGTGACGAAGAGCGACCCTGTAAGAACTGCAAGAAGATTTCGGCGCAGATACCACAGCTCGTGTGCTGGCAGTTCTCCGACTTCTTGCCTGTGCTATTCCCGGGCTTCATCAGGGGCCACTTCAAAAGAGAAGCTATGGCCCGCTTCATCTCGGACAACGTGTCCGGTTTCTACGGCGTCTCTCCCTCGCCGGCCGAGCCTTGGCTCATCGAGCTGTCCTCGGGCTCGCGCTTCCGGTCAAAGCTAACCATTCCCGCCTCCTTCTGCGCACCCAAGGGCAATGAGATCTTGCGCCACTGGCATGTGAGCTTCGGTGCGCACCAGCTAGACCTGCATTTGCGTCCAGCCGTGCCCATCGGCGTCAACCCCAAAGACAGTAACCAGCGCGAGGCGCTGAAGCGGCGCACGCGCGAGTACATCGATAATCTAGTCAACGAGCCTCACTACGCCGAGCAAGTGACAGACTCGCTCCGCAGCACGCAACTGCCGCGCCGCGTATTGAGCATCGTGCAGCGCTACGCACAATGCTCCAAGTCCGCCATGGTGAAGCGCGCCCTGGCTGTCTACGTGACGCACTACGTGCTCACGCGCCAGCTCTGCCTGACACCGGCCACGCTCGACCGGCTCCAACGTCTGCAACAGACGCAGCCGGAGGAGCTCCCGTTCCTCCCGCCCGACATCAGCGCGCACTCGGCCTCCACCACGACGCGTATCCTCAACCGCCAGGTCAAGGCCGTGCTCGACGAGTATCTGCTGAAGGAGACGCAGAGCCTGTTCACGGCCTTCGGGGCAGCGTTGAAGCCGCGCTCCCGTGCCGAGTGGGCGTCGTGCCTCGCCACATTCCTCGTGCTCTGTCTCCTGTTCGAAGGCATCGAGGCCGTCGCCGATATGTTCGCCGTCTCCGAGGCCGAGGTCGCGCTACGCTCGCGGAGACCGAGTGTTTCTACTACTGCCACCACCACGGCGGACGAGAACAAAGTCGGTGGATTCGCCGTCGGCGGACGCAAGCAGGCGCTCGAGGTGTGTCGCGAGATCGACAACCTGCCGTTCCGACAAGTGGCGTATCGCTTCCACGCCGTGTACCAAACGCACCAGCCCAACATCGGGCTCCCCACAGCCGCGTCTTCGACCGGCAGTAGTGGAAGTGGAAATGCGAGCACCGGCATCACCTTCAACCCCCTTGTAGACCCCAAGTGGGACACAGACCTTGAGCCCGGGGCAGCCGAGATGGCGGCTTCGCTGCGGGCTCTATTGGATATTGACGGGAGCTGTAAGCGTCTATACCCCTTCCTTTTCCCCCTTCTTCCTCACATCCACACAACTATTCTACCGTTCCATTTTTCCTTTGACATTCATTCGAGTTTCCATCCCTCCGTACTTGAGACTCTGGCCCTTGTCGATCTGGAATAGCTATATAAACTGCACAAAGAAGAAGCAAACTGAAAGCAAGAAAACAAAAAGGAGAATTAGACTAATATATTTCCCCATAGGGCACGAGCTCGACTTCCTCGCCGCGGATCCGATCCTCTCGCAGGCAGAAGCACACCCGTATCCGCGCGACATCACTCTCGATTATACAGGGCGCTTGCTCGCGCGATTTCTACTGTCATTCACGGATGAGAAGTATCTCTTTGACGGGCAGTATTGAAGCACATGCTCGTTAAAATAAATATCCATATTGCCCTTCCTACCATCAGGGACAATATCAGCATCCCTTCTCCATTCTCAAATGGACAGGTTGCTGTATGGGAACCGTGTTTCTCACCGGTTCGTTTCTATTTATAAAGCAGTTAATGGTGTTGACAGCGTAAGGAACACGAATAACGTGCATTTCCGATATTATGAGAACACGAGAGAGATATCAAGTTAGAAATCCTATACCATCATATTGGTGAATGAATGAATATAGCGGGCATTGTGCTATTCACAAAAACTACTCAAACGATACGGACGGACGGACATCTGACGAGTATCGAGTTCACATGAAGTCATGACTAATTAATTCGCAATAATGATGCCGCTCATTCTACAATGTATAACGTACATGATAACCCAAATAAAAAAATCCCGACAAGACAAGAACAAAGCAACGCTCCAGATGCAGTACATGCCCGCTTAGCTAAATGAAGACTTATGGAAACAAAACGCCAGATCCAGACCCGGAAACTCGCTCTCCGCGCTTATAAGAATGCAAGCTAAAGCACTGATGGGAGATATGAGGTCCCAACGCACAGGAGCGAAGATGATGAGATAATGTCGTGAATCGCTGAATGCTTGCCTCTCTCGAGGGCGTTCCAAGTAGGATCAACGAGGAAATATAGCCAGTTGCGATACGAAAATGGCAATAATTTGATGATCCCCCGAGAAATTGACACCGTTAATTATGCCCAATAAAGCTATCTAGCTGGCGTGAATGGTCATTATAACAAATGAGATTCGTGGGTTCGCTAATGACCTGGCTGGTGTTTCGCACCGATAATTAGCTGTTTTATGGGAGGACGAGTCGCAAATTCTTTGCAACCACCGTTGAGATCCCTCTTTTTTTTTTGTGTGTGTGTGTGTGTGTCGTTTTGTTTTTTTCGATATTACCGGAATCTGTTTTGATGTAATGTCGTCGTTTATATGAAGCCGGCGTCACAAGCAACCTCGTATTTTCTTGCGCTTTCGAGCATGTGGATGTCTGGGATGTCGGCACCGAAGTCCATGATGAGAATTTTGGGGTCTTGGCCAGTACTAATGATCCGTCTGTAATCACACTTGGCACTCAAGACCCAGCTGGCATGCCATCTAGGAAAGTTCAGGAGTTGTTCTCCCGTCTCCATGTCAAAGACCTTGATGTCGGTGTCATAACTTCCACTGATGAGACGACCACTGACACTATCAAGATGTAAACTGCGGACAAGACTATCGTGCGCTGGTATGTCTCGGAGGCATTCTCCCGTGTTAGCATCCCAGATGCGAATAACCTTATCACTCCCCGCAGAAGCAATAAATCTCCCATCCTCTGAGAATTGACTGCAAGCAAGACCTTTAGTGTGACCTGCAAATTCTCGGATCGTCTTAGCACTGTCAATATTCCAGAGCCTCACTGAAAAGTCTCCAGAGCACGAAACGATCGTGTTTCCACGAAGCTGTACCGAATTCACAGGCCCAGTATGACCCCGTAATTGCTTGAGCAAAGTACCTGTCTCACGGTCCCATACACAAATAGTAATGTCTTTGGAGCAAGTAACGATGTGTTTGTCGTCAAAAGCCAGGTCAAGCACGGCCGCAGTGTGACATTGGAGACGCCGAACAGGACGATAGCCCGACTTGACACTATAGACTATGCAGGTAGAGTCGGATGATCCAGTTACAAGGATCTCGTCGTCGTACTGTAGACAGAGGATTGAGGCTTTATGATGTATCGGAAATGAGACGGTAACAGGCACCGACGGATTGGAGCGATGATTGTCAATAGACGAGGCGTAGTGTATCGGTTTACCGTTAGGATCGAATAGAATAGAGGTCTCGTTGACTACCTCGGGAGGTCCAATAACAAGGCGGCATTGCAGAGTTCGCATATCCCAGATTCGAATCGTCTTGTCTCGCGAGCCAGTAATGATTTTGTTCCTATTTGAGTCAGCAATGTAAACACATCAGGGCAAGTGTGAATGCATACTCATCGAACTGCAGGCAGTATATACTGTCTAGGTGCCCGTTTAAGTAAACCGCGCGAGCCTGCGTCCCAATCTTCCACTGCCGGTCAAGTTCCTCTCTGGCCTGATAGATTTTCTGCCAATCATGTCCAGGGCGAAGGGAAGGCACGCCAGCACCAACACCTGGCTGAATAGGCAAGCTAGTAGCATATGTATGAGTTTTTTCCCTCAGGAACGATTGCCGCCAGATATACTGATCTTGAATAACCCGGTTCCAAAGCCTCGATACCTGGCTGGCAACTCCTAGCTGGGTGGCATCTAAGTAGGCAAGTATTTGAACGGATAATTCCTGGGGTAATTCGCTTATGAAGTCGACTCTGGCGACGGCAGAATCTCCAGTGGTCATAGCATCGCCGTGTGCCTCGCTGGTTGTTACGGCAATTCCAATGCCACTTTCACGGTCATTTAACTCGTCAGTGGACAAATAGTGGTGTCGTGTGAACGCCAGATACTCGTTCTGTATGGCAGCAGCAGCTTTAGCGGCACCGCCTGTATGATGCGGGATGATCGGTGGTGCAAATCCGTGACCAGGGATCGGGTGTGCCGGGAAGGTAGATTCGAGAGGCGAGTGAATCGTTTCGAGGACGGCTCGCTCCCCATGCGACGTCTTGGTATGGCGGAAAGCAGTGGCCTGCCGTATTCGATTCCAGGCCGAATGGGCCGTGGTTGGGCGGCAGTCATGGTAGTCAACAGCCGTCTCGGAGCTCCGACGATCACGGCCTACTATGCCCTTCATCAAAGTCACCGACGCCCTGCGGAATCTCCTCTTCAACGATGTACCATGCCTCGACACGCCATTGTCTAGTCCATGTTTTTCCACTTCAATGGACAGCTCGCTAAAGCTCTGCGAGACATCGCCATCGTCTAAGAAGGGATCTCTGTGATGGTGCCTCCAGGGTAGATAGCTGCTCGCTCTACGGCCGACTCGAGACGGATTTGCAGTCAGCGGTCTAGGGGCGGCTTCTGATTGATGATCGTCTGGCTTCGTCCTGGCGTCATTGGAATATGAAGTCGCATCTGGAGTAGAGGGTCCGTGGTACACACTGGTAATGGGCAGTGTCGGCAGCGGCCCTTCGGCTGTCGCTGGCCCCATGGTGCCAGCCGTTTCGAAGCGAATGGTCAACGGGGTCGGCGGATTCTAAGAGGAAGGGCGAGGGACAAGCGACGGCACGGCGTGCTGAGCAACAGTGGACCGACCGAGTAATCGACGGGATTCCTAGGAAGACAGGAAGGAGAAGACAAGCGAAAGGCACGGGACAGTCGGCAATCGGGTTGTTGGTTCTTGGGTGCGTCGGACGAGAGATCGGACAAGCGACGGGGCGCGAAAGAAGGGACAGCTCGCGGGGTAACGAATGTAGATATATAGAAGAAAAGAAAAGGCCACAGCTACACCATGTAGGTAGGTAAAGTAGGTAGGTAGGTAGGTAGGTGGCTGCCTCTCTGAAGTTATAGAACTTGTCAGCTGACGACACAAGGTGCTGTCAAAGAATGTCTTCCAGCAGTGACGGTATCCGTTCCTCTGCTCTCCACCGACGGCCTTTTTTCGCCTACTGTGTGCGGCTTGAGTCAGACAAGTCTGGACGCAGCACCTGAGACTCAGCTACACGCCCAAAGCGAGGAGCGCGGACCAGAACGGGGCCTCAGCTGGGGCAAACCGACGGACTGGTGCAGAAAGGTTTTGAGTGGAAACTTAACCAACCAACAGAAAAGAGTCATAACCTACCTCAAGGAGAACAGAAAACCCAATTTCGGCCAACAAGATTTGTTTGTCTTGGAGGGCGATCTCCGCTAATAAGGTTATATCTATAAGGCTAGCGATGTAGTTTGAAAGGGGTCGACTGCAGTGCGTATGTATTGCCGAAGTCTAGGACAATAGGAAGGCTTGTACTGATGTAGACGCGATTCTAGATATGCTGGAGGGTGTGTATGTATATACAGACAAAGCCCGTCGTCGAATCTTGTAGGTATCTATGTAGTGTAAGACGAAAGTGGATTGTCTATCGGCGATGGCCGCGATCTTTGGCCGCGATCTTTGCTGGCTCACGAACAGTTCATCACTGGGACAATGACGGGGATAGGCACACAAACGGCAGTGTATGTATGTATGGACGGTCAAGACTGCATATACCTCTAAGTATGCAGTAGGGAGAGCGAAAGCAGGGGTAAGGGATAGAGCAGAAGGGGCAATAGTGTCAGGGGGGGTAGGGAGCAACAAATGCTAAAAGGCAATTGTCTATTGTTGATTGATTCGTGTTTCATTCACCATTGACACTACCGACGGCAGCTATTAATGGGGTCGGTGCATTGATCAACTGGCAGCTAGTGTGAATGTTGGGATCGGGGGATAAATCGAGTCAGCAAGTTCTTAAGCAGGTGGGAAAGCGTCCGGTATGGTAGTGTTTTACACTAGGCAGAGACGGTCAATGATGATAAGTAAAAATGAATGATGATGTTCAATGTTGTTGGTCTGTTTGAAGATAGCGTGGATAGCGTGGGATGAAGACCCTTCTTTTAGTAGTATACAGTAAGTACCCGAGTACCTACACTGAAATCGGGGTACCGTAGAACGCAAGACTTGTCCGCCTACGAAGTGCGGCAATCAGGGACTGAACCCAGTCTCCAGGTTTCAAGACCAACGCTAAATTTAATCCGTGTCGTGTGGTGGCAGTACCTGGGTCAGGTACAATACCCGTAGCAAGAAAAGGCTGCGGTACATACTACGTACATTATGTACATAATGTACGTAGTGATTGGTAAAGTACTGTGCCCCACTATTTATAGTTATCCCTGGACACTTACCGGTACGGGATCCCGCCGCTTACCTAAGGTAGTAGAAGGTTTTGTCACTTACATCTTACAGAAGGTAAGTGCCTACACTTCAGGCGGGTAGCATGTCTGGCCAAAGCAACTACCAACAACCCAAAACTTCTAGGCAACGTCAGATTACAATAATGATTTTTGCTACGATGGCTTGGAGGGTGCTCGAAAGGTGCCTACTAGGTGCCATCCACCGCATGACGTTATTCCTTGCCTATCAACTAAACGAATGTAACCTGGCTTGACCGCTACGATATTGACTACGACATAATAACCGCCTAATATACCTTCATCGACCTGGAACGGTCTCCTCCCATTCCACGTCTCGTGCCAGCCATTATCGAATCTGGAGCCTTGTTGATATTAATTGCAGACAACCAAATGTAATTGTCTAGATTGTTGGGGTCAATTTATATTGCCGCTACACGTGTCGCGACGTTCTACTACCAATATATGGGAACTGATTTAAATATAGAACACCAATCGTAGCGTTGTGAATATCATAAGTCATTCTGGCAGTAGACATCATAAACTAACTAGCCACATGACCGATATATCCCCGAAGACCACGTTCTCCTCAGCCTCATCGTTCGTGGCTAACATGATACCAGATATCCAAATCATACCTGTCTTCCTCTCAAAACGGAGAAAGTCCAATAGGAGAAGGGAAAGATTCGAACGGGTAAGGCCTGCCCATCTTCTTGTACTGGTCTCTTTCTTTTTTCGTCTCCCGCTTGTCGAACCTCCACCAAGGATTCGACGACTCGTCAAAGGTCTTCCAGCCGCCGTCTTCTTTGGTCGATCTGACCTCCTGGCCCCGGAGGATGACAAACCACGGGCGAGTTGCAGGGCGCGACCTCTTCCGTGAGAAAATAGATGTCCACTTGTGGTCGACGGGTGATAGCTTAGTCACCTGAAACCCGCCCGCCTGCAGAAGAACAATATGCCATTCTCGCTTCCGATGAGGATTGTGGTTGGTTACCATTATCTTGTTCGCAACTAGTTGCTGCAATCTTTCAAAACTATCTCCTGGAAGATCGTAGACTCGGTTTGCAAGGTTTTGTTCGTAGGCCATCTCCTGGCTAGTCCCACGTTTATGCTTATATGAGCGAACGGCATCCTCGTACATATCGGCAAGTTCACCCTGGCCGAAAGAGACGTCGGGTGTGACCGCTATACATTTAAAATCATTCATGGTCCATTGAGTTCCAAACTTGATACCAAACAACGACTTCCAGGCACGGCGAGAGTGCTTCTCTTCAGTGACGCTCAACTCCCAGGCTTCATAAGCAGTCGTGGTACGTTCACTGTCGAGGTTCATCTGCTTACGCCCATGATGGTCTAGGACGCTCTCCATTGAGTCAACAGAGACAGAATCGATGTCACGTGGCTCGTTGTCCATATTTGGGCCAGGAGAGGATGACCTCGAGCCGAAAGGACTCTTGGCTGGGAAGAATATGTTTTCGCGCGGTGGTGTTTCCGGTTCCTTGTCTATGCCTAGTGCCGGTGAGGGTGACCTCGAGCGGTGATTCTTGGAAGAGGAACCAACACTATCATGCGTGTCTTGCTCTGGAAAGAAAGGCGCCATATTTGAGTCAAGATGAGTGAAATCCGATGAGTCTAAGTCCTCAAGATGAAGGAAAGAGATGCTGACAACCAACTTAGATCATAATAACGAGTGGCAGGGAATTTCACCCCTTTAAATAATGATCATGAGCCGGCGATCGTCCATATCTAGGTCAACAATGCCAGCATCAAGACTCAACCTGCTGTTCTGCCTAGATATGAGGGCAGTCGTGTAATTGGCTGTCACGAAGCGTTGTGTTCTAACTGCAGCTAACAAGGCGGCGATGTATACCCAAGTAGGCCGCGCGACAATGCGCCAAAACCATTGATGGGATTTGATTCGTTGTGTCGTTAAGAGTTAGCTGCGAGCCGCTCTCAAGGTTAAGAACAATTGGTTGATGTGATACTACCTGCGTATGGTGAATAAGGTAGTCATCCTGCGGATAAGTCCTAACACTCTTAGATACTTCCCGTTGGTGCGCTGACTTAACCTAACGGTAGATCGCATTTCCTGTACTACTGTCCCTATCGTCACACGTCCTACCTCATCAACAACTCTTTGACACCGCAACGGCGAATGCCGTTAGTGTGTACCTTCACATTTGGTAAGGCATATTTGACAGCTCTTTGAATTAGCAAGGCAGTATATTGCTTACCTAATTGTTATTGAGCTCTAGCCGTTAAATGTCCTGTCTGTCAATCAATAAGACTTCCTAAGCCTGCAGCAGGCTTAGAAAAGCAGTATATTTAGATCGAACCGGGCCTCACTGTAGCCTGCGGTGATACACTTAAGCCAGTTTTCTGTTTGGTTTGGGGTAGAACAGAAAGCCAAACGTTTTAATCTACCCAAGTGTTTACGCCAGCGTTACACAGACTACGTATCATGAAGTCTGTTGTTGTACAGCGGGTAGCTCACCTCGGTTGAGATAAGCCTCAAGCCGCAAAACAATATACGCACTCAAACCTCAGTAACTCTCAATCCCTTCATGTTATATTTAGAAATTTCGCTCATTTTAGGATATTTTCGGTGTGGGTAGATCGGTCGTTGGAAATCTACGACCAATCTATTGTGGTCGTTGGAAATCTACGACCAATCTATTGTGATCTCGATTGCGACCCATCAAGTAACGTGTCTCAGGCATGGCAATCCCTTTTTACATCTCACTGCCAACAGCACCTGTGCGATCTCGTGTCACAGCGTGTCGTTCTATCAGTTCCAATGGTGCGGTTATGGTAGGGCAGATGATGAAACCCCGTTAATTTGGGGGACGAAGGGCGAGTTTGTCCCTTGCCTACTAAAGCACAATCATTTCACAGCACTTCGCTCGGGTTACCATGTTGACCTAAATATGTAGTACCTTTGCGTGGTTGTCCTTCCCACGACACGTAAGCTGCCTGTGTATCAATATATGTTCGAGGATTGACATATAAATACCATGACAGATAGCTGCTCAACATGGCCTTTCGGTATCAATCAGTGACTGGCAAGACACGGTATGTTTGCTGCTTTATGTACGAACTATACGAGCCCTAAAGTTCGTTCTCCAAAGGTTAGAAAATAACTTCTGTCTCTCCATGATACCCTACTCAAGAAGATACTAAGCATCGATAGTTCAGGAAGCAGTACTCTTGAAAACACAAGATGTCAACCTACGGTAGTATCGTGAACGGTTTAGTGCGCAACCTGCCGTTCGCAAACATCTACCAATATGCTTCCGTCAATGGAAGCCAGGCACCTGCCGAAGCAATCCCAGCCGCAGCCGCCGTAGTCGGTAACACCACGGCATCACCAGCCACTGTCAATAACGACGTGTTGACCGCGGTCAACACCGCGGTCGTGGGCTCTGCAATCCTTTACACCACAGTCACACCCCAATCATCTGTTTCTCCAGACCCCACGGCCCAGGATTCACCTGCTGAGACACTGTCGGGAGGGATATTGGACTTCCTGTCCAGCGGCGACGATATCATCACGCCAGCGCCTACACCTTCAGATGACGAGCCACCACCGAAGGTGACAGTTGATAGTGCTATACCTAAAATCACTATCGAGACTGTCCGCAAGTCTACTCCCGCTGCGACGACGACTCCAGGGGGACAGGCTTAATGAACCAGACGTACCAAGTCATCAGCCCCTTTTTCTCAACATTCACAACTACTGCGCCCGATGGGGCTCAAGTGGTTTGTCCCAGGTCTTGAGACATACATGTCAAGCTAAAGCTTATCGGGTCCCCGTCGTTTCCGGAATAAGAAAATGCCTTGTCATACTCGATGTTGTCGTAGTTCGAAAGCCAGATTAGGCTGACGTCAAAGAAGGCCACTGGGGGCAATTGGCATGGTGAGGGTATTCAGCATCATCACATCTCGAAAATAAGAGAAATTGCTCTCGACTTAGTCTTCCTTGCTGGTTTAGGAATAAGCGACAGACACTTTTCATTGATGGCGATACGTTATACTATATATGTAGTTGTGTACTTGTTCAGTTAATGAGTTTACATCGAAAAAATATCTTCCACATTGTAGTTTTCCTTGGGAAACTTTGATAGGCGCTTGGAATCTCCTGTATGGCCCTTATTGAATCAGGCAGGTTTCGAGGTCCAACAAAGTCTTAGGGTATCCAGTAAGTGAAAGGATATACAGTCCTTTAGTAAGTACCTCGTAGCCAAAAGAGCACATATCAGATGTAGTTGCTCGGTTTACTACTAGGATCTAGGTATGTACCTAAGTACCTACCTATGAATATCAAGCAGACTGCACGTACCTTCCGTTATTGTTTCTGATCTTGTAAAACTGCCCCCATGTCTTTAGGAAATTCAAGTCTACTTAGCTCAAGTATGTTTCTTTCCCCCTACCGCCCGCAAACTTGTACCTTGTCTCAGCTTTGGCTTCCACCGGCACCCATCTATTAGCGAGGTATGTAGGTCTCTTTTTCTATCTATGGCTGTTATATCTTAATTAACACAGATATACAGCTACCTAGTTTGATTCGAGTCTCTCTCAAACATCTCAGCATCTACAATGGCAGTTTTCGACCAGATTCCAGGAGTCAAAGTCACCGTACAGATATGTGGCCAGGACGCTGCCGAGTACGTTGATCCTCATGCATCTGAGTCGGATCCTGATGATCATCATGAGTGCCCTATCGTCTCAAGGTACATTGAGTCCATCGACGACGCAGAGTTCTCGATCAAAGTAGCGATCGACGACGAAGTCTATGCATGGGACGACATGCTGCACGTTCTGTCGGTTCGAGTGCAAATCGACGGACGAAAGATACGAGGCAAAATAATCCAACGGGGCTGCAAATTTATTGTGGTGAGAGGAGTCGAGGAATATTTGAAAAGCTCTCAGCTATGGCTTAACAAGACGTTCAAGTTCTCAGCTATAAACACAGGTGAGGCTTATGCTATTTAAATATCGACTCTATGACTAACTCAGGTATCAGTTGATGATAATGATCTAGGACGAGTCCAGAAAGACATGAACAGTGTCAAAGGAGTCGGTCTCATTCAAGTCACACTCGAGCGGCGAGTCAAAGAAAAGCGAGTTCCGACAACACCTGAGTCGGTCACCAACGCCAGTGCGCTTGAAGTAGCAGAGAAATCACTCAAGAAAAAATTCGTGTCCCACTCTACATCGTATGTAACTCTTCAGACTCCGGGTTCTAAAACTAGTGCTGAATGTTCAATGCTTTCTAGCTTCGGCAAGGACAAAGTCATACAACCCTCTGACCGGTGGCGTACCAGCCTTGTGTCAACGGACAAGGGTCCAATCGTAGTTTTCCGTTTCATATATAGATCTAAAGGTATGAAACTCCCGGATCTACCATGCGAGTATCTACTCATTTCTTACTAGAGGGCTTGAAGCAAGAGTTGGTTATCCCACGAACGCCGCCGCCTGAATTAGCCGCTCCTGCTATTTGGCAGTCCGTTCGAGATCTGACGATGAGTGAACTCCAGCGTCGTAAGCCCCTCCCAAATGGTGATCCTGTGGTTCCAACGAGGAACTCCTACACGACAGTTGCTTTGTTAGCTGCCTAAAGACTTGCTAATTTGCATTATGTAGTTGCACAAGAGAGACTCGATCAAATCAAAGTATGTTTTCCTTTTAAGACACTGAGAAAGCTGGCTGACTTTTATGCAGGCGGAGGCAGCTGAATCTCCCATAAAGAACGAAGCAAAGGGAGATATCAACAGTACATATATATCCACCATGAAGCGAGAACTGATAGAGATCGTGGACAGTGATGAAGAGGCAGAAAAGGCCCGTCCAGCAAAGCGTCCCGCAGTGACTGTGGATTTGACCGACAACTGAAGATCTGAAAAAGAATTGCGGGCTTTTCGATTTCTAGCATGAAATTGGCTATCTATAAGCAGTTATATCATGTCGTCGCTCTTACCGAACCAAACGGAATGACTGCTGTCTCCTAGTATAAAGATGTATGACTGCTCCAGGGCTATTTAAAAAGTTCAACTACCAAGCAACGACACTGAGGGCTGAGAAAAGAGCTTATTGAAGATATATAGCTACGGAATCGTAGCCTAGTTGGATCCCATGGTTAGCTACCAAGAGAAAACAATGTATGCTTAACAACATGTAGCAGTAAAAGGCTCAGCTATGCATCTGTCTCCATTTACTAATGCGGCACATGTGCCTCTTCTTGCGATGACATGAGTCTCAGGCAGAGTCGAATGATATGTGGACGAGGTATATAGTCATGAGATAACGACGAAGCTGCACTGGAAGAACATTAAATACCCTGCAGCTGTCTTCCAGAGGCTACTTATGTAGCTTCAGTATATAGACTCGTAAACACCTAAATACTTAATGATTCAAGCCCCCTCAGAAGTACTGCCTGTGACATTTTTCGTACATCAATTTCACGTAGGTATCTAGGTACTTGAACCATACATAAATATTGCTTTGCGGGAAGTTACGAGGTAACTACAGGGACTCGGGCTTGTCAACCTTGCGTAGTTGCTACGTAAGGTAGTTAACCAGTTGCATCTGGATTTCTAGAAAGTTACTTCAACTTAGACTTCCCACCATCTCTTATCCTTCTTCAACGCCAGATAACAGGTGCGTCAGTTTGTCACTTTTTTTTCTTTTACACATCTCTGTTGTGCACATCTTCTCCACCACCTAGCATACCAACATCGGTGCAGCTCTGAAGACCCCCAACATCAAGTCCCAATGGCAATCCTCGAGGACGCCCCGGGCATCGAGGTAACCGTGCAGATTGCCGGAAAAGATGCGCCTGAATATGAGGCTGGCGATGAAAAGAGCAAGCCTCTAGATAAACCCCCTCATCCGACAGTCACAAAGTACATCGAGTCTATTGATGATGCTGAATTTGCCGTCAAGATTGTGGCAAGCAGCGAGCATGCCTGGGGCTACAAAGGACACGTGCTTGTGTGTCGTGTGTATATTGATGGCAATCATATCATATCAAAGTTCACGTATGAATCGGGTGAGATTGCTTTAAACAGCATGGAAGCATTCTGCACGAAGTCCCAACAATGGAAAAGTTCCAAGCTCAAGTTCTCTGCTGTCAGCATTAGTACGATAGCCCGGCACATGTCCCGTTCAATGATTCAAGATTGCTGACAATATCGACCAGCCGAAGAATCTCACCCAGAGAGCCTTATGCAAGACGCCGAGGCCGTCAAAAACCTAGGACTGATCAAGGTCGTTGTAGAGCGACATATCAAAACTGGCCATCCATATGTCTGTTGCGAGAAACCTTTGGCCAACAACAAGAAACTCAAGTTCAGTGCAAAGTTGATGAAGGGGAAGGCTATTTCCCACGGGACAACGCGCGTCAACCTTATACCGTATGGTCACCCACGACTATCTCGCTAACGGTAATACAGCTTTTCGTCTTCAAAGCCGATACAGACGCCAAAACACAGGCAATCTAAGCGTCTACCCGAAGATAATGGACCCATTGCCGTCTTTCAGTTCCTATACAGATCTAAAGGTGCAATAGCACGATGAAGACATGCTTTTGGACATGGCTAATTGTTTGCTCAGACGCGCTACAGCAGACCTTGGTCATTCCTCGCAGTCCGCTTTCGCCCAGTCCACCTCCATCGTCTTCTAAGGCATTCGGTGAATTATCTCCGGTTGAGATTGAGCGTCGTACGTAAAAATGCTCTTGTTCTTTAGCTTCAAGTGTTCTATCACATGCTTAATCCGTCCATGGTGGGAAATTCATAAAACCAGGCATCAGGTCCAGGCTATCATTGTCAGAGAAGCTAAGCAGCTCTCTTGAAACGTGAGATCGGAGAGCTAATCCTGGGTCTTATTCAGTGGCAAGGGAGAGGTTCGAGCAGATTCAGGTGGGTGCCTGGAATGACGGATCAGGGTTAGACGGGAGCTGACAACCGAGTACAGGGAGGCGAAGCACTAAAGAAAGAGGCTGAACCGTCCAAGCGAAGACTTAAGAGCGAAGATTTGACTGAAGAAGACGCGAATCCGAGAAAGACAAAACGAAGAGCCCAGTTCATCGATCTGACCCTTGACTGAGTTGATATGATTTCGCTATCACAGGGATTGCATCACCTGAGGGGGTAAATGTCAGGACGACATGGAGGCGTTGGCGTCACCACCTAATAGAAAACAGGCTTGAAAACGTAGAATGGTGGCCTATACGTTCTCGACGCCAATGCAAAGTAAAGAGTATACTTCGTAACACCAGGAGAGAAAGTCTAAAATTCTGGTCAGTGGTTACATGTAGATCTGAGATCTTAATTCAGCACTGCAGCTTTGGTGGGGCAGTTCCCCAGCTTTTTGGGGGTTTCTTAGAGCTAGGTACGGTAGTAGAAAGGTGGCTAGCTCCACTTATATCTCCAAGCAAGATGAAACCCCAAAACTTTCTTTCAGAGTGATCAATTTCGAATCGTTATAATTCCCTACCTACCTATCTCTTATATATCTCCTCTCCCGCGACCGTACGTCACCATCCATAGCCAAAATGGCAGATAAGACAACATCGAAACCCCCACGAAAGCCGTCGCCCGTCAAGACCGGCTACCTGATCTTCTACAATGCGGTGTCGGCAATTCTGTGGCTCACGGTGCTGGGCCGCATCGTGGCCGTCAACGTGATTAAGGGTCCGCACTACGCGTACCCGGCCGTCGGCGAGTTCTGCAAATGGACGCAGACGCTTGCGGGTATGGAGGTGCTGCACTCATTGTTCGGTAAGCAAGCTCTGTCGTCTCTTCGTCCGATTGCAACAATTCCCCCATAGAAGACTATGGTTCGGAACTTAATGGGGGATACCTATTCTCGACCTCTGAAGCATCGGACGCCAAATACAGCAATGCACCTTCTGAAGCCTCCAATCGAAACCAACGACGTACCAAAGCCAGTCGCCAAGACATGACTATTCTAACACCAAACCTTCAAACTAGGAATCGTCCGCGCCCCTCTCATCACGACTTTCATGCAAGTCTTCAGCCGCTATGCCATCGTATGGGGCATCACCGACCTGTTCCCGCAGCTGGGCGCGCACCCGGCCTACAGCAGCATGCTCGTAGCGTGGTCCACCACCGAGGTGATCCGATACTCGTACTTCGCGCTGACGCTATCGGGCCAGCAGCCGTCGGCTCTGCACTGGCTGCGGTACCACGCCTTCTTCATCCTCTACCCGCTCGGCATCTCCAGCGAGGCCTGGCTGATCTGGCGCGCCGTCGAGCCTTCGAAGCACGCCGTGCACCCGCTCTACAGCACCGCGCTCTGGGCTTATGTTGTTTTGGTCTATCCTCCTTGTAAGTCTGCCGCTCTTGTATTTCAGGGTTGTTTTCACCGGAGAGGTGGAATTGAGTGTAAGAGCGCTATGCGAAGACGGCGGAGGCTTGAGCGCAACAAAGATCCAAACGAAAAGTCATGTTGTTTACTGACCGTTCTACCTGAATCTAGCTGCTTACATTCTATATACACACATGATGGCCCAGCGACGTAAGGTCCTGAAGGCATCCAACATCAAGGCCACACAATAAACGCCCATACTTCAAGATGCGGTAATATAGGAATAAAAATAAGGGGTGGGGGTATCTGCTCATGGAGCATAATGCTATTGATGTGAAATGAGGTGTAATATTTACGTGAGAAGATAAGAGAGCTAGATACTAGTATTATATAAAGGTATAGACAAAATCGGGAAAAGGGGAAATCAGTACTAACCGAGACATACATACAAAGAATAAAGCTAATGCCACTAATTCACTCGAGATCACCCCGCGTGCTCGTCTCGTACCAGTCGTTCTTTGACCAAGCCACAATGAAGTCCTTCGCATCTTCAGACAGTCGTCCATATCCCGGGTTCTCTTTCGCCTCGAACATAGCTAGCGAGCCAGATTAGCAAGTGATCTCCAGACCGGCAACATAATGGATGGGTGAGAAATTACGTACCCATATGGGCACCTGTCTCGTCGGTGGCTGCATCGTTGACCGCCTCCTTCCAAACACCAGCAGCTTGTTTAGAAGGCAAATTGCAGAAGGTCCTCTCATTACCCAGCACCGTGCCCACCATGCTAACTTGCTTCGGCGCGGCTGCTTTCCCGAGTCTCGTGTATAGATTCGCGAACCCGATATTGAGCTCCCCATTCAGCCGCAGCATGGTGCGGACTCGATTCTTGAGCTCTTCGCCGCGCGCCAGGCAGCCGACGAACTCGAGATACGACGACACCCAGGACCATCCCGTCGTGATCTGCTCGCGGTTCAGGTACGCAGCCGCACCACCAGCAGCAACAGCACCGGCCGCGCCGGCAACCATGGCGATCTTCCCCCAACTCGCCCATCCGCCGCCCTTGGGTGCATTAGGTTTGTCGTTTTCGTCGGGGGCGGGAAGCGCTGCCACAGGCTTTTTCTTGCCAGCGGACGGCTGATCTTGGCTGCCGGAGCCCCAGAACACCGTCGATAGTCCGCTTAGCTGCGTCCAAGCCGCCGCGGCGTTATTATAGTGGTTCTCGGCGCCGTGAGCCACGACGCCGGGAGCGATGCCTAGAAACGGCGTGTCGAAGGCGAGGACACCTTGTATGTACGGAAACATCAAGGCGCTGAGGCCTTCGGGGGAGGGCGTCCGCCTGTTTCCTTGCCTCATATCCGGATGGCCCTCCTCGCTATGTGGAATAGGTTTCTCGCTCGCGAGGGCGAGGACTGTCTCGGCGGCTACGATTCCACCCATCGAATGTCCGATCAGAATGGTGTGGACGGACGGGTCTACTGTCGGAGAAGGTGTGCCGTTCGCTACTTCGATGTCGATGACGCGCTCGAGAAGCCAGTCCCGGAATCGTGATACGCATTCGTGTAGGTCCCCGCGCGTCTCGTACTTGGGGTAGGTGACAGCTTGGACGTCGACCTTGGGGAGCGCTGCGCTGATCAGGGCAGCGAGGTGCAGAGCGAACTCCGACTTGGCCCCGAAGGTGTCCTCGCCCCCCTACAGCATTCATATCGAGTATTAGTCTTCTGACAGAAGCATACCGGGGCGGCTCTTTGTATCCCGAATGAAAAGATGACTTGTAGTATGGATGAGACAATGTGGCAAAGCAAGGCTGGCAAGGCTGGCTACCTGTAGATGAAGCAAAGTGATGTGGGCGGGGTTAAAATCATACCTTGAAGCCGTGGATGAAGCACAAAAGCAGTGTCTTCTTCATCTTGCCCCATCGACAAACTCATAAGCCGGGAACGAAGAGAAAAAGACACATTAGTAATACCATATGGCGAAGAATAGGTCACCGATGCGCAAGATCTTGAATCGCCTTAAGGCTGGAACTACTACATATGTAAGTGCAGATGATGCACCCCACTATCTTCGGGTCCTAAGATGCCCCTCTCGCCCCTCTATTGACGACTCGGTAGCGCATATCTACATACATTAAGATCCTTGAAAAGACCCCTAGACGAGTCCCTCGGTAGGTGTCAATTAGGTACCCGTGCGGACTCCACAGGCACGATTTATTCCAATTGATTGTTTTGGTGTTACGTTATGGTAATGGACAACCTCATGCTCTTTAAAAGTATCTAACGGTGCTACAGAACCAAAAACCATGATTTCCCGCTACAGCTAGGTATGTACATATACTACTCCAAGTATCCAAACTTTGAGGGAAAGGCCTTTTAGTAAGTAGCAGCTAGTCTCTGGACTAGATAGTCTCCGCTGTTGATTCCCGGATATTTCCTATCCTTCTCAGCCTGGTATGTGCTGGGAATAGCCTCGATGTGGCTCTTGAAGTTGGGGTTGCAGAAATACCTATTCTCTCCTGTCAGCTTTTCTCGATACATGGTGCAGTGGCGGGCGCCATCACATACGCGATGCTATACCGAGCAGGGTAGACGTCGCTGCCTCCCGACGGCGGCTCGACGACGCGGTGTATTGTACTCTTGATATTGTCGTTACTCCATCTTGCAAGCAGATCTCCCGCGTTTACCACACATGTGTCCTCGATGGGCGTGGCATCGACAAACGCGCCGGTCGGGCTCCGCACCTGCAAGCCACCTCGCGAGTCCTGGAAGAGCAGCGTGATAGACCCGTAGTCGCTGTGCGCGCCGGCGCGTACCTGTCCCGGATTGATCGTGAACACGTCTTTCCGGACCTCGGGATAGTGGAGCAGACGCAGAGTGTTGTCGCCGACGTCTGTGAAGCCGTCGAACCAGTGCTCGTCGATTCCCAGCCCGACTGCGATGGCGCGCATCACCTCCATATGCAGGTCCTTGCACTTATCATGGAACTCGACCATAGTCTTCTTAAATCCAACGAGTTCACCCTCCTCTACGGGCCAGTGATTCGGGTGCCCCAGCTCACCTTCGCGGCCGATCTCGAGACTCTCCTTAAGATCTGGAGCAGCGTCCCGCAGCCTCTTGACGTCTTCTTGGTTAATCAGCGTCGTAGTCTTCTCACGCCCCGGGGCAGAGTACCCTCGGTTTGCCTCTGGAGTTGTCCAGCAATGCGACATTTTTGTTTCAAGCGGCAGCTTAAAATACTTGGCCGAGGTCTCGAATAGATGCTTGCGATAATCCGGGGAGATGGGAAGCCCCTTCAGATATATGAAACCTGCAGTCTGAAAGCCATGGAGAATCGCCTTCGCTGTCTTCTTTCGTTGCTCAGGCGTCCCGTTTAAGAATAGGGAAAAGTCGATCAACTGTTGTTTGGTAAGCTTTTTATGTTACATGTGCCCGGGTAAGATCACGAAACGGGATCTTTAACCTACAGGAATCACCAACCCTTCGCTTTTCACTGCAGCGGATTCCATCTTATCTTTTTAGATGACCTGTGCCGAAGGTGCAAAGCTGCTGAATTACACGAAAGGAGAAAAGAAGAACTTTGGGCGCTTTGTTCTGATAAGAAAGAGACTTGTCTTGGAAGCGTAGGGATTAACTAAATATTAGGACGTAAGTATGAGGCAACGGTAATCGACTGCTGGTTCTCAAAGTCTTCACTATGTGGATATATCAGCACATTATAAGCGACAAAGAGCTTGTGAGGGTTGAGCTGAATTTATTAAAGAATTAATTCGTATCTATCAGATCAAGCTGCACAACAGAGACTAAGACCATTGGTTGCACTTTATACTGACGTTACCCCACAGACATCAACACCTGCATAGATAAGCGCCCGTACGAGGGGGAGGGGAAGCATCAAGGCGGGGCAGATAGGTATGGCTACCTACCTCACTTGACCTAATCAGTAGGTTGTCGACCGAGAAGCTGCAAATGAAGTAGATAAGTGGTGTTGTGTTTGGACTTGCTGAAATCGGCTCTCTCAGGTGAAGTATGCAGAATCATCGTTGAAGCTTTTACTGCATCGTCTCTTACCAGTTACATATTAGTTGTTTATCTACACATCACAACAGCTCTGACCAACCTTCAGCTCATACTTCTCAGCCACTCTTGAGTATTGTCATTCGTTCCTTCAGCTGTAGGGCTCCGAGCCTCTTCAGCTCAGTCTTATATAACTCGCCCATTAGATTGGCAGCTCATAATTGGTTCGGCATAAAAGAGAAAATAAAAATGAACTCTTCGGATTCTAAAGTGGTTGATGTCCACACCCACATGTACCCTCCGGCCTACGTCGGACTGCTCGAGTCGAGGAAAACCATTCCTTTGATCCGCCGGTTCGCAGGTGCCAAGGATCCCCGGTACATCATCCTACCAGCAGAGGCGGAGGCGTTGGACAAGATTACATCCTCCGGGTCTGACACACTCCCTGCAAACCTCCCCGGTCGGCCAATAACGACACATTACTCATCACTAGCCCAGAAAATCCATTTCATGGATACACATGGTATCGACATCTCCGTCATCTCACTTGCGAATCCATGGCTCGACTTCGTGCCGTCCGAAGCGGCTGGGGAGACGGCGAAGTCAATCAACAGCTCATTCAGCGAGATGTGTGGTAACGTACCAGGTCGGCTGTACTTCTTCGCCACGCTGCCCCTGACCGCACCACCCGAGACTCTGCTCGCAGCTATCGGACACATCAAGGGCCTGAAATACTGCCGCGGCGTGATCCTAGGGACCTCAGGGCTGGGAAAGGGGCTAGACGACGCGGCGCTGGTCCCCGTGTTCCGCGCCCTGGCCGCCAACAAGCTGACCGTCTTCCTGCACCCGCACTACGGGCTTCCGAGCGAGGTCTGGGGGCCCCGCGCCACCGAGGAGTACGGACATGTGCTCCCGCTCGCCTTGGGCTTCCCCATGGAGACCACCATCGCCGTGGCCCGCATGTACCTGGCGGGCGTGTTCGACGCCGTGCCGGACCTGCGCATGCTGCTCGCCCACAGCGGCGGCACGCTGCCTTTCCTGGCCGGCCGTATCGAGAGCTGCATCGTGCACGACGGCCATCTCGTGCGCGAGGGAAAGGTCGGGCCCGCCCGGCGGACGATATGGCAGGTTCTGAAGGAACAAGTCTACCTCGACGCCGTGGTGTACTCGGACGTCGGGCTCAAGGCCGCCATCGACGCGAGTGGCGTCGATAGGCTCATGTTCGGCACCGATCACCCGTTCTTCCCGCCACTGAACAGCGACGAGCAGGGCGAGTGGGAGAGCATGACCTGGAACAAGGAGGCGGTTAGTAAGGCCTTGGGCGCTGATAGTGAGGGTGCGAAGGCGGTCATGGGCGGGAATGCTGTCGGGGTGCTGAAGTTGTACGGAGATGAGTAGGCGAGTGAAGTTGACTTCATATTGTCTCCAATCTGGGACCTGTATGAATTATGGGCATGGATGCCTTAATGTTTCACATTTGGGTCTTGTGCTCGAAAAGAAATAGAAATATTAATCTCGCCAAGAGCGCGCGAGAGGGCGTTGTCCTACGTACAGGAAACTACATGATGATTAAGTACATATGTCTACTTTGGCGTACGTTGGGGTCCGGAGCTTCGTATAGTAAATCCACTATATAGAAAACGGAATAACGAAGCCAACCAGTGGTGTTTATAGTCTTACATGAATTGCATGCCTAAGAGTAATAATTAGAAACAATGTCAGCTCCTACGACATACCCCCCCGAAGACCTTGTGCAGGAAATTTCTTTCCAACATGTTTGATCTCGGTTCCAGTGTTTGCGGCAATAAGGAGCTGAAGTTCTAATATGTGATACAGCATTATTGAAGCACAGGTGTTATGTTTGTATAAGATTCGGTATCACAATATCAGGCGAATATGCCCCGAATGGTTAGGTCCTACGCCTGTAAGATGCTGGCCAAACTGAAAGGTTTAATGCCTTCCCGTGATATTATCTTTTTTTTCTTCCTCCTTTCCCGAGACGTTGAGGATTTATGTACGCCGCATCGTCAGCACCATGATTGGGTCGCTGGTAGGGCAAGGAGTCATTGATAGACACTCGTGTTTAACGTTCCTCTCTACCAGTTAACCTTTTTCTCTGCCAGCGATCGGGAAACATCTGGCAAGACCAGCTAAACAATGTCAGTTCGGTATCACCGCATGATTGCTGAGTCCCGCGCATCGGCGTCGTTCAATGTCCTACCGTATTACTACGTATAGGGCAGATGAGCCGTCTTAAGATTTACTACCGTTTCAGAGTCTTGATCCCGCAATCTCTGTGGCAGCTTTGAAGTCAGAGATTGCCAGTGGCGCGTGTCTCCAAGAATTGTAATAATCTCTGACGACTCCGTGACTTCTCTTTTGCGTGACCGCGTTGTAGATTCGGTGTTATAAAGATGCGGTAGGGTCCTCTTCGAAGCCCTCATTCATAGTAGAATACAAATCTGGACAGTGTTCTTACCCAAACAATATCATCCCCTAACCAACATCCGCTGACTTCTAACTATACCAGAGCAGAAAAGAACAGCTAGAAAAATACTAAGAATCCTCTTTTCACTCATTGCCATGGATGTTTGGCATACGGCTGTATCCCAGCTCACAGAGCCCAGATACGAGATCGACACCATCTTGGGATCGCAATGGTGGCATGTTCTGTCAACCCACACATCGACTGAGGGAGGGCGTCAAAGGACCGTGGCCGTCTTAGCGCAGGTCGCTACCGGAACCCGCACATACAAGCTCGATTTAGGAGGGAAAGACAAGGAGGCGCTCGATCTCATCACCTCCATGATCCCGACGTCGCCGGAGACCCTCAACGGGGGGTTCTGGTTCAGATATGAGAGGCTCAAATTCGCGTGGTTATTTTACCGCAAGTATTCTCCCTCAATATATCATCTTCCTTCTTCGTTTCTCATTTCTATCTTATTCCGAAAGTATGTTTTTTTGCACGTATACTTACTTCTACTATGTTGTATTTCTCGTCCGGGGCGTGAACAATGAATTATCCATACCGTGTTTAATAACGAAATGAGCTTCTAGAAGATGGGAGACCACCGGGGGATATGATAAATCTGCCATTATCATTTTTAGATGCAGCCTAAGATATCCATATAGAATGGTACAGCAGAGCCCTCGGGTAGGAAAGAGTCAAGTTGCCGCTAGGTTATACCGATGCTTAGAAACAACCATTCGGAGGGTTCTATACAACAGGAGAGGAGACGGGGACGGGAGAAAGGGTTTCAAGCGTAGTTTATAAGTCTCCAATGACGATAAACCGATTAAAATGAGGAAAAGCTATTGTATCTCGTTCTTCGTGTAGATGATTAGTCCCTGATCTTGGATGTTAACAGATACATACCGCGTCCTCAACAGGTCCTTTATGACATTGACGAGGAGGTGTAATCCAGGACAGGATCTGGAAATTAGGGCCGTAGTTGGCGCATGTTCGTGTTATGGCTTTATAAAACCGGCTCTTGGCGATGTGTTGGGGGAGTCTGCCACCCGTCGTTTGCGGGCTGATGGACACTTTAAACAATTCAACGCCACAAGTGCACCAGCCACAGAAGCATGGCTAATTACCTAACGCCCCACAATTAAGCACCTATTGTTTTTTAAAACGAGCCGCAGCTTTTCTTCTCTTCCTCTTCTCCCTTTTCCTTCCTTCAAGGCACTAATCCTTATCATCAAGACATTTATCTCCTTTGTTTTTCGTTTTGAAATTCAGTAGGATCCCAAGATCGTCCTGACCATTTACATGTGCCGAGAAGGAAAGCTCTTCAACGCA
Source organism: Xylaria venustula (assembly GCA_022578775.1). Lineage (NCBI taxonomy): Eukaryota > Fungi > Ascomycota > Sordariomycetes > Xylariales > Xylariaceae > Xylaria > Xylaria venustula. The sequence continues at coordinate 197,504 of MU389360.1, read as the reverse complement.
GTCTTTTTTCGCTAGCAGTACCTGCAAGACCAAACCACTGGGTCGCTGTTAGATAGATACTGCTGACATATTCGAATCCTGCCTACATCCCATCTGTATTGTGGTACACGTAATCGACCATGCCCAACACTTTTCTATTCCCAGCATAGGTTACGTATTTTGCATAGTAGCAGATATTTCTATTTTCGTTGTTCTTGTGGATGAAATAGACCCTACCTACGTGACGGAACAGACATAGAGGAATACCACTGCGTCACTGATTGCTTATGCTCAGAAAAGCACTCTTGGCAATCAAAATATTGGCATGCTGATTATATCTATATTGATATACTCTGCTTGTAGAGCTGGGTTTACATGGGCAATTTGAATCGGCACGCGTTTGAGAGGACCTGTCATCTGTCAAGTCTATCAATGCCTTTAATACAAAATAGAACACCGCCGCTTCCAGACCCGCCTGTTGCAACGCTAATCAAGGAATGTTGGAGTGAAACATTCGTAGAACCCGCCATGAGCACAAACGTCTGCAAGAGAAAAACAATTGGTATCGTAGTGCCACTAGAACTGCCAACCTGGCGATTGCTCTTAGTGCCATTTCTGATTAGAAAATCTTGTGTGGCGGTGTTGGTTGAAGATGAAGCTTGAAAAGTGGTGACCGCCCAATTTTGATGGCATCCTTTGGTACTTTGGTCAGTTTTCGTCTTATCTTCTTGTCGTCCATGTTCGTCCACACCTATATTCCAAGGCAATGACACCAAGATTCGGCAGCCGTAGATTGCCTGATTGAGCAAAAATTATTTCACGTCTTGGCACCTCCACCACCTGGAGGTTCTTCGTCACTATCGAGAGACCCGGCGCTGCCCTTACTGGTCTCGGCACGAAGCGCAGCCCCCTCGTTCATTTCCATTTTCTGAAGTTTCTCCTTTCTCAGCAGGTCGGCGCCTGACGTAACCTCGAACTCTTCTTCGTCTTCTTCCGATTCAGAATCTTCTCCGGGCTTCTTTTCCACAGACAAGGCAGCTTTTGAGCGAGTCTTTGGGGGCTGACGACTGGATCTCCTAAGCAAAGTCGACGGGTCGAGGGGCTTGATCGTGGGATCGTAGGCAGCGGGAAGTCCGACAGCAACAGCTACACGATGCGCTTCCTCGTCGGGAGTGAGGTTAGGTTCAAGTTCGTATACACTGCTGTTCTCGCTGTCCGCCTCATGCTTCTGACCACCCAGTATATGGATGTAGCCCTGCCGAGAGGGGTCGCCCGCCCGCTTAGCTTTCTTCTTCTCGCGCTTCTCCGTAGGACGCACGACAACGACGGGAACCGGCGAATATTGGAGGCAGTATTTGGAAAATGAACTACGGTTTACCAGGAAACCTTGAACACCATCCATACTACGCCCTTTGGTCCCGACGATCAGCATGGATGGCTGGTAAATTTTGATCTAATGTGAAAGGTTAGCTAGATTGCTAGATCTGGCGGCATTTTGAAAGCTTCAAGCTTGGGAGAGACACCCACTAAATGCTGGAACGTGTTATGCAATTTCCCAACAGCATACTCCAAAACCAGACTAATAGCTCGATTCTGCGTGTTCTTGGACTGGATCGATTCCATCAAAGCTTTGGCATCCTCTTGATATGTCTTGTCGGTTAAGCGAACTTGAGTCTCGATCACCCTCACGCACACTATCTCGTCGCCGTCGTCTACCAGCTCGTCTAAAAGCCATTGTAGAGCATGATCTGAATACGAATTATCATCGACTCCAACCATGAAGATACGATGGCGACGCCTGAATTGGAAGCCTGCATGTCTGACATTCAGGGTGAAGGAAATTGGATTGTAAGGTGTCGGGTCACCGAGGGGGATGTTGTCGAAAGCCACATGTGACTCGAACCTTTGTGAGCGAGGAGACTCGGTCAGCGTTTCGGTTGCCATCAGGTAGCTATGGGGCGAGATGTATACAATATGCACGTAACGCGCGCCCAAGGGTAGGAGGTAGATCTCTGAGTGAACAGAGTGTATTCGGAACTGCAAATGGGAGGAGAGACTGCAACGACGGGTCTAGCCTCATCTGTTCTGTCATGCCACCGCTTGGCTCCGAAAGAGGGCTACTAAGTACGAGATGCAGGATAGGACCAGGGGTGTCATTGGGGAAGAGGAGGGGAGTGGGGGAGAAATCGGACAAGCGGGGTATCGTGGGACGACTAGCGAATGGCTGCGGATGAACACTCGACGGAAGTCATTAGACGTCATGCGACTCAGGCTTGGCGATAACCGAGAGATCTTGTCAACACTTCGGCCATTGGGGGTTGGATGGGAGGCCTCTAGCTGCGCGTACTCTATGCGGGGCGGAGGGGGTGAATTCTTTTCCAAGCAAGCGAATTGCAAAGCTTGTGTTGAGTGTTACTAATGCCGCCGAGGCCCGTTTAGGTTTATTATGCTTCGAAGTCGCCGAGGCGCAATCCCATTGGACGAGGATTGCTCGAGACCAACGGCCTGCGTTGCATCGAAATAGGTATGTGCGCGCCCTCGCGGATTCGGGAGTCTCCACCCCTGGCCGGAGAATGGACGAAAGAAGATAAAGAGAACAGTGGCAGCAGAGAACAAAGAGATGGCATGCGACTCACCTTCGATGGGGCGGCGAGGCGTCTCTGATACGGCTTCCGCCGTGCGGTTTCTTCAACCCCTGCGGTAGCGACGGGTTATGGGGCGCTCGAAAAGTGACATTGCCGAGAGAGCCCTTCCTCGAGTTAGGCGCACTACTACCTGAACTGGAGGCGGTCTCACCAGGCGTTGTCGCACTCGCATCTCCCGTATTGTCTGCCTCTTTTGCATGGGTTCCAACATTAAAGGTCACAAGATGCCTGGTCTCGGCGTGGGAGACAGGGGCGGCTCGGCTCGCATCGGCTGCGGCAGCAGCGACGGGTTTCTGTTTCTTGGCCAGACTGAAGTAGTCGCCCTTGGGCGTCGGCTGCGACCTGGGCGAGACATCGCTCTCGGGGCTTACGACTGGCGGTGACTTGTCGCCTGACATGCTGACTGCGAGTAACGATCCTGGGGACTACGGCGAGATAGCTGGTGGTGGATACTATATCTAGACCTGACTCACGTTGCCTCAAGTCGAGGGCGGAGGAGGCAATCCCGAATTGAACAGCATTGAGGTAGGAGGGTTGACAACGAGGCAGCAGCAGCGGCGGCAGCCTCGCAGCTACGGCCGACGAAATGCTGAGTCAAGCACACACTTGGACACGAGAGAGAGAGAGAGAGAGAGAGAGAGAGTTCTGGTGCGCTCACGTCAAAGGTAGAGCCTGCCGTAGAGGCTACGGTAAGGGCTCTGTATGTAGATGGGCGAGAAAGGCGTTGTTGGTTGGAGAGGAAAGAGCTTCGTGCTGGGCGGGTCTTCGTTAACACAACCGGAGGGCCGTCCGGTGGTGAATGGAATGGACAGTAGGCAGGTTCCGCAAGATCGGTAGGCAGGTCGTGGGTTCGCGGAGGTAGTATTTGGTCGTGTACGTGTCGGCGGGCAGAGAGATATACGACTATATGCTGGTTGGCTATGAGAATGCGGCGGCGACGACGACGACGACGACGACGACGACAGGGAGCAACAAAGCTAGGGAGGACTGGACTAGACAGGCATGGGGGGTCTTACGTAGCTACCTCACAAGATAAGTAGGTGTTTTTTCGACGCGCTTTTCAAAGCCTGGCGAAATTACACAGTCGGTATGCGTGTGCCAAGCTGCGTACAGGTGATCAAGACGGTTGCACGCTTCCTATCCGCACTTATCGTACGGTGCGTGCTGAGGGTTTCCGAGAGGTCCAATTGGCGCCGGGGCTGCACAAGAAATAGGGACAGTGAGAACGGGAGGGAAGGGACGGAGACCAAAGGCGAGCGAGGGAGGCATGGGTAAGTAAGTACCTCCTGATAAATTGCGTATGTAGGTAGGTAGTTCGGAATTACAAGTGTGTAATTGTGTAATTCGAAAGGTTGAGTCAAGCGCAGCGTCTCGGTCCAGTTACGACCAGACTAGAGAGGGCTCAGCCCACCTGTCTAAGTCGGGGGGGTCTTCCGCACTAGAGCCTCGATACAGACAGAGCCGGTAAAGGTTGGTAATAGTAGTATTGCAAAGAGAGAGAGAAAAAAAAAAAGAAAGAAAGAATAACAACGTCACAGGGTTTCACGAGTCCTAGGTACCTAGCAGGATGGAGCGGGCCGTGAAGGTAGTGTGCACTAGTATAGACAGACAGGTACAACAGTAGTGGATTAATAGAAAGAAGATTGAAGGTGAGGAGGGCAACACGGGGTAGTGGGAGGCGGGTTGAGGATTTCTACATCTCGAACAACCATCACAAAGCGGTTCACGCAGAATAAAAGTAGGGTAGGAGATCCTTGAGCTGGCAGGCATGTCATAATTTAGCTGAAAGACAAGAGAAAGCCAAGAAAGCCGGGGGGCTGTTGGATGGCTGTTGGATGTGGCAGGTTGGTTGTTGAACTCACACTATCATCAACTGGGCTCGTCGTTGATCAGTTCACATACTAGATACCTATAGGTAGAGGTAGAATCCAATGTAGGGATAAGTGCACATGTAACTGTACATCGGCTAAAGCATGGATGTGGTAACCAAGTGGGCACAGAGGCAGTACACGGCTGGTGGATGGCATGTATTTCAGAGGTACCCCGCTTCAGTAGCAATACCTACCTCCCAGGCGAGCAGCTTGTACTGGCGTCGCAAGACATCTATGTCTCAGAAGCGAGATGTGGCGGCTGGCAAGCCCTTGGCAGCCCTAGTCCCGCCCTTACGCAGTATGGCACGCTTGCAGTGTCCACAACAACCACCATACTTACCTTGTACATCTGGCGAGCAGGATACCTTATCGAGACCTAAGGATACTAAGTACCCTGATCCAAGTAGGCGTCCGAATGACGGAGCAACATGTGATTTGCGCCAGTCACCCAACTTTTACTCATGCACATTCTCGACTCCACTCGAACATGTTGCTGCGACAGAGATGGACTGGAATGGCCAGAGGTTGTCGACAGCAGATGTAGGTATGTAGGTAGGTATGTATGTGGTATGTATGTATGCCTGGCAAGTCACAACCGATCCTGTGGTTACTGTGAGGTCACTGCAGCGTGTCCTGTTTGGCCTTATCAGTCAGTTGCTCGCATGCTCACGACGTTGAGCGCTGCTACTGGCTCCGCCTCATTGCCGTGCCCGTGCCCGTCCGCATGCTGAGACGCGAGTCGGCACGTAATGGCAGTGACAATCGAACGATGCAGGCGACTCGAGATTGATTGATTCCGTTAGGTTACTGTGTAGATGAATCCTCGGCCATGGCCTCGCAAATTTTCGTCGTCGTCACGTACATAGTCGTTAGCTCCGCGACGCCATGGACGTCATTTCCGAATCCTCGCTCTCCTTGTCCTCTTCGTCCCCGCTCCCCATCGCAGCACCCATGGATTCTGCCATGGGCCATCCCGTTTGCAAAGTAGTGCGCGCAGTAATACCTGTCAATCGGAGACGGAAACGACCTTCCAGAAATTGCTACACAGTCCACCACGACTGTCCACTGATCTACCGTACCGGGACACTGAGAGGGTGCCCACGGGCTAGGAGAGAGCCGCAAGCATCACAAATTTAGGCACTTACACTAACACATCTTCTCCGAATCCTCCTTTAACCCAGCTATGCTGTACAGTACTCCAATACACACATACCTACTTCGCATTCTACCGTCGATGGGGCACCAGGTAAGGGCCTCCAATTTGGAGTTTCTTGCCCCCCCAGAAGCCACGTCGGCGAGGAAACCAGGATGTACCGGTATGAGTCGAGATAACTCTGGCCTCGAGAGGACAAACTCTCCCTTTCGTCTGTCGCCGGCGTGCTTACCAACACCCTCCATGCGGGATCTTATTACCAACAGAAAGTTGATAATGTCTTGGCAACGGGCGCCTTAGCACGCTACCTCGACGCCGATTATGCCGTCGTCAGCTAGAAGCTCGCTGTTTCGCCCAATATGGGTTTCTCTCTTCCTCTCTCTCTCTCTCACGCGGTTCCAAGACCCGGGGACGACGCAATCATAATACGCCATGCCTTGGCAACGCTTGGCGCACATTTTGGTCACGTTTGGCCAAGAAGAGGGCGAGACAGAGGGGTTGATGCTCCATTTTATAGGAACATGTAGTAAACTCTCTCTCGTGTACGGCGATGCATGGTGCCGGTTGTGTTGGAGTAGGGAGCCAATGCAACCGACTGTCTTAGACTGCCCACACTTGGGTGCTCGCGTGTCATCAAAGCCGCTTGGTAACAACCGGATATCGGCGTGATGGCGAGTTGGACCACCACCTGTACTGTGCTTGATCGCAATTGCATGACCCAAGCAGAACTCATGCCGCCGCCGACCCTGCACTTACAGCACTCAGTACGTAGGACGGTATATGCACCTACACAAGTAAGTATACACGACAACACCTACGGCACACTAGTTCACACAAAGGGCAGTACTACCTAGTGTAAACAAGAGCGAGATGGCGGGCGCTGCCGTCAAAGCCGTTTCGTGCGTTCCTCGGCCCGTTCAGCTATTCAGCTTCCTGGGTGGCTTATGCTACTGTATCGACTTGTATTCCCGATCAAGCTAGATGTGTAACGGACTGCAGGCCTGGGTTGCTCCCAACCGGCACTTTTACCCACTGCGTACCCTACCCGTGCTGGCCGAGATTCCTTCCAGGCGCCGTCCAGGGCTGGCTGCCAGGTAGCAGGCGAGGCAGGTAGAGAGACTTAGCGAGGGAGGTAACAGATAGTTTCACCAGAGCCACCCGAGTCATCACCGAACGAATACCTGGCTCCCTGCTCCTCTTGACCGCCTCCCAGCACGGATACAAGGTAGGCAGTGCGTTCCTCGATGCTCTGAGCGAGCCGAGCCTGGTCAGATTGCACCAAACAAATCACCCAGACGCGGCACGCGCCCTAATACCTATCGATTGATATGGCAGGCATCCGTATCCTATCAGGCGGTGTTGCGTCTGCACCATTCCTTGGCATCCCGTTTTGCCTTGCTCACAGCCTCACCGAGAGAGTCCTCACACAACGCAACACCTACCCTTTATACCTACCACATACCACCACACAAAAAAGAGTCACCTAACTACCGCATACGTGTTATAGGTAGTGGTAGTAAGCGCAACCACTCTTCTCCCTCCCACGCTCATCCCGCGCCGTCTCCTTTCCACTCGGTCGCCCTCGATCGAAAACATGTGACCTCCCGTCGATGTCGTTGGTCCATCTCCCCCGGTCCCGTTTCGCACGCAATCTGCCGGGATTTACCTGCGGCTTACCGCACGCACATCTATTTTCGTTACCGGCATACGAATTTGGGGTCGAAGTCGCTTTTTCTTTTACCTCGCAACATCCACGATTGCCAGTTACGGCGTATGAGTGGATGCATTGGATATAGATGTAAACGTGTGTACCTATCATCATCACCATCATGATTCACCCTTATCATTATCCCTTCCTCAAATCCGTTGCCCGTCCTTCGTCTCATTTATTGTAAGCAACAATGGAACCTGAGGAGGCCAGTGGCCCGATATGATACGAGACTTGATAGTGCTTTCATAGTAGTGGCCAATACCTAGTTGCTGGCATTGCGTGGTAGGGCCAAAAAGCTCCTATTCGTCGTTTTGGTGGCCATATCGCGATGCGGTGGAACGTTGCCTCTCGTTGTATACCTGGATAATTATAATGAACCCTTGGTAGCCATGTGGCATGTGAAAAAAGGCTCGAGCGATCAATAAATAAATCTCATTTGTCCCTTGCTTCACGCTACCGACTATGCCATCCCGCGTAATCACCGAGAGATACAGTTACTCATCTTACCGTCGTTCTGCCACAGCTTTTCTCGCCAAGCTACTCATTGGTTGGCAGCCAGACTTTCGTTAAGATTTTTTCTGCTTTAATTATATTTATTGGACGCAAACGTGCATGTGGCAGAAGTCGTCTGCCTATCTTAGTTCAATATTCCACCGTTTTCCCATCGCGTTCTCCTCTGCCAACTAATTATTTAGTCAGCCAGTGGCTCATCACTCCACGTAGCTTGAGCTTGCTGGTGTGTGAGCGATCCGTAACTAACCCGTGACGCCTGTGCAATGCAAATCGACGAGGAACCCGTTGCGTTAAATCATATCCCGACGTACAGTGACCCCAATGAACCCCCCGTCTTTTGTTCCAGTTTTGCCGAGATGAGGATCAAATTCCTCCGCGAGGAGGTTTCAGTTATATGTCCGCGACAAGTTACGCAGATACCAATCAACCAGTTTACGTCCCACTTTTGCTTCTGAAATGTGAATCAAATCCTGCAGAATCTCGGTTAGCACGGTCGCACTCAAGAACGCATGGCCAGACAGAGCGAAAAAGAGTTGGAATTGCACTTACTCCTTGCAGGGCGTAGTCCAAGTCGCTGACATTTACCCATTCGCCATCCAGGAGCCCTTGGTCAGCCCAGCGAAGCTGCTTCGTCCTCTGCTTGTTCACCAAGAGCAAAGACCGAAGCTCCTCGGGTTGTACTTCTAGGAAACCAGCGAGCTTCTTAAGATCCATGGTTGTGTATAGACGTAGGTAGGACTTGACGGTGGGGCTCCACATGTTGGTCTTCACTTCATCCATGAAGATGGAGAGGTGGTGGTCGATCGGGTCCACATTGGCTTCCGGGTTGTCGAAATCCGGGGGAACGGGGGAGATGAACTTGGGGCAGGCAGCCCTGAAGAGCTCCTCGAATATGGGAAGGGATTCAGGACCCCCACGCTGTAGCTTGAGAAGCTGGTCCCCATACTTCTCCCTAAGCGCCGTGTGGATCGTGTCATCCAGGCGGGTCGGATGGAACGCAACGCAGATGGCGATGAGCGCATACATCTGGTCATTCTTCTTGGTAATCGAGTCGTATTGGGCGTTCTTTTGGAAGTTCTTGGTCCGCGATACGTAGACGAGAATGTGGCTGAACATGCGAATAGCATCGGCGTATCGGTGCATCATCATGTAAGAGAAGCCGACGTAGTAGTAAGTCGTGAAGTGGGCGGCCATGACGCGGGCGAACATGGCCTTCTTGTTAAGCTCGATATCATCGAGCGTCTTCAGCGCGAGGCTGAAGTCACCTAGCAGGGTGTGGACGCGTAGGAGACCGATGATGGAAAAATAGCCAAGCATTCGGTAAAGAGTCTTGGAGCCATACTCGCCGGCAACAGCGGCGGGGTCCTCATTCCGCTTCATGGCAGCCAGCTGCTCAGAAATCTGTGACCGCTGGATTAGGGAGTACAGGACGTTGAGCACACTGTAGCAGCCCCAGGTGTTTGGGTTCTCGCGGAGAATTTGCCTCTCCTCCTCATTGTCCCGTGCCTGGCGTGCGATTCGGAGTCGGTATGACGAGAACGAGTTGAACTGGTAGATGAACTCATCGATGACATCCCAAGCCCAATAATGCTATCAGTAGAGTGCGTCAGCATGCATGCCTAGCCGGCAGGATGAGAGGATGAGAGGACAAGAGGATAGACTAACCGAGGGAGGTTCGAGATCGACAGGTCCCTCGGAGTTGAGGATGAAATGGAAGAGATTGCAGTACGAGTCGTAGCTCTGGAACTTGACTTCCAGGGGAGCAGAGAAGTCGAGGGGTTGGGCAGCGGCAGCGAGCTTCGACTGGATATCGTCGGCCTGCTGGGCCATGGTCAAGGAGCTGACGCGCTCAAGATCCTCCAGGCCATCTTCGTACTGGACCTGCTCCTTGTAGTCGGCGACAAGGGCTTCCTCCTCGACATCACTGTCGTCTTCCACGGCACGCACGGGCGCCGCACCGTTTCGGAGGCCGCTCATCGTGAAGGGCTAGTTGGGGACACAGGGTGGTCGCGGTGTGGTGGTGCAAGATGGTGGAGAGAGGGGGATGGTTCCGAACCTCTGAAGGCGCTTCGCTTTCACACACTCACTCAGAACTCTCTCTATCGCACTTCGGCGAGGCGGCGGGGCTCGTGGATAATTTTGATGGTTGGGGGGCGGGTACGAGACCACGGCACATTCAAAGAGCCGAGGTTTTAGCGAAGTATTAGGGCTGTTGCTGCTGCTGGAGCAAATCTTATTCTTACCATGTACCCGACAACCCGGGGTACCACCTTCTTGGTTTCAGGCTCCGCTTATACTCGTCTTATCTGTCTTCTTTATCGATAGTCTATTTTGGCGGGGTGGCGGGGTAGATAACCTGGGATTCTTTTGTAATAGAGGCATCTTTTTTTGCCCCGCCATAGTTACAAGTACTTTGGGTAAGTCCAGATACAACGAATAGATATCCCATTTATATATAAAAGCTAAGGTACTTATGAAACACTCATAGTAGCTTATGATCTTGACTCTCGTCACTAGTTCCAGCGAACGTGTATATGTTAACAATTATTTGCCAGCTTAATTAAGCGGCTCAAATTTCACGGAATTGGAAAGAAGGCCTGCCTGTCTCTTCTCTGAGCAACTTACGGATGAATCATTTAGCATCACTCTTAGTCACTCATCCGCCAGCAACATCCACCCCTTGGTCACACCTTCTGTGTCATAGATACTCCAATTTGCGTATAACTGAGCGAGGCCTGAAGCGGCTCTCTTACAAAGACACATTTCGCTTCCCCCACTTCTTCACTACCAAATAGTTCCCACAAGATGCCTGTTGTCACGCCAGAAAAGCTGGCTGGCCTACAACAGCAAGCAGACGATATACGGAATGTAGGTATCTCCATTCTCTTCACTCTTAAGCGCTTACCAAGAGCTTACACGACGCAAGATTTGCATTTTAGCCCACGTCGATCACGGCAAGACCTCGCTCACAGATGCTTTGCTTGCGACAAATGGCATCATCTCACCCAAGCTCGCCGGCAAGATCCGTTATCTTGATTCCAGACCCGATGAGCAGATCAGGGGTATCACTATGGAATCCTCGGCCATCTCCCTATACTTCTCTATGCTCCGGAGGTCTGCACCTGACGCCGAGCCAGTGCCCAAGGAGTATCTCATAAACCTTATTGACTCGCCTGGACATATCGATTTCAGCAGTGAGGTATCGACTGCTTCGCGGTTATGTGACGGCGCGGTCGTCTTGGTCGATGCCGTTGAGGGTGTCTGTAGCCAGACAGTCACCGTTCTCCGCCAGACATGGGTCGAGAAAATAAAGCCCTTGTTAGTTTTTAACAAGATTGATCGTCTGGTGACGGAACTAAAGATGACTCCAGGGGAGGCTTATATCCACCTGAACAAGCTTCTAGAACAGGTAAACGCCGTGCTGGGGAGTTTTTTCCAGGGTGAGCGTATGGAAGAGGACTTAAATTGGAGGGAGCGCATGGACGAGCGAGTGGCTGCAGCGGCCGCAAAGGAATCGAAGCTTGGCGATAACGAGACCGATGCGGGTGATCTACAGTTCGAGGAGCGAGACGACGAGGAACTCTACTTTGCACCCGAAAAAAACAATGTCATTTTCAGCAGCGCTATTGACGGGTGGGCGTTTACTGTTCGACAGTTTGCAAGCCTATACGAAAAGAAGCTCGGGATAAAGCGCAATATCATGGAGAAGGTCTTATGGGGTGACTTTTATCTAGATCCCAAGACGAAGAAGGTTCTTGGGCGGAAACACTTAAAGGGTCGAAATCTCAAGCCTATGTTTGTACAGCTTGTTCTTGAGCAAGTGTGGGCAGTCTACCAAGCGACCATGGGAGGCGAGACGGGAAAGGGGTAAGACATCACGGTTACAACAAATCATCATATCTTCAAGCATACTGACCGAGCTTATAATAGTGACCCCGTTATGCTTGAGAAGATCACTAAATCTTTGAACATTAAGATACCGCCTCAGATTGCCCGATCCAGAGATCCTCGGTTGCTAATGACGACTGTCTTTTCATCCTGGTTACCCCTCTCCACCGCATTACTTGTTTCTGTCATTGAGTCGCTACCGTCTCCCAAAACGGCGCAGGCGGAACGGTTACCAGAGTTGTTAGCAAACTCCCCAGGGTCGGATCACATTGATCCCCTGGTGAAAGACGCCATGACCAATTTCAAATCCTCCAAGTCTGACCCTGTAGTGGCGTACGTAAGCAAAATGGTCTCTATACCCGAGAGCGAACTACCCGAGAATAAGAGGCGAGCTGGTCAGCTCAGTGCCGACGAAGCTAGAGAACTCGCGAGGAAGAAACGGGCGGAATTTGCAAGAGCACAGCAAGCTGAAGCAGGTGGTGCGGAGGACATCGGCACCGCTCTCGACAACATATCGTTGGATGACTTCGTTCCACCGGTGGAAGAGAAGCAGGTGGAGATTGAGCACCTAATAGGGTTTGCGAGGATATACTCAGGAACGCTCTCGGTTGGTGATTCGGTCTACGTCCTAGCCCCCAAGTTCTCGCCAGCCAATCCTCATGCCGCTCCAGAGCCTCAGAAGGTGACGGTGACAGCCCTCTATATGCTCATGGGACGTAATTTAGAGTCTCTGAGCTCGGTCCCAGCTGGCGTCGTCTTCGGTATCGGCGGCCTTGAGGGCCATATCCTGAAGTCAGGCACACTGTGTAGCCAACTGGAGGGCTCGGTCAATTTGGCTGGAGTGAATATGGCAGGCAAACCGATTGTTCGCGTTGCCCTTGAACCTGTGAATCCTGCAGACCTGGACAAGATGATCGAGGGCTTGAAGCTTCTCGTACAGAGCGACCCATGTGCTGAGTACGAACAGTTCCAGAGTGGCGAGCACGTCCTACTCACTGCTGGTGAACTGCATTTCGAGCGATGTCTGACGGATCTGAAGGAAAGGTTTGCAAGATGTGATATTCAAGCGGGAGCGCCTATAGTCCCGTACCGAGAAACGATTGTTCGAGCTGAAGAGATGCGTCCACCAGTCAATAAGGACTTAGGGAGAGGTGTCGTTATCGGTGTCACGAGCTCAAAACAAGTGAGCATCACGTTGCGTGTTCGACCTCTGCCACCGAACGTCACAGATTTCCTTCTGAAAAACGCGGCGTCGATAAAACGTGTCTATGCTGAACAGCAGGACGTAGAAGAGGAGAAAACTGAAAGCAAAGAGGACGAGTTACAGGGCGATCAAAATGTAGAACTTGACGAAGATGTGGTTGCAAGCAAAACATTGTCTATCGACGACTTGAAAGGCCAGCTTCGCGAGTCACTCGAGAAGGGCAAGGGTCGCGAAGCTTGGAAAGGCGTCGTCGACAAGATCGTCGCATTTGGACCTCGGAGGACAGGTCCAAATCTCCTTATTGATGCTACGAAAGACGGATTATTCCCCAAAGTCTTCTCAGGAGACAAGGTGTCGGGTGACGCCCCAAAGGCTGACGAGGCTCTTCACGCTGCTCACTTATGTGACAAGGTCACGTATGCGTTCCAGCTGGCTACTAACCAGGGACCATTGTGTAATGAACCTGTTCAAGGAGTGGGTGTCGTTATCGAAGACCTGACAGTGACGGCCACTGAAGAAGACGCCTCAGCTCGTGATCGATTGGGCAGACTAACTGGAGAGGTTATCAAGACGGTTCAGCAATCTATCCGGCAAGGCTTTTTGGACTGGTCTCCACGGATCATGCTTGCCATGTACTCGTGCGAGATCCAAGCCAGCAGTACGTGACCTCCCTATTCCCTCCCCTCTTATCCTATCTTTCAGAAACTCTAATACAGTGCATCAAACTAACTCAAGTTTTAAACTACAGCCGAAGTTCTGGGTCGCGTTTACGACGTGTTGACGCGACGCCGAGGGCGCGTACTATCGGAGCAAATGAAAGAAGGCACTCCCTTCTTCACAATTCAATCTCTCCTGCCCGTAGCCGAATCCTTCGGGTTCTCAGACGACATGCGGAAGCGGACGTCGGGTGCCGCGCAACCACAACTCATCTTCGCCGGCTTCGAGGTATTGGACGAGGATCCATTCTGGGTCCCCTTCACGGAAGACGATCTCGAAGACCTAGGCGAGCTCGCGGACAAGGAGAACGTTGCCAAGCGTTACATGGACGGCGTGCGCCGCAGGAAGGGCTTACTCGTGGAAGGGCGCCAACAGCGCGTCGCGGCGGAGAAACAGAAGACGCTGAAGCGGTAGTAGGATGGATGTAATGTCCAACCCGACCTGAGCAAGACTTTATGTACGTCATACCGACTCAAATGAAGAGCTCGCGGGGGTTGTCTCTGTAAAAGAAAAGGGGTTAGAAGCAATGAGTTCTCTCCTCCTGTTGAGGTGGGGACAGGACCCACGGCTTTCCTTTCGGGATATACTAGGAAGATGAGAAAAAATAGCATTTTGGATAAATGTTAGCGGCCGAAAGAGCATCTCTAGAGCATCCTAGCGAGCACATACTTGCTTACTAACTGAAGATCAAGAATAAATAGAAAAGGGGTAATTTTCAGAACCCATGCGTCTACGCCGTCCAGTGAAGTAGTTGCGGAAATAGAGAGATCATAGCTCATGTGTTAGTTTCTCAATACTCGGAAATCGAGGGGTCACTTGTTGCAAGACGAATGAGACTCATGAGCTGAAATGATTGACCAGAGCAGCTCCATCTTGATTTGCGTTTTGCAGCTTTCTTTCTATACTCTTTCTTTCACACATATCCTGTCTTATTCAAAGAGGCGAGTGGACGTGCTAGTAATTACATGGATACACACACATAGTATATATACACGACAACTCTTATCGTTGGTGCCTCGCGGCGTCCTCGTCCAGCCGCTGACGAAGCCACTCGGGCACGAATGCCTTGATTTTGACGGTTTCCTCCCCGCCATCAACAGGCCCGCCTTCCCCGTCCTTGCTAGGCTGGATCACGAACTCTGCCGCGGGATCGAATTCGAAAGTAGCCGTGTCGTTGGGGACTACCAGATCCGACATGAGCTGAACACGGCACAGAGCAAGCCCTATATTCCCCGTGCCCGCGAGGAACGTGCCGGTTCTGCGCTCCTTCTTGCCGAGGCGTCCGATAGTAAGACCGTGGAGGTCTCTCCCTCCCAGGAACGGCGCCGTGTGAGGTTTATACTCCAAAGCCGTCGGCGTGGCTTCGTCCTGGCCGTAGAGCAGGCATGGCAGCACGCGCTTGCGCACGACGCCGCGGTGGCGCGTGCGGATCGTTAGCTCCTGGCCCACGTAGCACCCCTTCCGGAAGTCGACGCCGCCCATGACGTCCATGTTATACTCCTGCGGCACCGCCTGCGCAGGGACGATCTCGGCGCTGCCCTCCGGTACCCCCCGCAGGTACCGGCGCACACGGTACGCGGCTTCGTCGGTCTCCTCCGCCAGTTCCGGTGGTACTAAGTCCAGCGCCAGCACGTCTAGATCTGTCCCCAGGGCGAGCACGCGGTAGCCCATATCAGGGGCGCGCAAGTCAGGAATCACAACGGAGCCCTCTCCGTCCCGTCCCGCGAGGTCCTCTGCGTGCTGCTGCGTGGACCGGCTGTTATTGTCGCCGTCGTGCCAGACCTGCCACACGCTCATCTCGTTCTCCTCTATCTCGCGCAGGGAGATCTTGCTGCGCAGCTTGTAGCGCTTGAGGTGTTTCAGCAACGTCGGCAGCTGGGCGTCGTCGACCTCGATGATGAAATGTGGATCACCACTCGGTCCCGGGGCGACCGGGTAGATGAAGACATCGTGCAGCACGCGGCCGAGGGCGTTGAGGAATCCGCAGTAGAACCAAGGCCGCTGCTCAGTCGGTGGGGTGGCACTCTGGGTAGCGGTCGTGCTCCTCGCTTCGATCGACGTCGTGATCAGGCCCTGCAGGAAGTGCGGCGCATCAACACCGGAAATGGATATTAGACGCCGTGTTGTTAGGCGCGCATAGCCGGAGGACGGGGGCGGAGGCGGCGCGGTATAAGAGTCGTTCCTGGTATTTTCACGGAGTGTTGCGCCGGAGGAAAAGCCTCGTCGTTGTCGTCGGGGTGTGACTTGTGAGGAGGCTTGTTGATGCTGTAAGGACCGACATGATAGGCACACAAACGCCGTTCGGGAGCTAAGTGGTGACGCCGACAGGGTTCTCAGCGGCCATTTTGAGGCGCTGCGTGGTAGGGCCTGCATCGCGCGGACTTTGTGTGGAATTAGTCTCGTCGCAAAGACTCCGCAAGAAACTAATAGACAATTTGTATTTGACCGGGTTGCCGCCTTGAGTGCTCCCGACACCTTAGGTAGGTACTGTCTGCGGTGAGTAGGTAACTGGAACAGAACTTTTCCAGTCCATGTGAAGACAAGGATGATGTAATGTAATACCCCACATACAGAGCAAAGGCACCAGGGACCGGGGATATTTGAGGTAAGCTAGCTGTTTTGGGGTAACTAAGCCCAGACCGTATGAAGCTTTTATTTTGCGCACGTTGCTGTGTTGCCAAGCATGTTGGAGACTTTTGGCCAGAGTGGACCTCTGTAATTCTCCCCCCTAAATCACTACCTACCTCTTCCTTAAGCAACTGGCAGTTGCCCAAACCCCTTGTTGTTCTGTCAACAACATCTTTTAGCACTCCAGCCTACAATGTCTCAAGAAACTGACCTTGGTATAAGGCTTCAAGCCCTCACTCTCCATTCAGAAGGGTTCTCACGAGCCAAGATCATCGAAAAAACAGGCTATTCAGCCGGCGGTTTCTCTGCCTTGCTAGCTAAGGCTAAAAAACGCGGCTACGAGCCTGGCAAGCCCATTCTCCGCGAATACGCCGATTCTGAGCCTCGAAGCGGCCGTCCGCCTAAGTTAACTCCAGCGCACAAGGATAAGATCATTGCAACTTTGACTTCTGATACGGCCTGCCGCAAGCTTAATACCCAAAAGCTAGCCGATATAATCAACGCAGAAAATCCAAACGATATCCCGATTTCGCGAAGAACAGTCCTTCGCTGCCTAACTGCTGAAGGCTTTGAAAATGTCAAGTATGACACCAAACCAACCCCGGCTTGGAGAGACAAGTATCTAATCACACGTTTAAAGGGGTGTTTGGCAGTCAACCACTCGCTCGACTGGGTAGTACCGGTAGCCCAGTGGAAATAGAAGAAGGTAACTATTTTCGGTCTGGTGACTGCCTGGTGGCAGTCCTTACACTATCTAGAGTAGGGCCGGCAGCCGCTTCACAGCAATCAGATTAAGGCTGCACTGTACACCCCTGCCAAGGATGTTGGAGACTTTTGGCCGAAGCCTTGGTACCCTACACTAGGTATTACAAGTAGGTACAAAGTACACAGCAGAAACCCCTTCTTCAATCAATGTCCAATGAAGCCTCGCACTCTAAAGCATGCTATGTAATAGCACATTCCCCATATTTATTGCAACAGCATATCTGAGAACAGACATGTCCTGACTTATGAAATAGCTTTAAAGATATTCCATACAAGTCGACCGTCGAGATTCACTCAGAGACATGGAGGTTCCATGATCTATAATCGTCAGTGCACTCAGTGATGATAGTATATGAGAAGTGGCTTCCTACCATGGGTAGAAGGTTCGACTTTCCAGCTCTGCCGGGAGTTGATGCTAATTCTCAGTTGGAGTACCGGATGTGATGGATGTGCTGGGAGATCGATCTAGAATGCCTATGCTACCTCGTCAAACGCTGAGGATAGATGCCAAGTACATAGCTGCTTGGATACAGCAGAAGGGTAACATGACCAGTCTTGCCTTTGAGAATTCAGTGTCTTTGGACGACCCACCCAACCGGGACGAGAACTACTATTAATAGCAGGATGGCTAAACCAATGATGGCGACTGGCGGCCAACCTGCATTTTCGAAGTAGATACGAGCAGTGGAAGGATTAGGCAACGGTAATGGAGATGAAGGTAGTTCCGACGAGCTTGCGTCTCGAAGTTTCCTGTAGACAAGTTCAGCTACCCGAGCTCCTTGTAAATGAATAGGTGTCGTCCATCTGCGCTTTATATATACAAGTTATGATAACCGGTTTGGATGCTGGATATTGTGTTTATTTGTAGCCGCCATCTCGAGATTTACTTCACTCTAGCCCAAAAGAGCGTCGGACCTCAAAGATACTGCAGATTATTGGCCGTATGAGAAATGAGGACGACAGAAACCAAGAAGGCTGAACAATAGGTAGGCTCCCCTTGCAAGAGTGGCCTGGGGGCTATCTACACAGCGATGACCAATAAGGTGCAGTCAGGAACGTCGGGTTAGGGATGATTAGCACCATAACCACGACGACTACAACTGCGTATCTGCACTCGTGGTGATACTGACTTGCAACCAGAAAGAGCGCCGGAAGTGGCTTGTCTTGACGCTGTCAGGCTCTTAGATTTGACCGGTTCTTCGCAGTTCTTGTCAAGAATCGGAGCTTCAGAATCACAGTGGCCTTTGAGTAAAGCTGTATTCCTCACCCTCTAATCCTCGAGTTATGATCACTCTTTCTTCTTTTAAGGTCTTTTCGTTCGTCATCCCAAGAACCACCTCGGCGGTCTTATAGCACTACTCACACTTATGATCCATCATGCAAGCGACTAATCCTGTTCTGACCTTCCCATCAGTGGAAGATGAGTAAGTGTGTTTCTTTTTCTGTGTTAATATGAAATCAGAGCAGACTCCTAACACTGCGGTCAGCGACCCTGCTTGGTTTTCTGCTGCGCGAGATACCCAGCTCCCAGTGAGTTTCGTCTTCAGGCCAGTGGTTCAATGGAAGGGTCACCAAGAAATATATTTGCGTGCTATGGCAATCAAGATTACGATATCTACGACGGCATCAACTTTGATATGCCATTATTAGAGCACCACGATTCATGTCCCGTTTTACTACCGTATTCTATTGTTACCATGGAGTGTGGAAATCCTCTGAAAAGCGACAAGGGAGAAAAGTTCTCGGGGTTGGAGGCACGCAACGCCTGTCACCCTGGCTCTACAGTCCCCGTCTTTTCCTCTTGCTCAGCCCCGTCCTCGACAGATATTCTCGCGGTAGCAGCAAAGAGCTGTGGATTTCCAATACATTCGGAGACTGTCAACAACGGCAACAGGCAGTCACGACCGTATCAATCCCAACCTTCGCAGACATCGTCTCCTATAAGTATATTATAATCACCGCATATAATCCCCAATTTCAATTCCAATGCGAACACGTCCTGTGCTCGAAAGCGTGACACCGACGTTGGTGCACTGGCAACCCATCTTGCCAAAGCCAGTTCCTAGTTTACCTATCCATCGGCCTCGCTATTCTTCTATATCCAACCGAAAAGAGCGTTCCACCCCCCTTGAATATTTCACACGAGTCGATGACTGTTTGATCGGGGTCTTTGGGCTAGACCAAGACAGCCCCAAGAAGAAGAGGCGGGGAGCGCCAAAAGCTTGTTTGAAGTGCCAGTTCGATCGCAAGGCAGTGAGTCACCTTTCCTATCTAATCAGTTTACAGTGACTAATCGTAATCTAGTGCTTTGGTGGGCGCTCTTGTAGCCGTTGTTTAGGAGTTATTAGGAATATTCAAATCAACAAGGCAATCCACTGGCAATACTGTGTTGATTCAGACCTACTTGACAACAACCCAATACAAGACAGTAAGCTATCCCATGTTACCAAAACACTTCAGCTAACGCATGCGCAGTTTTATCTGGCTTGAGGTATCACGTCCATCGTGGTGGTGTGTCACTAGGTAATGCCAGCCCGGTTTTGCGCGCTACATCGACTAATGCGTTGTCGCCGATAGCATCCATGAAACTATTCTCGGAGTGGGGACCGGATCTCTATCATGCGCTACAGGAACCTCGCATATTCTCTACGCATTTGTACGAGCTTGTTTTAGAGGAAAGATCTAATGATCCCATTTTGGTTCATTCCATCTCCAGTAAAACCGGGAGCAAGAGGGGGAAATTCTCTCCCACTGCCTTACTGGAAATACAGCTCAAATCATCGTGGCTTGTAACGAACCGTTGTCTTTTCAATGATACAAAATCATTACTTACTAAGGCCAAGTCCAGACGCTCTGCTCAGAACAATAGGCGTCTAGTGCAGAATCTGACAATGATATATTGCCTTTCGAAAAACTTCAGGAGCCCAAATCATCTTAAAAGACTCTCTGAAGGCTCATCGGCCCTCGGCAGCGTTGGATCAGCACTTGAGGAAGAGGCCTTTGTTAGAGAGTTTGCTTCTACACTCAAAGGCTACCGGACATTACATGACGGTCTGGCATCTGTCATTAGTCAAGAGACCCGTGCCTTCGAGCATTTATCCAGCTTTTCATGGCAGTGGATACAGAAGCTTATAAGCAGCTACGTATGAAATCACTTTCTCATTTGCCATATCTCCGTAGTCAGAGATGCTATAGAACTCAAGACGGCGCTGGACTACGATCCCAGTGTTTAGAGTGTCCATTTCCCCTATTATTATACAGTTGAGAATCGAATTGAAGGTGTAATCGTGATCTTACCATGAGCCGAGTGAAGGTGGACACCTCAAATCACACAAAACCAGGGGCGCATTAAGCGCCTGATCTAGGGTGGATTCAATAGTTCATGGTATTCTCCATCACCACGATATTCACGTGCATTGCCTCTAAAGAATAGGCAGTTCAATTACAATACGGGTCATAAGACACGAAGAGTCTCGATGTAGACAGACCATTATGTTTCCTCTGCTATCCCCTGGAGAGAGAAAGAGAGATAATTATGAGCAAGACGTTACTCCACGTGTCCCTTAAGAGGCTCTTGCCATGTTTGTTTGCAATTGAGAACAGATTCGCTTTCAGACTCTGTCACACATCCTCGATTATACCAAGGCTGAAAATCCTCGGACATTCAGTTGTGGCTTCAATTGTATGAGAATTCTCGAATGTATCACGATTCTATTTTATAGTACTATCATCCCTACAGCAAATCGTCGTCTCACATGGCATACTTCGTCAAGGGCTCCTCAGGACTTAGCATCTAGATTCTTGCCGCACATACATATACATGTACGTAAATCTCAGGAGTAGCGTTAAGGGGCCGAGGGTCTAATGGAGATTTCTCGGTTGCGGAGTTACGGTTAGCCAGTGATGCGTAAATATTCGCTGTGCGCGTTCGTACATGGGACGGTCTTCGCAAGTGAACATAGTAGTTGAGTATGTCACAACAGGGACCAGATAGGCATCCCAACAGTAATACTTCAATTGACCTCAATTACTACTAAGCAGATACCCTCATATCTAAACTGCATATGTAGATGGTCAAACCGCCCGAATGTTTGTTTCATTTCGTTTCATTTCGTTATCCCAAGCAGCGTTAGTTCACTCTTCAATGCCAGAACATACAACTACCCACAATTCAATCTACAGGGGAACCCAACACAGGTGATAAGACGTCAAACGTCGAGTCCATAGATTGGTCATGTTGTCGCTCGTTACGCACAAGTACGTAGCACATATCAAACAAGTTCTGTCCCATGCCTACGCAGTCCGTCAAGCCAAGAACTCCGCCATTTGATATTCCCCCCGCAGTAACGCATGCAGAAGAGATGTTCCGCGAGAAACATACGGCGTCGTACAGTGTCAGTCAGGGCTGAGGGCCTACATATATCCCATCCTATCCCATCTCATTCACACCCCCAAGAGACCAGCCAGGCTCTCTTCTGTGGGGATATCCCGATGCGATGGAGCCGAGAAAAGGGCCGTTGACGGTGCTGGTGCTGGTGCTGGTGCTGGTGCTAGTGCTGGTGAAAGCTGCGCTTTGCAGCTAGGGGAAGACGATGACAACGGAGTGGCGCGATTCTATTCGGTTGCCGTTCCCATGTACCTTCGGGATAAGCCACAATCGTCGTTCTCCTCGTGTTGGGTGGTGTAGTAAGTACACCAACACCCGAGGGCTCTTTTTCTTTATCCCTGAAAAGAGCGCTGTGAGATAGATGTAGGTACTCACTCGTACCTAGCCAGCCTTATGCGAGCGAGCGTGCAGATTCCGCCCTGCAGATGCCCTTATCGTATTTGTCTACCAGCTAGTGTAGGTACGCAAGGTACATGCATACCTACTTATTACTTAGGAGTATAGATGACTGCGGCATATGAGCTACCGTACCTAGCTGGTCAGGTACATCGGTGGATTTGTGCCACGGAGATGCAACGTCCCCTTCCGGCGGCAAGATGGGTCTGCGGATGCCCGCGAATCTACCGTACGCTCCGTTACGCAACCGCGCACTACTAGTACCTAGTACGCTAGATATGAATGTGATGTCTGTCTTCCCCCACTTACTGATTTGTAGATCTGGAATAGTAAGTAACTAAGTACTTACATAAGTGAGTTGGGCGAGTGAGGCGAAGGGAACGTTGGTAGGAGCCTTTAATCTGTAACACCAACAACACCAACAACACCAACAGACATTAACAAACAAGCTTTAGTGCAATTACAGTACAGTAAAAGGGAGAAATGAGGGGTGGCGCTGCGAACGGATTCCGGTGAAAGCGGGCGCTTTGCAGCAAATCAGTTTTCCAAATACCTACTCTGATTGCGCCTCTCGCGCGCAAAATATTTGTTGGGCCTTTATTTATTTTATTGTGCACCGTATTCCATTTTATTTCATCTTTATTCAGTGCTGTCGTTGGTTTTGGGACATGTCTGTCTGTCTAGTTACTGGTAATTAACCTACAGTAGTAAAACACGACGACGGTACAGACTTTGACAAATACCTACCTCAACCTCTACAATAGGTACACTACCACTGATAACAACCACGTGGAAAAGAAGCGGCACGGGCCCGGTATTGATGGATGGGGTGGATGGGCGGGTGGAAGGATTGATAAGCCGTGCATGAGATGTTCAGAGATTCCTGCTCAGGGGAGTAATTAGATGCGAGCTTGCATATCGCATTCTATTACTACAAAACGCGTGCATTGTTATTAGATGGCACACCTCAATTTATTTGGTGCATATGACGAGCCCTGAGGACATGGTGATGAAACCAGGTGAATTACCTTCAGTAGGTATTATTCAGTACTTACAGGAGTAGGTAGTAGGTGTAGGTGGTAGTGAAGCAGAACCCGGGCGGGGATCGGAAGGCCGATGTGCTTGTCTGCAACGGTCCAAGATGTACTGTAGGTAACAGTACTATACTGTAGGTACTTGCAGCACTTACATCTTAGTAGTGCGCCCCTGTGGGAAAGGTTGGGTGGATGGTACGCTGGTGTTGGTTTGTTCTGATAGGTGAACGAGACAACTCCGTCAGGTGTTTCCCCGTCTCAGGCATACAACTGTCTGTCTGTGTAACAGGCCAAGCAAAATCATCACATGCCAAATCCGGTCCAGGTTACTTTGTCCGTGTTACTCCATCTATGCAAGTAAGATCCTGCCGCCACCACCGCTACACCACCACCAACACCACCCACACCAACGCCCATCTTCAAAGAGAGATGGCTCGGATGGTAGGTAATATAATACGTGCATATATAGCTAAGGAATTCGCTCCGCCGTTTCGGGATTTGAAACACCTGTCGATCCGTCCTGGATGCTTACATCCAACTTGCCTACCTGTCCACCTGTCCACCTGCCGACTGCCTACCTGCCTACCTACGGAGCTCCCTGCTTGAGGGGGCAGATTACAGATGTTACCGCGAGCTAGAGAAGTCTTTGTGAAGTGTACTTAGTAGATAGCGGGATAGGTATGCCGCGATACCTAGCTCATAAGTACACTATCTAACCCAGCAGGATTCACAGGAGAGTCAGCAGCTGCCTGCACTAGGTACTTACCTCCTGTATGCCGTATACAAGAGAGAAAGCCAAGAAGGCGGAGAAGTCTAGCTTGTCTTTCATCCTGAATCATCAGGTCTAGTCATTCGGCGAACCTGCCA
The DNA here is from genome assembly GCA_022578775.1 of Xylaria venustula. NCBI lineage: Eukaryota > Fungi > Ascomycota > Sordariomycetes > Xylariales > Xylariaceae > Xylaria > Xylaria venustula. Next base: position 173,746 of record MU389360.1, on the reverse strand, counting down.
CAGCCAAAGAGAGTCATCTGTCTGGATTTTGAGACTGCTGTGCCTTGCCGCAGCTAGCCTATAGATGGGACGGACGTGTCTTGCGAAGAGACTTGGGTGCAAACGTGGTCATTGTTAGGTGGGAATCATCTCGCACATTAATTCGTCGCTTTCAGGTCGGTAGGGCCAGGCGGTGACTGAAGGGTTGGCAGGCTGACCGCATATGCGCGTGGTGATGGTCATAAGTGGTGATGATGATGATGATGATGATGATGTGCGTACAGGTAGGTAGGTATACAGTAGGTTTGCTGAATGAAAGGGGTGTGGGGGAGGAGGGGGCGGATTATGTCTGTACACAAACTGTTTTACATGCCCCAAACAGACCACAGGCCTTGGATTCATCAAAAAAACACCAGAAATTTCCTGAGTTGCGATAGGTGGGCCAAGGTCGCCGGTTATGTTGCTGGCTGGCAGCCGGATGGACGTGTGGTGACACGACAACACCATCCCGTCGGGTCGGTGTGGATGTTGGCATGCGGGTGATCTCAGACAGGTAGGCTGGCGGGCAGGCAGGCAGGCATGTAGAAGGCAGAAGGCAGTCTTGCTGGCAGGCAAACGGAATCCCGCCAAAAGTCAAGTGACATTGACAATTGACAATTCCCCCCCCACCCCCTGAGAGCACAGACGTCCAGCCTCCTCGCAACTTTATACTCGACAGATAACATAACGTGACATGACACCACTGAGAGTCTGAGTCTATATGTAAGTAGGTAGCAGAAGGATTCGGACGGCTGGCGTTGAATTATTACCCGTGCTGTACTGCAAGGCAACCGCAGAAGGACCATGCATAAATGAATGAATGAATGAATGAGTGAGTGAATGCATTCCCACCCAATTCGACACCCCAGACCTTACACAGATACTAGTAGAATCCTGTAATGGCAGATGGAGGTACCGTATGCAACTTTATTGTTGTGGTCTACAACCTGACTGCAACTGCATTGAACACAGCACTGCTGTAATTACAAGATACGGTAGCGATTATACTGCACTGTTACAGTATACACACTATCTACCTACCTGTCTCTGATGACGATGTCACTATCGCGATCGATCTCGTGCTCGGTGGGTGGATGGATGGATGAATGAATGGATGGTCTTTTCCTCGCCCAGCCTCTGTGCCGCAGTGCTGGGTCTGTGTTTTGATAATGCCAATTTCGGGCTTTACCTCGCTCGCCGATTACAAACTAAGACTTCACAAAAAAAGCCAAAGCGATGGCTTGGCCGCCTGACACAAAGCCAGCAAGGGATGACACTCGTATACGAAACCACTCGGGGGAGGGCGATCGTACTTTTAATGAAAGACCACTCACTATACATGAACATCGATGACCCAGCGAGCCGCTATCTGACAGCCGCTTACACTTCGGATTGCACACGGTGCCGAGCTACACCAAGAAGAGGGAACAGAGATTTGGTTGAGTTGGGAAATGAAGGTATCGTATGTAGTCGTACAGTACGTGAGACAGAGAACAACCTTGAACTTCTTTTCACTACAGTACCTACCTGCTCTTCGGTCCCTATCTGACGCTAGCTACCTAATCCGGTCCCAGTGACCTGGCCACATGGCAGTCAGATCCGCTTGGCGGGGCGAGGAAAGCCTGAAAAGTGGAGGCCGGGCCAGGATCGGCCAGTTTGGCGGGCTGGTCCTCGCGATATCATTGGACAAATATCAGAAATCCCGGCCGACTAGCCCGGCACCTGGGTACTTACACCAACGTACTGTAGAAGTCAGCACTTGTCCCCTGGCATTGCCCTGGAGGTACGCTGAACTTGGTACCTCATTCACCAACCCAAACCTGCCGAAAAGAACCTGTCATATTTGTTGATGGTTGTGTCTTAATGTTTTCCTGGGGATCCGGGGAAAAGTGGCTGACTTGAGCGTACCGTATAGGAGCCTACTTAGGTACCAAACAGAATACCGGTACCTAGTAGGTAGAGGTAAACCAGCAGAGTTATCTACTAATACTAATACTAATGTACATGAATTTCGAAATCCAACACCGCTATTTACACGACGAATGCACGTCCCCGTCCATTCATTTTTGCCAAGCTAGGGAAATTTTTAACGCCGAAGACGGTCAGGAATTAAGAGATGCCCTTGTGGGGAGCCTCCATCAGACCGCCCTACACTAGGATACACGAGTAGGGACGGTGTGTGTAGTGTATATTCCACCGAGTACTAACCGGGAAAGAAAAAAAAAATTCACATGAAGAGTCACGAGAAAAGTACGAGATTTCATTCGGGTGGAGGCCAAGGGTCTGCCTGTCAAGCAAACCCGTTGGAAATACCGCCGGCGAGGATCCAGAAAGCGGGGAAGGAAAAGAAAAAAAAAAACCCCCCCATTAAAGAAAAATTGATACTTAGCCAAGCCACGATACTGGGGGTTCTGAGCGTTGGGCCGAATAGGTACGACAATAAATGACGGTAACTGAAGTGACGATATCCCCGTCACCTGGTCGTGTCTCATACCATCTTACACCATCTACATACGCTAGGTACCCATGAAATTGAATTGATGTAGTGTAAATAAACAAGTGAATATCGTTGCACACGCCTAACTACACTAAAAAGGACGACATGTAGGTACCTCGTGCCTGAAAAGGATGATATATCGCCGAGAAACGTGTCTCTCCTCGTCATCCAATGTTCCCGGTTATATACAGTCCACTATTGATGTCTGTGTACGTGCCAGAGTCATGTGTCTGAGGTTTGCGTAACGGGGAGGTAAGGAGCTCTTATCCCCGGTTTATTATTATTATTATTTTTATTTTGGCCCAAGCAAGCAAAGCGAACCGGGAGCAAAAGTAACGGAACGAGGAACTTGATTATGTAAAAAGCGAGTTCCGCGTAATGTCCACGCAAGACAATTATCTCCCGTGTACTTTGGGTTATTCTTATTAATCACTACCTAGGGGGATGCTGCCTGTTTGGTACTTATCTACCTAGGGAATCAAACATGTCTGTGATCAAGCTTATCTAGCTAGTAGGAGAAAGAGAGATATATGCCGGCATTCATCATCGTCATAACAGTCAGGCGACACGATTGAATCGGTTGGCGCAGCAGGCAGGGAGATAGGCAGCCAGTTGGCAAAAATGATTGAATGACATACCTACCTACTGTAGGCATGCGCGACAACCTACGCTTACTTACTTACTTACATACCAGCCAGATAATGTAGATATCATGCAAGGAAACGTCAAAAGAGGGCCAAGTATACCTATCCATGCATTTGCATGTGTGCATCCGCAAGATAAAGATGAAGTGTGACGATATTTTCAAAATGCCATCCCAACCTAGGTACCTGACTGACAAGAACGAGAAGTTCTTTGCAGCGATTTTCGGTCTCGCGGGTTTCTCGCGCGGGGCTCGGCTGTAAGAAGCTACCCTAGCGCTGGGGGTTTAAACACTTTGTGTAGATCAGAAGATAGCTACCCAGCGAGTAGGTAGGTACTACTGTAGATACGTAGAGCATGGAGAACCGCGGCTATCGTTAACTCTCCGCTCGGAGGAATAAGACGGACGGGAAGTCGCAACTCCGAAAAAGCCGAAAGCGGCCACGATCTTTATTTTCCCTTGTGAAATTCCGCTTGCATTGCCAATACTCTTTACAGATTCAGACCGAAAGGGCAAGAAGAGGAGAAGAGCGCGAATTAAAAAAAAAAGTTTTGATGGTGTGCATACGGTTGTGGGGTTAATGTTGACGTGGAGATTTTTGTTTGTGGTTTTACCTGTGGGTGTGTTGTTGTTGTTGTTGTTGATCTAGGGTACCACGGTGAGAATTAGTATAGACAACTTTAATTGCCCGAATACAGGGAGGATACAACAAAGTAAAAGAGATAGGTAAAAGAAAAAAAAAACAGGCGAAACCTGTTTGCAATGTGATGTAATGTACTTTGTGAACATGTCAAGTGGACAAGGTCAGATCAGGGTTGAGTTGGTAATTGGCCGCAAGGTATGCATCGCAATCAATTTCCCTCCTCAAAAGGAAGTAATAGCACATCTACATCTTACTGCGCACTTTTCATTTTGGAATCCTGTGTGTCTTTGTAATGAAAAGTAATATTTAAACTACTGGTGCATAATTAAACTAGCCAAGCACATGTGCTACCTACATTGTTCAGACTTGTCTGTCAAAGACTTCTTATCATGTCCTCATGCAGTTCGAGTTTTGTCAGCAGCCGTCCTGGCCGAAAGGAAACTATCGAGGCTCCACGGGAACAACTTGAAAACTTGCTCCGAGGCGGAGATAGGCGGCCGGCAAGTGACAAAGTAAGGTACAAAACGAATGAATTGGGCAGGTAGGCCAGATTTGCACTAATCGTGTTCTTTGATTCCTGGTGCCCCGGTTCCGGATACCATTCTCGCCATTCACCAACAACGAGGGATGGCGTCGCGATGGGCCGACGGCACTAAATGTACTTGTTGGCACCTCCTTTTTTTTTTTTTTTTGTTAATTAATTTTTTTCTAAGCACAATAATGCGAACGCATGGTGGTGCGGTGCGGTACGGTGGGGTTTTCGGGCTTGCTCAGATAGCAGTTGTGGACTATTGTTCGAGTTTTATATACAATTATGATCAATTGACTCAGAGTATAATGGCCTATGAAGACGGATGCTGACTGGCTTGTCGATTACTGAGCGCACACATGCAAGCAGCATTGGCAGCCGACTTCTTACTGCTGCGCTAGTTTTTGGGCGGCCGATGTCGCGAACAGCGAGCAGCGAGCAGGCAATCGGTCGCCTTAGCAGTGTGAGCCAATGATACAATGTTAGCTCCCATCCCATGACTCAACCACTGTTCAATATTTCGTGGCACCACGGATGGACTTGATTTCACGGTGGAAGAATGACCGCATGACACAGATGAGATTGTATGAATTTCTTGTTTTGAATTGTGTGTGAGCTACCTGATAGGTTTCTGTTCACCTTCTGTTTTGAGGTGACTGAACCTCTGTTCGAGAACCCTTTAATTCCACTCGACCTTTAGTCTCCGCATATGTGCGAAGTACCAGGGAGCGGAACAAGCCCCGCCAAGCAGGGTATATACATGGTTGCCTCATACAGTAATCCTCCCCCAATCCTGATAACTCGCTGAGTGGTGACATGTCTTTATTCTTCCTTCATCGTCCCAATTGCCAATAGTAAGAAAGTTTGGCAGGTGATCATGAGTAGCATTAGGTGTCTGTTCCCGATTGCTGACTCCCAGTGATGGTATCACTCTAGATAAGAAAATGCGGTTGATGCGTGATGAAAACAAATGAGATAAATCAACGTCGCTTATAACGTTGTATGATGCCAATGCCGCTATTTGGTATTTTTTGAAACGCCGCCCAGATGCAGATGATGAATGCACTTTTGTGGTAACCCAAACCAAGGTATTATGTATTATTAAGCCGAAAGGAGAGGAAGAGGATCGTCTAGTAGACTGATATAGCTGAGATGAGTCGGTTAGGATTCCGCGGCGGCAGATAGAATCCTTCGTTGTAGAAATCCGACTTGTCCTCTTCCTCGTCCTGTGTCGAGTCGTAATACTTGGTTGTTATTGTGCTTTCACCCTGCTTCTCGGAGAATGTGGGTATGCTGGCGGTAGGTGGAGATGGTGGCATCGACTCGTCTTCCGAGGATTCGGAATCGTGCTCGAGCTCGGGCGGTGATGCGGAGTGTGATGAGGATCGGGTAAGACCCAGGTGTGCGAAGTCCTCATCGTCATCCTCGAACTCGTCCGCCTCCATCGTGTGTAGCTTGGGTGAGGGCGGTGTTACTAGGTGTGAAGGTATCCGGGAGAGGGGAGCAGCGTCGAACATCTCGATATCCTCGTCATCGTCCATATCGCTGTCGTCGTCAGAATCTGACGAGTCGGCCTCCCAGTCGTCCTCCTCAGCAACCGAATCCGCCCATTGTATGTGTCGCTCTTCCGTCTTGGGTGTGGAGGCCCCGCGGACGGATTGGTTGAACCAGCTCTCTTGCTCCCGCTCGGCATCGGCCAAGTCGATCATCAGCGAGTCGAGGAGGTTGGCATGGCCCACTAGGAGCCGGAGGTTGTGGTCGGGACGGGCAGCCTCAGAAGACAGCTTAGCCCGTGCCTTGTGGGCGAGGAAGTAGGTCTGCGTGATAGACATGGTCTTCTTCTTTTGTAAGGGTGACGGTGAAAAGGTTGTGGAAACCATCTTGACTGTCTGTATCAGGGTGGATATGTTGTTATAGTATATGTGTGTATGGGTGCTAGTGTTATTATGTCGTCTTTTGTTGTGATTATTCTGTGAGTCAGGCACCGATGTCCGGACAAGGCAGCAAAGGCGAGAGAGGAACGGATTCCTTTTGTATTAAGTGCTGTGACGGCTCGATGTGCAGGGATCTCGGGTCCGTCCAGAGCTCTGGTGCGGTGTGCGGGCTGTTGGCGGTACGTTGGTACTTCGGTACTTGGATACTTCGGTACTCGATCAGGCACGACGGATCCGACTTTTGGGTGGGCGTTTTGTTGGCGCTGCTAGCTGGAATTTCAGACCGGGGGGGCCCCCTGGCAGTACCCTGGACAGGTACAAAGATACTCAGGTACGCGGGTACAACGGTACGAGGGATCGAGCCTGCAGGTGTCTTTTGGCGGTGCACGACACACGATGGCTGTATTGGGCAATAGCTTGTCTCTGATATGTTGTTCTAGGCTATGCCACGATGCTGAGGCTATTGCACTGTGAGGATGGCGTATCGAGTCTGGAAGCAGTGTGTGTATTGTGTGTTGTGTGTGTTTTGGCTGTGCAAATGAGAAACACAAGTCAGGCTCGAGTCGAGGGAAGACGGAGATTGTTGATTCTTTTGTAATGAGAGAACGGGATTGAACAGGATGGATTAACAATGCATCTGCTGACTATTACAATAATGGTGTATAGGCGTTATGGTGGTATGGCATGGACTTTGGCGGAAGCCCGTGCTGTTGGTATTGCGCCGTTGCTCCTCGGGCTTAACGGCGGGCTGTCGGCGTCGCTCAAAACACCTCCAATGCGTATATATTCGTAATCGGCTCGCGTTATGCCATGTGTAGTACTTCCTACGCGGGACTAGATTGCCCGCGCTCAGCACTGCACTACTCAGTTTAGCTACTAGGTAGGTAGGTACTTACTTAGTGTAGTAGTTTGCTAGTGTAGCGAGAGGGCAATGAATGACCCGCGGGCGGTCGACTAATCAATCCGCTGGAATTATGGACCTCTCTGCACGCTGTATAATGCTGTACCCGAAATGCGAGCTTGGTGCGAGCCTGCTCACCGCCGTGGTAGTGCCCAGTACTGCCCAGCTCCGACCGCTGCTCGCGTTGGCAAGCGTGCTTAAGTCATAAGGCCGTTCATAACTCCCCGCGCCCAGAAAGTGGAGGTCATCGGAGCTAGGCAATAAACCACCACACCCATATATCTTCCATGTTGTTGACTTTTTCCTTACTTGTTTTAATAAGAGTGTCGGGTTGTCCCTGCTGACCGTCACAGTCACGGTGGCTTTGTTCACCCGCTACTGCACATCGTTGATGACTACTTACCTACTTATGCTAGGCACCACGCATTTGGACCAACCACATCCATTGGTTCTCGCTTCCGTCTGATGTCGGTCGCAGTGGCTTATTACCTAAGTAAGTACCTACATACCTACCTGGACACCAGATGGATCATCTATCAACACCTATGTAGTACTGTAGCATACCGCATACCAAAATTCGTATGCGAAAGCGAGATGGCCGATGGTTACCTACCCACCAAAATATTATGTCAATATTTTGCGAACTACCTGCACCGATCTGCTATCTCGGATCGAGACACTACACTATTTTGCTTATCGCGATCCAAACTCAAGTAGCAGTTGGTGTTTTCTTTCGACCAGTTTCCATTGACCTACTAATATATCCCTAGTGTGTAACACTATTGCCCTGGCCGGGACAATTAATCGCGTATTGTATCATGGGGGTGCATCGACAAAGATGATGGAATCATGTTTAATTATCATGCACCTCTAGTACATACATAGGTAGGTAGACTTGTCGAGTGTGACTCCAAACTTGTGCTGATGAATCATTCGGTGGATTGCTCAGCACAGCACTGAATGTCGAGGATTAATAATTCGCCCCACTCCGCTATTCCACTCCCAGGCACTAGGCGAGCTAGGTAAAATCTGTCCTCGCAAGGCGTAACCCATATCTCCGAGTCACTGAGGTGGATAGCTCTGAAGTTTGCATCATAATTCTACGACATTTATGTCGATCCTCAATTGACAACGCCGATTATCTCCATGAGACACAAACACTATGACTCCTCTTCTTTCTCCTTCCTCCTCCGGCCTTTAGCTACACAGCTCGGCCAATAGCCGAGTGGATTGTATTGATCTGAGCCAGACGCGGCTTCTTGGTGACGGCACGGTCCTTACACTCTCCCCATGAAGCAATTATGAAGCAGCTATTGCTGTAATTGATTGAATTTTTGGTGTCTGGGCTACGTATACCGCAATAATAGTGTAACCAGAACCCAGTAGATGCCCCATAATCTATTGTATGTATACCCACTGTAGAATTGAACTTGAATCAAGGGTCCAATTTGTTGTCTGTATCAGGTAAGCCATATTACTTATGCAGTTTATGCGAGCACTCTTGACTCGGAACCGCTGCAATTAGTTCGGGACCGTTACGAGGAGACTGATTGTGCGACCTGGAGTTCAGTTGAGCCAAAGTCCGCGAATCCCGCCCAACATTCCGACTCCGCGCCTTTCTGCACAACGCAAACCATACCAGGCTTACACTTGAAGTAGTTAGCTCCCACAGTTCCTACAATTCCTCCCCAGGCAGCCAGATTACAACCAAATTACCAGGGCTGGTTGGTCAATTGCCCATTGCCCATCCCTCAAGGCAGCACAGATACGGTGTTCAATTCCCTTGCATGCGGCTGCTCAGGACACATTGCGTACTGCATTTTGCGTCCTGCGTCTGTGACTGCGACAATACCTACGCAAGCGACCTCGTGGCCCTGCCGAATCGAGGAAAACCAAGCGACACGAGGCCCAGGCCTGCATTACATAGTACCTAGCTGGACTTTGGCGAGACCTGTCATTGTCTCGTCGTCGACAAATACGCTGCGGAGGTGTAATCCCTTTCGGAATGAATGAAACAAAGGCGAAGGCCCGACCGAATAAGGTAGGTACATAGGTACATGTGGTATTATCTCGCAGCCTACCTCAATGGGGAATTGGTCAAAAAAAGAAACGTACTGCTGGGTAGGTATGTAAATGCCCAAGACGACCCCACTGAAGCACGGAAGGGGGCGGCAAGGAAAGTCTAGGTAGGCTTATGTGAATCAGATAAGTATCTACATACTAAGTAGACACAACATGTTAGTGTCCGTTGGATTAACAGACTAATGACACGAGTACTGATAGGTGGTCTTGGAGCAGCTCAGGTGAACACTTGGCTCGTTCTCGGCAATCGGACTGGTGCGTTCGTGTTCGCCGGCTTGATTGAAACCCGCTGATTCGACTGGTTCCTTAAACGAGAGCGAAGGGGGCTATACCAGTATGGTTAGTAGGTAAGGTGAAATTAGGCTTGGCTTTATACCTGTCTGGTATCTAGTGCGTATCTTAAAGAGAGACAGAGGGAAAAAAAGTCCCGTCGCTCCACTCATTGCTGCAAGGTACCTGCCGGCCCAGTTAGGCAGACGAGATACTTTGATTTAACGTAGGGCTGAGGTGGAATTCCACCTACTACGTAGGCTCATTTCCCATCCACGAGGCCCCGTAACAGTCACTCGGGAACCTTCAGCCCGCGGGCCCATTGCTCTCTTCTAGGGGTCCTTCATCCGTGGATACATCGGCCCTGGCTTTGTCCAGCAGCTACCCTAGGCTACCCTAGGTAGTTTCTGGTGTATATAGACGAACTTGCGGCGTGTATTATTTATTTATGTGCTCAGCCACAGACGACGGGATGGCCTGGACACGAGCCTAAATACGGGATCTATGTGGATTCTTTGCCGTGGTGATACCTACTCAGTGGTTCATACACGTACATTTATTTGTTCATACTATCTGTGCACACTCACTCACTCACTGTACTGCACTCCATACAACTTTGATACGAGTATACACAGTACACAATGGTGAAGAGTGATCGGTGTGCTGGTGTGCCGGTGTGCTGGTGTGCCGGTGTGTTCGTGGCCTGGTGAGACGGCGCGGGCCCTTTGCTCGTCGGTCATCTCCTTTGGAAATGCATTGGCAGCGCCGCCCCATCGCCTATATTGTTGGCCCGCCTTATGGCGGTAGTTGTACGCGATCTGGCGGTGACGGCAATCAGTAACGTAGCAGTGCACTACACAGCACCGCCTCACCACATCGAATTGCACCCAATCGCTTGTCTGGTGTGGGCAAGGCATCAGACTCTGATGGAACCCTCCCCATACTCAATACATACATACAGTTCTTCTCTGTGTCGCCTTACTAAGTACTGTGTAGATAGATGATGGGGAGCTTGTTGTCGCCGTTGTGATGGAGCCACATCTCGTCACCATGATTCATGTAGTATTTATTGTATAGGTTATCCAGTTGCTATGCACTGCACTTTTTAATACCTACCTTTAATACCTACCTACCTTGATATCGCGCCTTCTCCTCGCACCCGAGATTACCCCGACCACTGTCGCCGATAAGAGAAGAAACGGAAACGGGCTGTTTTCAATCCCTACCTGATACATCCAGGTCAAACGTTCAACAATCGGTTTTAATCTACAGTATATGTAATTACCACGGTTGACAAAACAATGATGAGAATGCTTTAACCTTGGCTTTGAATGATTACCCGAAAATACCTAATACCTAATACCTAATACCAATCCCAATCCCAATACTGATTCCTTTTCTTTCCCCAGCTGGCTGCTACAGGCACTGGGGTAGGTTACAACGATGGAGACGCTGACGGCTTCGAGAAGTTTTCGCTGCATGGACCTCCCTCTCGCATCTGCATGTCTGGCTGACCTGCATTGTTCAGCTCGTCGCCAATGCAACCCTCAGGGCAATGCAGCCAGCCGCCCCGACAATTTCGTTTGAATAATGCTGCGCGGCACAATTTAGCAAGTGTTGTTTGTCAGTTGTATGTAGTAAGTCCCCAGCAGAATATTACTGACATGAAATGCATTATAATACCTCCTACTATAATTGATGAGCAATTGTATAGCTCCTTTTTTATACCATAAGTATCCACATCATAACATCATAAGTTCAGCCCTATGCCGTATTACTTATACCTAGGTACTACCACTCAAATAAGGTCCCTGGAAGGATCTGGGGTTGCTGGAGACGGCATGACGAAGCTATTAGTTTGCAACCCAGCTTTGTGCAATCATATTAAAGAGTTATGATCTCCTGTCATCAACTTCAAACCACGGCCCACACCCCCTCTGACAGCTTAGAATGTTTTGAAGTTGTACTATTGATAGACCAGCTATCATTGAGCGGCTTTCATACCTACAGAGTGTCGATATCCAAGTAGCTTATTGACATTAAAAAAAGTCTTTTTTTTTCTCCTTCACTCAATGACTCGAGTTAACTGATCCGATGACCGGCAACTCCTACAACATGGCACGATAACCCACTCAGCACATTAATCATGAATCTTTGCACGGCACTATCCTCATGTCCAACTCACAGTAGTTGCCGAGCTAACGCAGCAATAGCCTCGCCTTCAGCTGTTACGGGATTATCCACATAGGTGATAGGTGATACCCGGCAAGTGGGCAAAAAACGGGATGCAGGGCTCGTTTTTGAGGCGTCAATCTCGACCGACAATAGAAAAAAAAACCTAAAGTATCAGCTAAGTTAGTGTATCTAGTTAGTATGGACACTAGAGAGCAGCCTCATTCTTAACCTTAGCAGGCGTTTATCCTATCCCATGTGGAGCTCAAGTAGGTACATACATATAATACCTATAGTATGTATACACAAGTTAGGTGGCCTAGACGGAACGGAGAATAAAGTTTAGAACAGAACCGACCGCTTGGGGTGAACCCTTCTTTTTCTCAGCCTCAACTGTTAGACACGTCTACTCGGATGGGTAGACTATCCCTACTGTAGATTTCTACTAGTGTATTGGTAAGTACCAAATAGTGTGTAATCATGAATGTACTTGTGCAAGGCGCCGAGGCGGGAAGCGATTCAGAGACATGCAGATTACTATTCACTTTTTGTTTTCCTGGTTATACGATACTACATTTTATAAGATCATGATCAACAGTGGTTGTCGCGTATTGACCGCGATATCAGCTCTGTCGGTTCACGTTTGCCGTACTTGTATCTCGTTTGCGTCCTACTGATCATACTGATTTAATAAGTTTCCGTCTCATTTCCTACTTCATTTCTCGCGATGTAGATACCCGCGCACAGTACAGGTCACTGTACACTACATCATGATTCCTCAGCACGAAAATGCAGGGACGAACGTATGATGTTGTGGGCGGCCTACACCCTTTTAGGGCGTGTCAATCTTAACGCCACGTTGATCACTCCCAAGCTGTCGGATACCTGAACTTCGATGCCGATTCAGCCTGAGATGCCCAGCTGGACAGGGGGGTTTTTCTTTAGTATAACACCGGAAGATTGGCCATGGGGCAGGACTTTGTTTCGCTCGGCAAAGGACCAGTCAGAGCGAGCCATGGCGTGTGTGATCCTTGATAATGATAGGGCGGATGGAACTCGTGGCTTTACGGCTTGGATGGGTGATACCTATTACCATCTCACGCATCGATTCCTGTATTTTCTGGGGCATCTCCACTCCACTACCTCACTGTGTCGACGGCTTGTTTGTGATAGCTCTCTCGTGAGACCTCATCTGACCTGTCTATCGCAATATCTTCTCTTCCGGGGACCACTTATTGTACAATACGATAGGGTAGCTAACACAATGTCTTTGTAATCAACGTAGATGACATAACCATTCTAATTATTCCCGTGTACATACACGACTTACCTACACTTCAGGGTTCACAACTGTTCTGGCTTCGCATTGTTGACCCTACCTGTCAGCGGCCGTCCAATCTCGCGTCTACCCGTGGTTCCGTCCACCTGACACCTGGTTCCTTTCTCGTGCTATTCTCGGCCACCCATTTCCACTAAAACGCATAGGCAATTAACGTTATAGTCCTGCGCTACGTACTAAGTAGGTCTACCACACGACTGCTGTGGGCTTTAGGGCTGATTCATGCCGCTTCATCGCCATGGCGTCCGAAACAAAACACGGGTCTTTAGCCATTTTCAGGTCCGCAGCTCGATACCTGAGGACTACGGCGCATCCTCTATTTACAGTAGCGTTGTGATGGTGTACTTACACGTAGGTGGGTGTGCGCTATGCAGATTATGCCTCTCTACACCCCTTTTTCTTTATCTGGCCCTGTGAAGTGAGTTGTAGTTTAATAAGTAGTGGCGTGGCTGGACTCACTTGACAAGGATGCTAGCATGCTATTCCGGACCCGTGGCTCTGGCAACGCCAAGAGACCCCGGACTGTTCTTGGATCCAGGCACCGTCTCGGCCTTTCAATCATTCCCGGGTATCGTCCAGCTCCAAGGCTCTAAAGCTGTTTCGTGATGCGTACGAGTATGATGTCTTTTTCCGGCCTAGAACCTACGATACTAAGATGATGCTAGCTTCTCTTGGGTTACTATCAGGCCATATCTGACTTGGCTCTCTGCAGTACAGTGCGGTTCGAGGGAATATCACCCAAAGTATTGGTTTATATGAACGTTTTCAGGGTAATGGAATGGAAACTAGCACTTTGGCGGATGAGATAGAGGCCCCAATGTCTCAGACTGTCTCGGGAACCAGCGGCGCGGACAAAACCGCGTAAGCGCGAGATCAGCACTGATAAAGGATGAGTTGTAGCTGTTTAGCTCGAAACGGTCCGCAGCAACTACATTGGCGTTCCCAGTACCGCGGATACGGATTCTTTGTTGGGCTAAACAGAAGTTGAACTCTACTGGTCTTGTATAGAAATCATTATACGTGATCCCAGCTAAAGGCCGTGTAACGATAGCTTGTCTTCGTGTATGAACGATCCTGATTTGTGCAATAGGACATCGCTGAGATACCAACTGTCGAGAAATATGTATCTACAATTGTACATGGCATCGCCAGTACATGTGATTAGTCAAAAAGATTCATTTTACTTGGAATCTCCCAGTCCCCTGTACACCCTGTTCATATCATAGGGCTCGGCTCTAGGTGTATGTACGTGTGCGAGTACCTGGCGCAAATGAAGAGGTAAGCTACTCCTGGACTAGTCAACGAGGTAAATGAGTCTGATGATAACAATCATGAATCCTTCCCTCATATCATTTCCCGAAAAGGGTATCTCGGCTTACATGATACGCTTCTTTGGCTTTCTTTTCCAAACATTCTGGGGGAAACTACAGTGCCGTATGTAAGATTATGGATCCTCTTTCTTTTTTGCTTTTGCCTTTAGCGTACCGGTACTCTCGACCCAGGCAATTGGGACAGCCCAACCCAAGCTATTGGGAATATGGCGTGATTCACCTTTGCTTGGCCAGCTGCCGGCCGCTTTCTCGGATTATGTACATACTTGGTAGAAGGGATCGCGTAGGATGGGTGAAGGTTGGGACTCCTAGTAATGCCACAGTACCCCGTACACAATGGATATGTGACAGGTGTGAGACAAGCGCGCCGAGGAAATGTGATAACTCCAACACTATTACACCAGAATATACTATTGTATTGGAGACAAATAGAATATATCATAACACTCGAATGAGACACCCAGCGGTACGGCGATAGCTCTGGGCGAGAGACAACAACAGAACAGACTTCCTAGGACCTGAGAAAGTCTATCATGCTAGTCCCCAGACTGTGGCGTTCGGATTGTTGCTTTACTCCGGTGGGGAACGCCACCTTGTGTTCACGATGTCTGCCACTGATACACAGCCTCGAGGAATACTTGTATCTCCGACATGGCTATGTTTAATCTGGGTTAACATCCCCCTAGTTCACATGTGCTGTTAATTCGGGTCCCTCCCGTTTGGATGCTGAGTAGGTATCTCTGTCAAACGACGGACTGAAGGGGGAGTTGAGTCTGAGACATCGACGACTGAGAAAAGGGGCTGCCCGATTAACATGCTACATGTCACGGTGAAAAATCTGTGTATTTGGGCAATCAGGTGATATCAATTATTCCTGAGTCGGAACACATACATACTAGCTGAGAAGCGGCATGGTGGCCAGTCTTCCGGAGTGCATTCTCGCCATTACTTGGATTGCTACATGCCTCTGTGACTCTGTAAATGCGATTGAAAAGGATTGACAAGAACGGAATGTAAACAATGAACTATTCCTCGGAGTCAGCGAACTGAGACATAGAACTAAGACTGATTCCGAAGAGCCACGTGGATGGACTTTATAAAGTCTGGAGCGACTAAGTATGAATCTCCAAAGCTCAAACTCAGGGACTAGAAGAGACGAGGCCATGTGTTTCTGGTCTTCCCGAAACCACCTAGAAAGCTTTAGGCTTGCAATAGCTAGGCAGGAATTCCAGCTTCCTCGCAGCCACCCTCTGGCTTTTACGTTCTCGCCCAATGACACCGGCACACGTCTTATGTTCATTCCGCTAGAGGGATATTGCGCAAAGTCTGTCTCTTTGTTTGCTGCGATGGAAGAATTCTATCGGATAGGCCAAAAGCCACTAAGTACTCCCAAACATTGCAACTACAATCGTAGTAGGTCTTTGACCTAGACAGACGGCCAGTAGTAATCACTGCAATCGTAGCTTCGTCTTCTTTCTCTTGCCACCAACCTCCCTATGCTCCTCGATATTTAACAAAGCCTCTCGTTTCTTCTCGCTGACGACCTTCATGTGATCACGGATAAATCGAGTTTCCAAATTCACACCCTCTTCACTCCACTTCTCCATCTGTTTCCCGCCAACCCTTTCCTCTATATTATGTATTCGCTCGACATCTCGCTGCCCCACAAATGAGACACAGTCACCTTTACGACCAGCTCGCGCTGTTCGACCTACCCGGTGAATGTAGTCAACAGCTTCTTGAGGAAGGTCATAATTGACAACCAAGGAAACTTCCGGTATGTCTAAACCACGACTTGCTACATCTGTGGCCACGAGAATGCGAGCTGCCTTAGCTCTGAATCGCTCTAAGTTTGATGTCCTTTCCCGCTGGGGTAGTTTCGAGTGAAGAGAGGTAACACGATGGTCCAAGAGCCGTAGTAAATGGTGAAGATCTGTGGTAAATATGTTAGTTAGTGAATTTTTATTCGACAAGCGAGGATTAGAAGGGGAGGATTATGGGTATCGTCGAGCAACTAGGCTGAAAACAGTCAGGAATAGCGTACATTGGGCTGTGGACGCCCGGTTGCAGAAAATGATGAGCGACTTTTCTACGTTTGCGTCGGTGAGGAGGAATGCGTGGAGGTAAAATTCCTTATGAGTAATGTTGACTTGCAAATACATCTGCCGTAGAGTATCTGGAACCGCTAAGTTGTCTATGTCCACTTCGCACACATAGGCCCCTTTCTTGCCAGGTTTGGCCGGCATGTCCTTTAAAGCCCTAACTTCGGGCGTTACAGTCGCTGTGTAAAGAAGTGTTTCTATAAGAGAGTTAGCCGATTAACATCATTTATAGTCCTAGATACGATCTTTTGAACCCTCATCCTGTACGAAGGACTAGAACATAGATGACACGGAAGAAAAAGACGTTAGCATCACTTACGTCTTTGGGTTGATGGTGGTAGTACTCCTAGAACCACCTCCAAATCTGGTAGCATGCTGCCAGGACCATTTGCGGCGAGAATTCGATCTGCTTCATCAAGAACAACGAACTTGGTTCGCTTTAAGCCCGCAATTGTATCTTCTCCAGACGATTTGATATGATCAGCTAGGCGACCAGGGGTCGCTATGAGGATATGTGGACGCTGTGCGAGTTCTATTGCCTGCCGACGCATATCTTCTCCGCCTGTGACGAGGAGTGTCTTCAAGGACCTCACTGCGCCTATAGCTTTCACTTGTTGCTGAATTTGCAGAGCAAGTTCCCTTGTAGCAGTAAGAACAACGGCATATATCGAGCTCGGATCTTGAGACCACAACTGAAGAATCGGAGCCATGAACGCGACTGAGTTGGTGTGAGAAAGGGGATACTATCACGTCTATTCGGAGATGATGGCTCGAACTAACCTGTTTTACCGGAACCGGTCCTGGACGAGCCGATTACATTCCGGCCTTCTAGAATCGCAGGTATAGTGAGCTGCTGAATTCGGGTGGGGCGATGTATAGCCATATTTTTTAGACTCTGGGTCAGCCATGGCCTTAGACTCAAGTCTTGAAAAGATGTCGTTGAATTCCCAGGGGGGGCCACTTCGGTCTCGGCGACGGTCACAGGTGTAGGGGCAATTTTTGGGGCCGGAGCTGTGGCCGCCCTCGGTTTTACTCTCGATGGTACATTTACCGACAGGGACAATACATCGTCCCTTAAAGAAGAGTCACCGGACAGCCTACGCCGTTTGCGAGAAGCAGTATTGTCCAGCGAATCAGACTCAGACTCAGACTCAGACTCAGATTCGGACCCGGACCCGGAGCCGACTGAGCTAGGCTGGCTCAAAATGGTATGATCCGGGTCACTTTCGGGCTCTGAGACTGAAGACATCTTTAGGGTACCCGATACTAAAGTGAGATGATCCCGAATACGGCCGACGGAGCCAGATAGTTGGGTGATGCAATGCAGTTCGGAGTGCAGATGCCTACCGTCGGGGCCGTGGAGTAGCAATCTTCGTTGAAAAAAGAATACATAAGTTTTCGATAACAACGATAACGATGCGGCGCTTGGCAAAAGGCAATGATTGCGCTACTGTGTACACAGCGGTAAAGTGTGGGGAACAAATTATCTAGACCAAGCAACGGGCAATATTATAAGCGCGCGCGTCTATAGTGCCTATCAGGTACTGGGTCCACTGAGTATGCAGCTCCATGTGCCCCATGTGCCCCCGTGTATGCACCTACCTACTGTAGGTATGGAAAGTTAGGTAGCCGTTAGCTACTTAACAGATGCATCTTTACCTTGCACCTACATCATTAGTAAAGTACTTACCTACCTGTATAAGGTGGGTGGAAGAGTACCGAGTAGTTTTCTCTATATCACACGTAAACATTGGCAATAAATACGCATCGTTTGGTATGGCCGATGCAGCATGGTTGCAGTTTACATGTGTCGGTACCATACATACCTTCTCGTGCTTACTCTATTCCAGTGCTTCATGGTGAACCTGGAAAAGGAGAAGCATATAGAACTCATAATGAACTGCCTAGAATAACACACGGCCGTCAAGGTCAGCTCATTTCCCACCCACCAGCCCCATGAGTTAATGTCAGCTGAGGTGGCAGCCAGCGTAGCCGTCGCCCCCGTTAAGCTTGGCACGGCTCCGAGGCCAGGAAATTGCAAAATGTTAGCATCAGCCAACAATGTTTGTAAGGCGCAAACCAAGATACCCCTGATGGCGTACCTCGGCAGGCACTTCTTGTTAGGCGTAGCCAATGAGCATACTTGTTGTTGGTCGCCGGACGACTTTGATATGCATGTTTGGCATGCCGCCTCATTCAGTCTCGATCAGCCATATAAACGACTAGAGGTTCAGCAATAGCCTCAGTCGATGTTTGTGCTTCCTTCATCAACAGATGTATCTCCTCCTGTACGGTAAGGTGCATGACTTCCCCGAATCGGGCTCCGTTGGTTTTCTGCACGGAGCATTGGGAATCCTCGGACCCCAAAGCCGAGGGCCAAAACGAAGCTGGTAGCTTGGGGTCTGTTTGTGTAACCCAGCGTGTCAGCATCCGAGGGGTTGATTTCCTCTTTTTGGAAGTCGTATACAGGGAGCACATCTCGCCACTCGTCTTCCAACGGCATAAGTGCACGCGACACATAAGCGTCGGCCAATATCATATGCAACTGTAGATGAGATGCAGATGTATGGCATACCTATCCCGGTCTGGGGCTACTATGCAATGACAGCAAGCAACGCCTGACAAAGTGCGTATGTGATGCTACTCAACTTCCATGGATGAACGAAGAACGGCATCTGCAGGGAAAGGGGTGCAATGCCGTTTACCTTGTCATGACTGGCAATGGTAAAGGTGGTGTGCAATGTTGATGGCTACTCATGCCTGGCTCCTGGTGCCGAACGCCGCCTGTTGGGGCCAACTCTAAGTCGATACAGGACGATCTCTCTAACCTGGTAGATGCGATTGGCATTTAGTGTACAGCTTGTCTTCATAGTCCCGGTACATATGGGGTGGCTACAAGGGTGACTCGGCCAACCGTGGGGCATCGCCTTGTGACGACCCTTGGGTCGGCCCCGTCCATTCAAGCTAGTGAGCGAATCTGGCATCTTATTTGACCCTTGTGCGCTTCAACCGCCGCTGTGACGCCTGATAGGTACTTTAGTGTATGTATGGTTGTTGGTTCTGTATCTTGTCCAAGACGGCCACTGGCAGACGTAGCTAGCTGTGCTTTGGCAAGCTCTCGGACCTCTCTTTCCGAATCCAATGTTGTGGGTTGGTACTGGGACGATTTATGCGGCTATTCTTGATATTGATATTGTTATTGTTGGTGCCGTCGTCGTCGTCACCTAGATTCACAGTAATCTTCAGCGCTTCGATGTTCGTTACCACTGGTAGATCTACTTACATAGGTAGGTACTGTATGCCCTAAACTGCGGTACCTTGTCCACTGTACCTGATATGGTGTAGCGTACACACGCAACTAACGGCTTGGAAAGCTCGCACCGCTGTCAGCTTATTCGATTACCATTCGTTAGCCGCCGAACACTTGTCTCAGCATGCTATCCGAAACACAAGAGGGCCAGATTCCACATCAGCCATTACGCCATAGCTTCCATGACTAGTGCAGGCATTCGTCGGTGCGGCCGAAGTGTCTCTGCGTAAATTGGTGTTATTGGTGCTATTGGTGTTATTAGACACACCAATATCCACGCTACGTGCCTATTAGCTACACTACGATGCACCCGCGTACAATACCTATACGTGTCTATACCTGTATCCATCCCGTAGCTTGTCCCTGGACGGATCAGCGCCAACTTACTAAGTAGTAGATCTCGATACAAACAAGCCCAGTACCTAGAAGACTCAGAAAGGGGCTGCAGTCGAATGTAACAGCGAGGTAGGATAATCACAGGTGGGAATAGGTATACTTATACCTATACTACAGCACTGAGATCAATTGTAGTCCGTCCGTGTCTGGAGGGATTAACTTATACTACCTACCTACCTGCCCGAGATACACAAGCACAAGTCGCCGAGTTCATCTCTGGAGAGAGCACTTGTATTGTGACCGGCCGTTCAAGAATTTCATCTGCTGATACAATAGGTGGTGTCCCAGGCGAGGTACGTAGTAAGAAGCTCCAGCGTAGCCGCTTGTTCATTAGCCCATCGGTTCCGGACCACCTTCGAAAACCGCGGCCCCTGTCATCTCCCCCCAACCCCTCTTCACCCTGTCTCGCCTGTTCACCCCTAGACACCCTTTCAGATATGCCTATACCGTATAGGGAATTGTACCTGCACTAGATATCGCCTGGCAGCTGCTGTAGTAGCTAAGTATACCGTGCAGTACAGACAACATACTGTAGTGGACACTACACACTACGAGCAATGTGTACAGCGAGTCTTTGGAACTACCTAAAATGTATAGGAGGGGAAAGCTCGCCAACTGGAAGGCAATCAATCAACCATTCAATCACAGCATAGGTTATTCTTGTTTCCCTCCCTCGTATTTGCAAAACCGATCTTATTCTTTTTATTCTATTTTACTTTTCAACCTCATATCCTGGCCACCATCTCTTCTTCTTGTTTGCTTCTAGACTAGCCATCTTATCAATATCGTCAATGTGCTTTTCTGTATGCAACCTGCCTCCCACTTGACTTGCCTACCCACCTACCTAACTCAGGTAACCTACCTACTTAAGCTTCGGAGGCAAAACCGCTCTGCCTACCTACCTACCTACCTACCTACCTTTAGGGAGTAGTAGTGTAAGGAAGTAGTGCACATTGCAACTCCCTTGTTGTAGTTCCCTACCTCCAGGCTACCTACTACCTACTTACACTTCAAGGCATAAAGCATCCAAGGCTACTCGCCCTTGCTACCCCATACAACATCTCAGCAGCTTCGACATCTTGAGGGCCCTCCCCTCCGTTCGTTCGCCCGCTCGCCCGCCAGCTGGCCCATACCCCCCGCGCCGCCGTGTAACCCCCTCCGAGCCTTTCTCTCGAAACGGCTCGTCGCGCAACCACAGCCAGGCTCGGCCCTTTTCCCCTGCTGTGCAGTGCTCGACCAACCCGACGACCGCCCGCCAACACCGCCTGCATATCCGTGGCTGCAGCAGGCGTCGTGCGTGCCGACGTCGATATCCATCTCCATCTCCATCTCCATGTCTGAGCACACCTCCATATCCCAGGCCCCCGAGCCTGTGCCACACAATGTAATTAACCCGCTTTTCTCTGCTCTTCCTGTTCCTCTTTTCCTACGCCTCGCCAGCCTTGCTAGCCTCTTCCTTTGTTTGCCGTGTATCGAGAATTGTCTTGAGCGACCGCCTGGAGAACAAGGGGCAGCACCAACGAAAGAAGGAAGCGAGGAAGAAGAAAAGAAGAAGCAGCTCTGCATCGGCGCGCAATGCTAACCTTTGACTCTACCCAAGGCCTCGACCGCCTCTCGTGACTTCGTAGTCGGCGCGCCCCCCCTCGTAGGCACACCGCCAACTTCAAATCCCATAGCCATCATGTCGTCTCCTGCGCCGCTTCGACCGGCTCTCGGCGGCCGCCCTGGTGGTGCGCGGACACCACGACTTGGCCTAGCCATTCCTCCGTCTCCCAATGTGAAGCCGGTCGGCACGTCCATGGCGGGTGCCTCAAGCCGACCGCAGCTTACCGTCCACGTTGCCACTCCTATGGGCAGCACCGTCGCACCATATGAGCAGACCCGCCCGTCTGTCCAGCAGGGTCAGTCAGCTAGCGGCGGGAGCGAGAGCAGCGCGGCGCACTCGAGGTCTGGCAGCTTTGGACCGTTGGACGGAAGAGCGAGCAATCCCACTTCTGCTGGCTCTCAGTTCTCTGCACTCTCCTTTGCCTCACAATATGGCATAGGATCACGGCCGCAGGGTACTCCAGACCCGATTTCGGCGGTGGGGTCTATATATTCAGAAAGAAGCGAAGGGGGCGTTGGGATGGAACGAGATGGAAGCATGCACGGGTTAGAAAATAGCTTCGACAAACTAGCCCTGGATAAAGCCAGGACTGCTGATGTCGATGAGCTAGATGATGATGAGTGCTGGAGGATCGCCAGCATGGAGGGTCGTATTATCGAGCTCGGCAGCCTGGGTGAAGGTGCCGGAGGCGCAGTCACTAGATGTCAACTCAAAGGGGGTAAGACCATTTTTGCGTTGAAGGTTGGTTTACCTCTCCAGTCATCCTGGCCTCTCGTTTACCATGACGCTGACGTTCTCACAGGTTATCACTACTAATCCCAACCCCGATGTCAAAAAGCAGATTATGAGAGAGATCAACTTCAACAAGGAGTGTGCATCGGAACATATATGCCGCTATTACGGAGCTTTTGTCGACCCTGCAACTGCCACAATTTCCATTGCCATGGAGTTTTGTGAGGGTGGATCTCTCGACAGTATCTACAAAGAGGTTAAGAAGCTTGGTGGACGTACTGGGGAGAAGGTTCTTGGCAAGATTGCGGAGGGTGTGTTGGGTGGTCTCACCTACTTGCACGGGAAGAAGATTATGCACCGCGACATTAAACCCTCGAACATCTTGCTCTGCCGTAGTGGTGAAGTGAAACTCTGCGACTTCGGTGTGTCTGGTGATTTTGGGACAAAGGGCGAGGCCAATACATTCATCGGTACCAGCTATTACATGGCTCCAGAAAGGATTACCGGTCAGACTTATACTATCACCTCCGACGTCTGGTCCACCGGAGTTACACTTCTCGAGGTGGCACAGCACCGCTTCCCATTCCCTGCCGATGGGACGGAAATGCAACCTAAAGCCGGCCTTATAGATCTCTTAACATATATTGTACGGCAACCGATACCAAAACTAAAGGACGAACCCGATGCCAATATCTTCTGGAGTGATAGTTTCAAGTACTTCATTGAATGCTGGTAAGTCGTATCTCACCTGCCACCTCCTCAAAATGTTGTGAGCAGATAGGAGACGGACAAGCTAACAAAACTAATCACAGCCTCGAAAAAGAAGCAAATCGCCGCGCGAGTCCATGGAGGATGCTCGAACACCCCTGGATGGTCGAAATGCGCAGTAAGCGAGTCAATATGCTGAAGTATCTTTCCCAAGTATGGGGGTGGGATGAAACCGAAATAAAATCGTGACCTCCAAACTCTTTGCCTTATCGAAACCACAAATATCGTCAACAATGATGAACGATTTTGACACTACTTTAAAGCAAATTTTTCAATAAGCTGCACAACAAAAGAGTTCGTGTTCTAATAGCATGGTTGGATAACGCAACCCCGAGAAGAATGATACTCTACCCGATAACATAATACACCAAGCAAGCGGTTGATTCATGATCATATCATAGAGATACCCATCACCAAAAACCAACTTAACTGTATAAGACAAATGCTGTACAGCCGAAACTTCATGACCGGAAAAGAGATTGATATGGGAGAGATCGGTCATGTCACCACGACTCCACACATCATAACGAAGTTATATTTCACCGGCTTCACATCCACATTAAATCACATAATACCACATCATAGCGTACTGAATCCAATCACTCTTACGAGGAATCGTAGCGTTGACTTCTGGGGACCAGAGATGACTAAAAGGGAATCGAAAACAGAGGGGCTTTGGGCTCTTGATGACCTATAAAGCCAGTCTGCTTTGCGGTGAAACACGTCAAAAAGGATACCGGTTGATCGCGCTCGATGATACAACCAGGTCATGATAGATAGCAGGCTGTGTAATGATTATTCCGATGCCCCGTATACTGGGAACCGTCCTCGAAGCATGAGATACAGTCGCAGAGATATCAGATGGTTGTACATAGCAATATCAACCCATATACCAATTCTGTATACCCAACCAAGACGCCTTGATGGTTTCTAAACTGGAAAGGTTAACAAGTAGCACGGAAGCCACGGGATAGATTCGTTCGATTTTGCCGCTGAGCGGTATCTCGGGTATCAATGTGTTGTAGTGTACATCTATCGTGGGTATCATAAGTCGTTCCGCCTCATCCGTTTATATGGACCTAGTCCAAACTCGAATTCCCTGCTTCATTCTCTAGACCATATTTCATAGCTCGTTCTGTTCGCAGTATTTGTATTCTCTCTCTGCCATTGCATTTTCTCTTCGTTGTGCGCGTTCGCTCGCTCCCTCTTCTTCACTTCGTGATTTGGAAATAGGCCGTCAATCTGACACTGTCGTCGCCGCTGCGGTAGCGGTGGCGGCGGCCTCGGCCCTCTTGCGCTCTTTCTCTCTCTGCGCAGCGCGTAACTTCGCCATGGTTGAGGAGAAACCCCCCGGAGCCTGGTTCGACGCAAGCGGTGGTTGTGATGGTGCAGTGGTGGTTGGTACCGAGGCAGAGACCGAGACTGGTTTCTCAGTTTTAGTGATTGATGGCGGTGCTGGTGTCGTTGTTGCTGCTTTTGTAGTGGTGGTAGTGGCAGTGGCAGTGGTGAAAGTCTCGTCCGCCATGGCAGGACTATCATTGCCCTCGCCTTTCCGCGCTTTGTGCCCCTTCTTCTCTGCTTTTCGCGCTGCCTTTTCAGCCTTGCGCTCCCGTAGCTTGCGCTCGAGGTCCGCTATCCGCTCGTCATATTCGTCTTGCGCTGGTCGTGGCTGTGCTTGTTCTTGTTGTTGTTCTGTGTCCTCTGTCCCGATATTCGTAGATGCCGAAGCAGGTATTGGCACAGGAGATGTTTGTGTCTGTTCACACTCCTCTGCCTTTGTGCGCTCAAGTTCGCGTTCGCGTTCGCGTTCGCGTTCGCGCTCCCTAGCCTCAGCCTCCTCCTTCATTCTCCTTCGCCGCTCGAGGTGTTCCCTCCCTTTCTCCATGAGGACTCTCTTCTCCGCGACCGTCATCATCCGTCTCCTCCCATCGTCCCCCCCTTCCTCATCCTCGCTCTTACGCTTGACGCCGCGCTCCCTGGCCTCCAGATCATCGATCATGGCCCTCCGCTTCGCATCCAGCTGAGCCCGTGCCTTGGCAGCCTGGACGGCGGCGGCGCGGGCGGCATCGTAGGCGGCGCGGGCATCCGGCGACGAGAGCACGTCGCGCGCGCGCTCGAACAGCTGCCAGATCTCCGGGTCGAAGTCCTTGGCCTTGTCCGGATGGTGCTTCAGCGAGGCCTTGCGCCACGCGCGGTGCACATCGGGCGGCGCCGCGTCGGGCGACACAGACAGCAGTTCGTAGAGGTCCCTGTTCGCCGTCGCGTACTCGCGTGCATACTGCAGGAGCTCTGATTTCCTGTCTTCCATGTTTGGTTTGTTTATGTATTCGGTTTTTGTTTTCCGGTGCTAATGGTGAAGGACCACAGGAATGTGTGAAAATAATGAGATCCGGAGAAATCCCAAGTTCATGTGGGCATATTCGAAGGGAATAAGTGCAGGGGTTTTGTGTATTCAGTTATGAAGCCTCATTCACGCATATCAAAATAAAGAAAGTTGATTCAAACTAAAGTTGCCTCTAATAAATGCTAATACCTTGAGAAAGGGTTGCCAAGGTTTGTTGTCATCCTGCTTCTACCGGCTGGCATCGGCTCGATCGGTTCATATGCAGCTGCATTTACAGTATCCCCACCCGAGTGCTCAGACGCCCCACCATAGCTTAGGTACATGGTAGAGCATCAGGCAGTGATCAAGTCACTGTCTCTTCTATGTACAATAAATAGAACTGTACCTGCATACATCCCTGAACGCCGATAATCAATAGCAGCATAGTATAGTCCCACCACCTACCTACTCCTATCATTGGATCTTATTCTCGACACTGTAGTATGTACTAATACGCATGAAGAGTATTCTGGTCAGGAACCATTTACTGCCAGTTATGTTCTTTTCGAATAGAAGAGTCATCGCCATTTAAAAAGTCGTGTGAATGAACTGTCTCCAAACTCGATGTCCTACCTACCACTTCATACACGCTGTCTACCTGAATAGTTAATACATGCTCCACTAAGCTGTTATATCCCATAATCCCGTTCAAACGACTCTACCCGAACATCCTCTATCGAAAACTCCCTTTGCCATAATTGGATGCATGTCCCTATTTGCCCATAAGTTTACATGTAAAAAGCGCAAGCTGTAATCAGAATGCTGTGATATATGAGCCAAGAACGCCATCAACTACGCTTCAATGCAGTCCGAATAAAAACAAACCAACACACCCGGGGTATCTCAATGTCGCCTGGTACACAAAGGGCCAGTTGGACCAAGATTCTAATCTCTGTACACTCATAGAACGCCCGATATGCCCGACTTCAGCCCGCGCCATTCCCATGCTTTCTGACAAAAAGTGGTGGCATCACGTCTTTATGTCTGCAACAGCCCGTGCGACCTCTTTAGTGGCAATTTTTTCGAAACGAGTTCGGGCCTGGTCATCGAGTTCTTGTTCGAAGACCTCCTTATAAAGCTTGTGACTCAGATCGCGGTTGATGCTGGCGTACTGATCTGCCGTGAGTTGTCCAGATTTCCAGTGCGGCTTGAGTGCGTCCTTAACGATGCCGCTGATACTCTCCTTCATCTCAAACGGCAATTCAGCACGCGTTGGCGAAGCATCGGGCGAGTGTACAAGGTTGTTACTAATGTCTACAGCTCGGTAGCGCCGTGGTCTTGGTTGTCGGATCTCCAGCGATATGGTTGTAGCATTAGTTTTCTGATGGCGTGGGCGCGATTCTGAATCACTACTGTTGTCTCCACCATCTCTAGCAACAACATAGTTCGCTGGCGGGTAGATCGGTTCTATCCTTGAGCTAAGAGAAAGTGGCGAACCAGGTCGGTCACTAATTCCACGGGGTGGTGGTGTCATAGACAGCGCTCGTGGGCTGCTATAACCCGATGGCGAAGGTGAAGCTGCAGGAGAATGCGGGTCATTGCCGGGCTTGGCCGTCGACAAGAGTGCCTGAATATTATCATCGTCCGACGCTGTGCTCATCTCCACCTCTTTCAATAATGAAGAAAGAAACGAAGGACCTTCTGATATCTGGAAAGGTGAACGGGCACTGCCGACCATTGACGGCCCGGCCGATGCGGGCTCCGCATTTTGTGCAGGAATTTGGTTGGATGAAGATGCTTCGGACTGAGTGGGAACCCGTCTTGTTCTGGGGCGTTTAAGACGTCTCTCTGGTGGAGGAGGTTCAATGGGAGATGCCGTTACTGAACGGGCTTTACGTTTCCGCTGATTCGGACTGGAAGGATTCGGAGCCTCTGCCTCCATGGCCTTCTCCAGTGCCCCCCACGCTTGTCTCTCCTCACGACTTTCTTGCGGAGGTGGAGCTTGTGGTGGTGGTTGCCTCGTACTTTGTTGGGGGGCAATGATTGGAAGATTCTCAACAAATACATCGTGGGCACCAAGACGACTCGCGATATTGAGACGCTGCTGCCATCTCTGGTATTCGCGTCGCTCTCTCTCAATACGCTGCCGTGACCTCCGATAATGATGCAATGCTTCATCATCTTCATGATTATCGAGGTCAATATCTAGTGCATCCCACACACGACCTGCAATCTGGCCCCAGGCGCCCTGCCACTCATCCGAACGAGCTCGTTGCCTGGCACGTCGCATAGTGGCTTGAGTCCGCGGCAGGTAATCAGAACGACCATCAGACAAGCCAGCGAGGCCACCAGCTGTCACGTCGGAATCATCCAACTCGGCCGCGAGGAGCTCAGCAGCGCCCTCGGAGCATTCTAGGCAGAACCAGTGACCGCGAGGGACAGCGTCCAGGCCAACACAGTATGTATGGTATGGTGCATCGCAGCTGTCGCAGAGAAGAAGGACTTCTTCGTGGTCGGCATTATTACAGATCGGGCACGGTCGCACTTCCTCCTCTTCTTCGGGATTATCGTCCAGCCATGCCTGCGGATCAAACTCGGCAACTTGCTTCTTGTCTTCGACCTTGTAGGAACTGAGTAGGGTACCTTTATCGTCTATGATTAGCATAATTCTATATTGTCCAGTTACGTAGCTGTATATGTTGCCACTTACCTCCAACCTTGTCGTAAACATGCACCAAATGGAAAGCTTGGCGGCAGATGGGACAGCTGTTGGCCTTTCCTGTCCATTCCCTCAAACAAGAGTCGTGGAGGACATGGCCGCACACTTGAATAACAGCAATGTTGTCATTGTCGCTAGTTTTCGGCGACTTTGCGGTTATAATAGTGGTGGTATTGTTGCTACTAACATCATCATTAGTGTGACTTGGGGATGGCGACGTCGCTCCATCCTGGGAAATGGTGGGGTCCGATTTGGAAGATGCAGCCTGCACAATGCCATGACCGTGATGAGAAGCGTCGGGTGGCGATAGCGGTTGCACGTCTAGATTATCTAGACAGACAATACATTGATCAGCCATCGGAGGAGAATGTCATCAGCCGGCAGGTCTGGAATTGGGACATATAAAAGACTGGAAAGAGTCTTTTATGGACACTATCGCGAGCAGCAAGCAGCAGGCAGCGAGACGCGATAGAGCAAAGGCGAGTAGGTAGTTGTGCCAGATAAGAAAAACAGCTAGGCAATGCTCGGCTGAAGGAAATAGTGGCTTATGGTGTGCAGTGATGCAGCGAGTGGGCCAATGGTTGAATGGTATCTACCAGGACATGCAAGCTCTCGGTGCGAGCTGTGCAAGTAACTCGGTGCTGTGCAGATGAATGGATGCGGAAATGATTCGCATGTGTTTTGCGGCGTACAGCTAGGTATTGACTGTGTCGAATGCAAATGCAGATGCAAAAAAGAGTACTAACTAGCAGCCTTCTTGATGATGGATGATGGAAATGGCTACTAGGAAGTGGCCAACTTTTTGCTTGCAGATACAGTACAGGGGATAGACTGAACTGGGCTGTTTATGGATTGGGGGGGTTGTGGCAGAAGAAGAAAAGTAGGTAGTGTATAGTGTTGGTTGGTTAAGCAAAGTGATTGATGGATGATGGGTTGGATTCGGTGGACCTTGAAGTGTCAAGGTCGAAGTGGATTGTCAAAGGGCGATGGCCAAGGGAATGGGGCGGAGGTTAATCGGATGACAGCAGCAGTACACAGTAGAATCTGGGCGGGACAGAGAAGGACCAGACGAGATGTGGTTGGGGGGTTGGAGAGAAATATATGGGAAGCTGTATTTGGGATAGGGACGTCTCACGGGACCCAAGAATGGCCCAGGACACACGGCGGATGATCTGGGACTGGACTCTTGAGAGTCTTGCACAGCGGGGGGAATAACAGCTAGTGCAAGTAGACCGACTTTAGAGAAAAGGTAGGTAAAGTACTGTACACAGGCAGGTAAGAGAAGTAGTCAGCTTTAGAGATGGGAAAGCGGGAACAGGAAATAGTAGACAAGCTAGGTAAGTAACGTCAAAGCAAGTCGGTAGGTAAGGTATGTAGTAGGTATGTAGGTATGTAGGTATGGGGAAAGGAAGAAATAGCAGAAAGAGTTCAATGTCTGTTTGCCCCTCCTGGAAGGCACCACGGAGAGTAAGGCGCCTATTGCGTGCACGGGGTCAAGCAAGCCACAGAACAACGAACTACCACCATAGGAGACTCTCGGACTGCGTTCGCAAATTGAAGATTGCAGATGCAGGTTGTACATAGGTAGTTGTGTTGTGCTGTCCCGGGTATATTGCATGTAGTGGACTACTATTTAATGAAATACCGTAGGTAAGGTAGCAGAAGTTAGAGTTATACAAGGCAAGACCTGAACATCGAGTCCGAGTTATGCCCACTCGCTCGTCAATCAAACTCGTGTACCTACCTCGTTATGCGGTACCTGCTTGGAGCCGGAGTGCGATTAGATTCTTGCCACTGTATACAGCACCTTAGATATACCGGTACTGATGCTCACAGTATCTACAGTACCTGCGGGCGCAGTACAGAAAGTGAGGCAGCTAGTACTACCTACCTTGGTGGGCACTGGTCAGCAGGGTAGCACTACCTATGCAGTTAGTATATATCAGATAGCAGAATCTACCCGCTATTATAATAGAGCCTATATACATATGTAGGCAGACCATACGTAGCCTCTTGTATGTAAACTAGACGTGCCTGTTGTGACTCAGTAAAGGGAATCAATTATAAGTAGGCTATGTGCCGTAAATGATTTGGTACGTGATACCTGAGACACCTAGTAACAAAAGGTTAAGTGTGATCAGTAGATGAAGGAATTCGGCGCAACAAGCTGAAATGCTAGGATCATAAGTATGCACATATTGGGTTGTCATTCAGGTCGTTTCTTGTAGGGGGAGGTAGCACAAGTTAGGGACTGGTGAATGTACCTACCTGATACAGTAGATACAACCTCGAAGATACCTCTCGCCTGTGGGTAGGTGGTGCCCACCTTGGTTGATACTACCTAAAGAGAAGGGAAAGTTGGGTCAAAGGTCGGACAGTCAGTCAAATGGGCTTCTGTGTGTCATCCGCCCTAGCAGTGGATATGATTGGCCGACTACTTATGTATGGTTTCGTATCCGGCATAGCGGAAAAGACCCATTCTCGCCATTCTGCCACTAGCACTTAAGGCAGTTCTGCACCTCACTTCCGAAACGCTCAGACCAAGCCTCCGTAGCGAGCAGGTATTATTATGCTGTGTTATTCATGGAACTCTTTTTTTGGCTTACTTTACCTACCTACACTACTTACTGGTATTAGTATTACATTACGAGAGTAACACTGGACATATAAATAAAGGGAAGTAGGCTACCACGCAGATGAGATGCCTATTAGTTAGTACTCGGTGCTACATAACTAAACATGCACCGATACCTATAAGTATGTATGTAAATCACGAACCCTGGTCCAGGCAACAGGTAGGGGCTGCGGCCAGCGAACCACTGATGATAGATGGATTCCTCCAACTCGCCGAATGATGATGATGGGACGAGTCCGTGCTCGACTTTGCCAATGCATACGTGTACTGCGCGGGCAAGTACGTAGTGTATGTATACTGAGTATGTCTTCAAGTCTTTAAGTCTGTTTGTGTTTAGCTTGTTTATCCTTACGGGCTACCTATGCTGTGTGCGTTGTCTATCATCTTATGTGTATATAATATAAACAGTTTTTGGTCAAGACGCTAGCAGTAGCCTACCGACCCGAAGGAAAGTAACGGGACGCGGCCAGCTATCTATCAAGCGTTACTTGCAATGATAGATCGTTTTAGACGGACAGGTTGTTAGAGAGAAAAGCTACAGTAATTGCCCCAGGAGTCGGGGTATTTGGTTCCAGTTGCCATGGGCCGCCAAGGCATATTCAGCTCATGACATTCAAAGTATATGTTATATACTCGCTGTTTACGTCCTTATGTAACTCTGCTTGTTGTCTTATTCTATCTGGCGTTATTGAGAAGGGATAAGCGGAATGAATTGCCCGAGTATTCGGCTGAGTAAGTCTTAAAAGCGCTGTAGTAGGACTATATACTCTCCTTCTTAGTAGTATTGGGCCAGAGCTCTCTGTCACCGATAAGCCGAAAGGCTGTTCAGGTTTCGCTGCTCTCCTCGGGCTGATCCATATCTGGTCCGAGGAGATCACCTGTCGGATAGGACCGCATATTTCGAGTGCCGGCCATTCACCATCATGTAAAGCATAGATGTAGATCTACATAGCCCTGCGTGACAATTCTTGGCATTCTTATAAGCAAATTTACAATAGATAATAATAGCACGCAGCATACTGACCAGTTTCCTCTGATGGCTCCTGGGCGTCAGTACAACGAGGAAATAAAAGAAGGACATTTCATAGAAAAACCTCATTCTGTTTAACTATAGCAAGAATCTCCAAAGGTATACTTTAGTTTATAAACACAAGCTGCCTCATCTAGAGCCAGATAAAGGTAGGTTGTCGGTTTCACATCGTAAACGCAAATTCCAGGATAACATCAATTAATAAGCATGAAGGCCGTTGTGGCAATGAAATGTTACACTGCATTGCCGGAATCGCAGTAACAAATAAACAAATATCCCAGGGCTCGCATTTTCGCAGCATCCTATTGGCGATTCAAAAAGAACTTCGACTGGTTTTGAAGGATTTCGATGTCGGAAGTGCATCAACAAGAGGCGGTTGTTCGCTGTCTTAGAGGCTATCTGGACGCCATTCGCGGAAACCCTGGCCGGTTCTGTCAATCAGCCGGCCTGCTAACCACTTTGGTCACCCTTGCCCGAGGCTTGTCAGCATCTAACCAAGCTCCCTGGCGCGGACAACGTCGGATCTTTCCTTGCTTCGAGACATGGCACGCCGAGGCATGGCGGCGATGATTCCTGACCTGGCCAATCCCACAGTTATGAGCCCGCAGTTCGTAGTACCGGCAGAAGAGATACTTCGTCGAAGGCTAGTTCAGAGCTAATTTACAGGAGGATAGAGGGGGCTGGGAAATAGTTTAATGGGCCGTGCCGGTCGTCTTCCGAGTCGTACCTAGTAGAATATAACCTTTTGAAACTTTCACCTCTTCCCGCTCACTCGCACCATATGTTTCACTCGTGGAACGACTCCATTCACTCCTGACTCCGAGAACCAAAACTGTGGCTTTCATTTGAGTTTGTCTTTGTCCGTCTGTCATCCCCGTGATGCCCTTCAAGAAGCACGCTCGTCAGTATGACGTGGTCATCTACGGTGCAACAGGTATTGTCATCTCCAAGTTGATCTTTCAAACTACCGGGTTTCACGGGCTGATCTATACCAGGCTATACTGGACTGATAACAGCCGAATATATCGCTAATCACTTCCCCACGGACACCAAGTGGGCTGTAGCTGGGCGGTCCGCACAGAAGCTGGAAGATGTCGTGAAGATATGTCAAAGCCTCAACCCCGACCGAAAACCTCCACTTGTGGAGGTATGCAGTCTACAGGAAGCGGATCTAGCTGCCCTGGCTAAGAAGACCTTCACTCTCATTGCGGCCGTGGGCCCCTATAGTAGGTATGGTGAGCCTGTGTTCAAGGCGTGCGCCGAGGCCGGCACTCACTACATTGACTGCACTGGTGAGGCTGTTTGGCATGCAGAGATGATTAAGAAATACGGTGAAGTAGCCAAAGCCAATGGCGCATATAGTGAGTATCTTCAAAGCTAGCTTTCCCAGTTGGTCATCTTTTCGGGAGTACAAATCTTCTATTCCTTCCACTCAGGCAGTGAATGTCTGTGGATGTCCTTGGGAGTGCGTTTACTTCATGAATATCAAAATCGAGATGTTGACCGGTCACTAACGTCAAATTTTTCAGTGTTTCCTCAATCCGGAGTTGAATCGGCGCCCTCGGATCTCATTACATTTTCACTAGCGTCTCTGATTAAATCAGAGCTGTCAGTACCCGTTGGCGATGTGGTGGTTTCTGTACATGAACTTCAGTACGTCGTTACCTGTAAACCCTCCCATGCAACTTTTCTTAACATCAACTAGTGCGGCACCTTCAGGAGGGACAATTGCCACCGTTATCGGTCTGTTCGAGGTTTTCAGTTTTAAACAAGTGGCGGCATCCCACAAACCATATGCTTTATCACCTATTCCCAACCGGAAAAGCGCACCCAAAGCATCAATTCTGTCAATACTGACAGGAGCTTACCATATACCTAATCTTGGTCTTCAGTCAACATCTGTGACGGGCGGGACCGATGCTGCTGTAGTTCACCGTACTTGGGGCCTGCTCCAACGAGAGCCGGCTTTACGGAAACACGCCTATGGACCTAATTTTACGTACCGGGAGTTTATGAAGACGAGGAACACAGTGACTGCTATGGTTACGCACTATAGTTTGTTGATTGGCGGCTTGCTCCTCGCATTTTGCTCTCCGTTCCGGAATCTCGTGCGCAGGTTCGTCTTCCAACCGGGTCAGGGCCCAAGCCGAGAAGAATCTGCAAATTACTATGCCGAATTCCGAGGTATTGGAACACCTGACGTACAGCCAGCCTCGGGGAAGCAAGCTTTGTGTCGTGCTTGGTTTCAGGGGGGCATGTATGAGCGTGAGTATTTCTCAACTAACTAACATCTCACCATTGCAGAGCTGATATGAGACACAGTTACGGCAGCATTCTTGTCAGAAGCGGCTCGAACGTTACTTGAGGATGATATTGGGATGACCGGGGGAGTTTACACTCCAGCTTGTCTGGGCCAGGGCTATATAGATCGTCTGCATGAAGCTGGCTTCAAAATTGAGACGAAGATTATCGAAAGCTGAGAGTCGTGTTCCATGGAATATGCTCCTCATCGATACCTGCCAATATTATAAGGAGATGGTCTAACGGTGCTCTTACTGTATTGCATTTAGGGGATTTGACTCATAATACCTATAAGGTAACCCTGAGAGACCCTGTTGCGTACCCGCCAACTGGGTTATTTCAACTAAGTACGCAGTATCAAAATTTGCGAATGACTCGCTTCATGACTGTTCGAAGCGAATATATGTGACAATTCTATTGAATATAGACAAGATCAACTATGCTAGAAGTTTGCAGCACATATAATTCCATATTCACACTATATAAGTACTTGAAGTAAAGTAGTATTCTGCAAGTGATCGATCAACAGTTAGGTGTTAGTGGGGCTTAACCTCTACCGGCTTAGCAAGCTCCCATTTCGGGAGGACTTAACGTCATCATCATGTACGGTACTACATACAGTATTTCGAGGTAGGTACATAGCACTAGGTGTAAGTACCTACCAGAGCTTGGTATTTGCTAAGTAGTACCTACCGTAGGTTAGGCCAGCCATTACTTACCTCTCTCAAAGACAATCAACTTTTATTTATTTTTGATCCAGATACAACCCGCCACTAATTTGGGATTCAGCGTCCCCGGGCTGACTGAATCGTTTTTCATTTCTTGTCTCTCTTTGCCACATGGCAAGACCAAGACAATCCAATCTGCCGTGATACGTCGTTTCCAGATCGTGGCGTATTCGCGTACGAATTTGGTTGGCAGCTGGGAGAACTTCATACGAAGCTCCTTTCGCGGCTCACATCGCCAATGGCTTCCCCTTCGAAAATATCGGAAAGCTCTGGCAGTTCGACCTCGGAGCGGACGCCTCTCCTCCCGCAAGATTCCAACCGCCCTCGGACAACCCGCAATGTCACATTCAATGCGAACCCCGTTTCAAGGACCATTGATCCTGAACCACCATCTCTGAGCTCTTCGCCAGGCTCTACGCACGCTCCCAGCCATGCGCGAGCAACACGCCCTCTGACTTCGGTCGGCTCTGGGGCTGCCCATCCGCCAATGCTTTCTGCTCTCAACACCCGATTACGTCGCCGCAACAGCCATGGAGCCATATTTAATACCCTCCCCCCCGCAATTTTGCCCAAAATGGGCCCGCAACGAAGCTCGAAAACTGCCGAGAAGCTGAAGCTACTCCCAAATCCCGAGCTTGAAGAGGAAGAACCAGACGAGGAAAGTAACCGGGATGTTTATTCGCAGTACACGCGCATCAAAGATCCTATGGCAAGGCGGGACGCGGCGAGGTTGGGAAAAGCTGACCGCGAGAGGCTTCCGCGAGTCACCGCCTATTGTACTGCCAACAAATATCAGATGGAAAGCTTGATGCGGTTTCTTAAAGGCCGAGGCAAGGTCAAAGGCGCGAATCCCAAACTAATTGACGAGTGTATATATTCGCCATATAACTACGGGTCAAGAAACCCTATTGGGAGGGAAGAGAGCTTTGAAGAGGTTAGAGAGCGACCCTTATATACGCACGAAAGAAGACATTCTACCGGCGAATTGGAGGCGGAAGTTCGTCCTCATGCATACCAACGCGAGACCCTGGCAGATTTCCAGGCCCAACAACAAGGACACGGCGGCGAGCAGGAACATCCTTTCAATACTGGTCGTGACGCCAACAACGATTTGGCGTATCCAGACGAAAATGTCGTCGACCATTCACGCTCACATACGGTTGATGCAAACTTTGATACTCAGGTACACACACCCGAGGTTTTCCTCTTCGATTACGGAGTTGTGGTAATATGGGGCATGTCGCTCGCACACGAACAACGGTTCTTGAAAGATATTGCTAAGTTCGAAATCGAAAAACTGGATCCGGATGATGTAGAGACGGAATGCTTCAACTTCTATTATACACGCGAGTACCAGGCACGTATCTATAATGATTTCATCACGCTACGAGATAGGGGTAACTACATGACCAAGCTGGCAATATCGCATGCGCTTGCGCAAAGCGTAAAGGTACGCAAGTTATATGCACTCCTAGCATTTGTTTAGCCGAGATGACAACTGACGAAAGCCGGCGAAACGCAGACCTCGCTCTTCGAGGAGCTATTAGCGTCGACAATAGACGCATGCAAAGACATCCCTACCCAGATCGCACTGGCGGGCAAGATAGCACTATCCCAGACACAGATCAACATGCAGATAGGCGAGCTATTCATTCTTCGTATTAATATCCACTTGAATGGCAGCTTGCTAGACACTCCTGAGCTGTTCTGGGTCGAGCCGCATCTCGAGCCTGTCTACCAAGCCGTCCGCAGCTACCTGGAAATGGATCAGCGGGTTAGGCTTCTAACAGAGCGTCTCGATGTGATTGCTGATCTACTCGCCGTGCTAAAGGATCAACTAAGTCATGGGCACGGTGAGATGTTGGAGTGGATTGGTGAGTCCTTCTTTAACCCTTTTTGAAACCGACTATTGCATACTGAATCACGAGCCTGTAATACAACAAGAAGTGCTCAGAATAAATGACACGCGCCCACTAACGTATATAAATAGTTATTGTTCTCATCGCTGCCGAGATCCTCGTCGCTGCTATTAACATTGTCGTCGATCTCTACGCAGGTGTATAGGATGTCAATACGCCCTTAAATATCCAACGAGATCTCGCGACGGCTGGCGCGAAAAGGAGAGTATCTCCCCTTTCATCCTTCCCGTGGTCTTCCGGTTCTACACACAGCATTCAATTACAGCCATGGTGTTGGTCGATTTGGGTATACGGCGGTCTGGCGTGTGTCCTCATGTTTGTTTTCGCTTCCCGTGTATCAATACATTGTTCAGATAATAGCCAGCGCGTGTATTTCACAAAATCGGATGTAGACAGACAAAAAGCTTCACGGCACCGATCAGCAGGAAATCCTTGGATTTTAATTAATACCCATATTGGAACCAACAGTAAAAGCCACACTATGTGTGGAGAGTCTTCATGCGTGTGTACTCCTTAAACCCCAACGTCTAAGGTGGCTAAGTAAGTGACCCTCCTTTAAGCCGTCTTTGCCTGTAAAATTGATACAGCATCTTCCACCCTCGTTGTGAGCATGCAACGAAATAGAAATCGGTCCACTCCTAAAGCCATGCCTTATTTGCCTCAACGCCTTTTTATCGTGAACCCGCATGAAACTCAAAAAGCACACTGAGCGCCCATTCTCTCGCAAATAGTGAAATCATTTGGCGGCCATAGAACGCGCCCTCTGCCTAGCCAGTTGATGATTCAAACGCACATGCAGTAGATGGAATGAACGAAGAAAAGAGCCCATCCGCCAGCAGCGATCGAAGCTGTCAATCTGGTGGCGGTCTAAGTGGTCAGTCTAATCCGCACCCTCGTTTTCGTCAACTTCAGTCTCGGGATCTGTGTCCTGATCGGCACCAGGTTCGGGTTCTGCCTCGGCCATCTCGACATCCTGGTCGTCATCAGCATCTTCATCATCTTGAACCTCCTCGAATCGGCTTCGGCCGCCGCGGCTAGTCCGGCCATCACGGGCGCGTGATCGCTCCCGCGCAGCAGCATCCTTAACGCCCTGCTTAAAGTTCTCCCGCGCCTCCTTCCACTGACTGAGCTCTCGTTCGTAGCGCGCTTGGAACTCCTCTTTCTCCTTTTCTGCGAGATCCTTCCAGCCTCGCGCTAGCTCCTCCTCGATCCGGAACTCACCCGCCGCAATCGCATCTTTGTGTTGTGCCTGGAGCAGGGGTCGAGTATCGTTGCAGTAGATCTCGAACGCGTTGCTGGGCCGCTTGGGTGGCTTGGCCGTCCCATTGATGGCTCGGCCCTGTTCCTTCTGTGATTCTAATTGCGAGTGTGAGAAACCATCTGAGCTGGGCGACAGGGTTTTGAGGTGTTGACTGATAAACGTTGCACCCAATGCATTTCCGCCATCGTTGCTGGGTAAAAGAGATGGCTTACGATGACCCCGTTTCGTCCGAAGCGGTTTATCCTGGGGCTAGACAATTGTTCAGTATGCGGAAAGGTTCAATGTTTCGGGATCATGAAAGGCCACGTACAGTCGGTGGGGGGCTCGGACTGCCTTCTGAATCTTCCACGTTGGTGCTCGTTCGCTTCGAGATCTGGTCTAAGAGAAGAGCTCGCTCAAGACGTAACTTCTGGATCTGCCGCTTGAGTCTGGAGAGTCGTAGCTTATAGGCATCATTCTCGTCCTCAATTTCCTTAGAGCGCTCTTTCAGCTGAATACATTTTCGCCGGTAGGCTTCCTCGACCGTTGGAGGTAGAGAAGGAGGATGTGCTACAATATGAAACAGGGTGTCAGTCTCAATGCCAGGGTTTGTCGGTGTAGAGAGATATGGTTGGCGGTTCCGCTGCTGGTTCCGTTTACCATGAAGCAGCTTCGCACAGTCACTATCTAGTCTGGGTGGATTGGCTTTGTGGGTTCTGTGAATATGGCCATGTCTATCCCACCCTGCTTGAGAGCAATGACACGGGAATCATGGGGTTGTTCGCGACTTGGAGCAAATAAGCGAATAACGCGCGCTAATATGCCCTTCATTGAAAGGTTTTTGAGACGCGCGTGTCTTCCATAGAATCGCATACTCCATACAGGTCCGGAGACACATTATGCACGATCCCCCCTCCCCGTTCTACCCTCAGTGTCGAGCAAGTAAACAGCGCACCCATTTTGTTTTTGGTGCCGTGCTCAACTTGTTTCGCCGGAACGATGGTATTGGGTGCAAGGCTCAACGACCAAAAGCGACGTCTTGCTAGATTTGCAGATTGGAATGTTCGACTTACAGTTCTGGGGAGCCATCTCGAGACTCAAGCGACCACACGCTCAAGTTAAAGAGCGAGAAGTCAACCGTGGGAGTGCCTCGAGGCAGAAGCGCGGGCAGTTGATAGATGGAGGAGTAGTGTCCGGTTAGATTAATCTAGCCGGTGTCGTCGATGACGGGCGGCGATGGGAGTTAAGGCAGTCGGAGGACGACGCGCATTTGAGGTCGGAAGTGAGAAGGTGAGATTGTCCCAGGGGTGCGCAGCAAAAGGGCGCGATTGTTAAGGGCAAGGCTGCCCAGTGGGTTTATCTTGGTTGAAGCTTCCACAATTGCTAGCTGGTCGTCCGTTGTTAGTCCACTACAGTGAACCCCGGATTGGAGATTGACAATGCCCGGGTAATGGGTACGCGCCGTAGGTACCTTCGCGATCTCCAGCAGCTGTCAGCTCTGCCTCTAGCCAGAAACCCTGGCAAACGAACCCGCATCAGGAGTGGGACTTTGGGAAGTTACTTTGAAGCTTATCGCCATGCTAGCTCTTTTATCGATACAAGATAAGCAGCCCCTCTCAGTGTAAGAGATATGGACATTACACTGATTTACGCAGGTACAGCCCACTG
This sequence comes from Xylaria venustula, assembly GCA_022578775.1. Classification (NCBI taxonomy): domain Eukaryota; kingdom Fungi; phylum Ascomycota; class Sordariomycetes; order Xylariales; family Xylariaceae; genus Xylaria; species Xylaria venustula. Next base: position 133,910 of record MU389360.1, on the reverse strand, counting down.
GAGGCACAGCTGTCTGCACACCTGGGCAGGCTGCCACATAGAAGGTGAGCTGCAATACCTAGCTCCACTGATTTTTTTCCAACACAAGACCTTACCTATAAACAACCAATACCTCCGCCATCGTCCGCCTGTTTCCTCCGGATAGGTAGCCAGACCATTGCTCCAAACCAAGAAAGAGCAGGCTGGATTTACAGCCAGACACCTTGCCGGCATGTCTCTCAACATACCCAACGCCCCCAATGCCGGGCTGTTTAAACAAGGGTACAACAAGTACGATCACACCCCACCGTGACAGAATCACACCGAGATATCTGACTGCCGTCTAGCTATGATTCGGAAGATGGCGCCGTCTTGCGGAATATCGATGCTTGCCGAGCGATCTCCTCCACTGTCCAGACCTCTCTCGGCCCCTATGGCCGCAACAAGATCGTAATCAACCATTTACAGAAGATGATCCTGACCTCAGACGCCGCCACCATCTTGAAGGAGCTCGATGTCGTCCACCCCGCCGCCAAACTGCTAGTCATGGCGAGTCAGCAGCAGGAGGCAGAGATGGGCGATGCCACAAACCTAGTCATCATCCTTGCCGGCGAGCTTCTCAAGAAAGCCGAGGACCTGTTACGCATGGGCTTGAAGACTGCTGATATCGTCACGGGCTACGAACGCGCTCAGGCATTCGCGCTAGAAGCCCTGGAGGAGCTGGCCGTGGATAAGGTCGAAGACATCCGGAACCAGGAAGAATTGAGCAAGGCTATTCGGACGGTTGTGGCGAGCAAGCAGAACGGAAACGAGGAGGTCCTGGCTGACCTTGTCGCCGAGGCCGTCTTGTCCGTCATGCCCAAAAACCCGGTCAACTTCAATGTTGACAACGTTCGAGTCGTAAAGATTATGGGTGGAAGTCTAGAGCAGAGCCGAGTTGTTAAGGGCATGGTCTTCCCCAAGGAGCCTGATGGATCCGTCAAAAAGGCAAGCAAGGCTAGAGTCGGTGTCTTTTCTTGTCCTATCGATATAAGTCAGACTGAGACCAAGGGAACTGTTTTGCTACATAATGCCAAGGAGATGATGGAATTCTCCAAAGGTGAGGAGGAGCAACTGGAGACGGCCATCAAGGAGCTGCATGACGCAGGGATAAGAGTAGTCATCGCTGGCTCCACGGTCGGAGAGCTTGCGTTGCACTACCTAAATCGTTACGGCATCCTCGTCATCAAGATTCTCAGCAAATTTGAGCTACGGAGAATCTGCCGGGTAGTTGGCGCCACTCCTCTAGCCAGATTAGGCGCTCCAATGCCAGATGAGACAGGATCTGTCGACGTTGTCGAAACACTTGAGATTGGTGGTGACCGCGTGACTGTATTCAGACAAGAGAACGAGGTAACAAGGACAGCTACCTTGGTCCTGAGAGGCGCCACCCAAAACTTCCTGGATGATGTGGAACGAGCAGTGGATGACGGTGTGAATGTGGTCAAAGCCATAACCCGCGATCCCCGGTTAGTGCCCGGTGCTGGTGCAACGGAACTGCAGCTGGTTGGACGGATACAGGCGTTTGGCGAGAAGACCCCGGGCCTCCCGCAATATTCTATTCGAAAGTTCGGAGAAGCTTTTGAAGTCATCCCGCGAACTATAGCAGAGAGTGCTGGTCTTGATGCTACAGAAGTGCTGAGCAGGCTATACACAGCACATCATAAGAAGGATGACTGGACTACCGGCGTTGACATTGAAGTAAGTGTAACGATTCTTTGTACATCAGCCTTTGACTAACAAATCTCAGAATGATGACGGTACTGGTACCCTCGACGCTAAGGAGGAGGGCATATTAGATCTCATGATCAGCAAGTCGTGGGCCATCAAGTTGGCGACTGAGGCAGCTCGAACTGTGCTCTCGGTCGACCAGATCATAGTCGCAAGACAAGCAGGCGGTCCTAAGCCCCCAGGCCCCAACCCTAACTGGGATGAGGATTAAGATACAGCATGTTCATAGAGAAACTCCATCTGTTCTTTAGGTATAGCACTAATAAAGAATCTATCCATGAACGAATGGTCTACATGTTTAACGTTTCGCCTCGCCGTGAACGTTGTGCTCCTAGCCCACTGCGACAATAGCTCAAATCGAAAGTAGTTGGTACTTAAGCAGTTGTTTTTATTCATAACTGAAGTCTCGGACATTGAATAATAATCATCAAACCCTTTTCGCGAGTCTCATGCCTTTTTTCGCCTCTTAAAACCCCAAATTCATTCTATTAGGGCCAAATCTATTTTGTAATTGCTGCTAAGTATGAGTCTCCAGCTCATACCATCGCAAGCTTGACGTGTCAAAGTTGCGATGCCTATGCCATAACAACAATCAAGACCGAGCCACTTTAAGGTCATCTCACTACGTATACAAGGCTCGACAGATTTGTACAGTGATACAAGCCTGGCGCTCTCGGGTTCGGCAGCCACGGGAACACAAGGATTTGTTTCCTATTCTAAATCCCACCCGCGAGTTGTTCTCTAATATCCACTTGTTGGGTTTTTATGTGTATTAGTTATGTTCTTCTTTCTACAATCTGTGGGATTGCGGCGCAACCCGTGACAGATATTGGTTTTGGGCCAACATTCCCTTCGTGTGAAACACCGAGACGGCCGAAATGATAAAGACTAGTGAAGAGTGAAACTGGCTCCGGGTGACACTTTTGATATGATGCGGAATACAATGTTGTTTCTGAATGGGGCTGCTTCTGCTTGAAGGCGGCGTCGGTGAAATGAAGGATTGTAGCCCCTTCGCTCGTACGGAACGTTCTTGTGTCTGACACAGTCTAGAAGTGACTTTTATCTCGTTTCATGATGCCGAGGTTTGTCACTCGAATCAATAAGTTTTATATGACGACATAAACAAAGACTACGTGTCGGGTCGAGGTGGTATATTATGATATCGCTTGCTGCTAGGTATTACAACGTATTGTGACACCTTTACTATTAGTATCGATGTAAGAATCCGAGGACTGGTCTCGGGACTTCGAGACGCGACCAATAGCTTGCGGCTACTATATTATGATATGAACGACTCCGTAGCATCATGATTTGTTCAATATCAAACAAATCGTGTATCCCCCCTACCCCGTCTATAGCTTGTGCAACAACAGTTACGGGCTACACCTCACAGGATTATTCGCCTTGTGAAACTTGAGACTCCTAAATGAATCGATCATGTTAGAATGTCATAGGTACACATCTCATTACAACGTAACTCAGTGCTAGGACAAGCTCGGGTAGGTTACCCTAGAGACGGTATAGATAACGTACCTATGTGGGGAGCTGAGGCGGCTCACGCGCAAAGTGCTTATGACAATGATTGCGGCAAAGGTAGGCACCCAACCAGATAGCTCACAATCCTACGACACATCCTACTGCAACCATAACACCGACGCTACTAAGAATATGTATATGTATATGCATACAGCCTAGCTACCATGGATCGGACGGAAAACTTGGCCAGGTGATAGATGGTGTTTCCCGGGAAGACTGATCAATTCATACATCGTTCGCACTCCGAATGAGACATGATCTTCATTTGTAGGTATTATGACCATGTTGCATAACCTTCACCACCACTCTAATATCCGATATGTCCCCTTGGCAACGGTGACCACTGCTGAAGTGCAGGTGGTGGGTTTCATCGGGAGTTGGTAACAGTAAGAATATAAGGACTTCAGGCAGCCCGTCGACTATATTACGAGGAAACGATCGTCGTCCTTCTTTTGGAATCAATAGACGAGGGGCAAGGGCGCTGTGTGAATGAGGCACATGAGGTCTAGACACAAACCACGTGCCGCAGGAGTGAAGAGGCCCTGTTTTCGATTTGAGAGAGCGAATAGGCACTGTAGGTAGTGTAGGTAGTTTGCCCCTTGAAGGATGAGAAGGGCCATACATTAGACTGCTCGACAGCGGTTTGGTACTGTACTGTGAATTATCCACTCAAGGCTCCTCCGGGATTCCTTCGCTGCACGTATACTGCACCTCTACTGTACTCAGTAGGTGATATGCCCACACCCGTGGATCTAGGTACCTACTTAATGGTCGCCGACATGCCGTTATCTGTACAAGTGTGGGCCAGGTACATCAGAACACGCAAGTCGACGATGCATAGCTTTGGAGTAGATACGCACATTCAATAAATGTGTCCTGTGCTTAACTTACATCCATAATTGGAGCGAGATGGGATGTATGTAGGTGGCGAGGCAGAGAGCCTGCGCTGATGTGCTGTGGTAGGTATCCTGCTGCCTCGCCGGACATGGCGGGCGCTTTTGGTTTTGTACGACGCCAATAATAAACCCTGTGACGTATACCCACGTGTAGATGGCATACATATACACACAATAGGCTACAGATGTTTAAAGCTGGATTGCCAACCAGTAGTGCTTGGTGAGATGAATCCGCATAAGTGCTGAGCATTCTTAGCTACCAATTCTGCCCTTCATGTCTGATCTGGCAGACAAGCATTTCAGCCGGTCTCATTCTATCTCCGCCTGCCCAGGCGTCTTGGTCCAGTTGGTGTCAGGGGGTGAGTTCGATGCTTCCTGAAGGATTGCTCTCCTGGGTGCATATCCAATCCCATGGTGGTGAATACAACTACGACGCTATCTTCACCCCCTCATTCAAAACTCCCATTGGCAGGATGACAACACCTCCCGCAATGCCACACAATCTTGAAAGCAAGATGCCTTTGAGGTGTGGTAGGTATCTCCCAGTCAGCTGTCTCCCTCTCTCCCCGCGGTCGTGATGGTGTGTGAGTGGCGAAAGGTTCGTTATGCCTTGCCCATTGGGACTTCATGCAATCAGCAGCTCTCCCATTGGACGCCATCAAAAGGTGTCTTCCGTGGTACCTCTCTATTTTATACTGACCTTAACCTGGCATATGGCTCAGCTGAAAGCCGGAGCGCAGGTCTATGCAGTGTGGATGTAACATGTCCCTCCCTCTAGATAGTGATTACATCGCCTGCAACTGTACTCGCTCGTCGCAATGAAAGTGCGGAAATTAACCCCAATCTACTTGTATGTCTAGAGCGCTCCGACTGAATTCATACTTATAAATTCACTATACAAATGGTCGCCGACGTCTTGAACCAAGAAGATATGTGCTCTTGCCAACGCGTAGGCTACCAGACTGCTTCGGAATCGTCGGCTGCTAGGAAACTTACCAGTATCATGAGCACTGTTTGCCACGTGCTCTACTCAAGGCTAGCGAGATGCAAGTGTTCTCAAAAGAGATCTGCTAAGGAGGGTTAATTACTGTAAACACCCGGGTAGTTAGTTAAGTGACTGAAAGCGGTATTTGAGATCGACGACTTATCCCAAGTGCCGAAGGATATATCCCACCTCCCAAGCTAGCTATCTACAAAATGACTGACCACCTCCCTAAACGGGTTTGAATCACCGTGGTTGGCGAGGCTGGTTCTGTGCAAGCATACTTAGCACACTCACCACGCCGTCGGAAAACGGGGAAGATTAACTGACTATCGACTCCCATTGCCGGGTGAGGATCCCGCGTAACTGCCATAGCGGGTCTGGTTTCCTGTAGTATAACAGAGGAAGGAGGCCAAGTTGGCATGTGGTTTAGCGGGAATTGATAGGATGAAATCTATCGAGGGCAAAGGAATCATATCTGACTGATTTATATATACTCAGTACATCGTGTATAATACTACTGCCTATATGTGGAGGATCCCCCGGGACCAGCGAAACGTGGAGTTCAGATGGAGTCGTCCGACGACATATACCTGTCGATCCAGATAAGGGGATGAACAGACTCGTGGTCTTACTGTAGTGTACGGTAGTGCATCCCGCCGATCTTGGAACGCAGGAACGAACCATTATTCGCCATACATATAGGTAGTGACGGCAATCATATGGGCATGCGTCCCGGGTGGCGGTGAGCGAGCGTTGCAACGCCATGGACTGGCGATGTAACGGCTTGACTCGGACTCGTATACCTATCCATCCTTTTCGCCTATCGCAGTCCAGGTCGGTAAGCTAAATGGGAAATATGCATCTTACACCGTTGATAGGCACGACTGGTAGTTTTACGGTGGCCAGATTTTGCGCGAAGCGATCGCACGAATCTAAGACACGTATGGTAGCTGCTCTAGCTGAATGCTGTTTGGTTAAAGATTCAATTTATTAGGAATCTCGTATCCGCTACCGATCTTACACATTTAGAGAATGAGGAGGAAGAATGACTGCTAACCTGTACGCAAAGGGACTTGTAGGTATATTAGTAGATAAGGGGAACAGGAGAGGGTTACCTTTTTCTACCGGTATCTGGGCTGGAGCAGACTAACTGCATTACCTACTACCTACTTACCTATTCAGATAGCATACTGCTTCATTCTTTTTTTCGTCTCGCGGAATGAGTCCCAAGCCGAGATGACTTACAGTAGTGTAGCTCGTTTGTCGTATACGTCCCACATCAGCAAGTACCTATACTCAGGACGAGAGAAACATTCACAAAACGACCATTTCAGAAACGTCGCTGGCCTGGAAACAGTGTACCTATCTAGCCTTTCCAGGATTCCTCTTCCTGCTGGGAGACGGAATGGTACCGAGATGCAACGGTGGACATGGGTATCGCAAGGATACTTACCAACAACTCTCCGAGGTGGCCGCTGCCGAGAGATGGGCGAAGAAACACGTTGACTGGATGTAGACTTGATACATGAGGTCGTACCAAAGCTCCTTGTCCAAGGTGAGATAGGTAAGCTACAGAGTTCTCGGTGTATGTAGTGTATTCTAGACCAATGCTCAGTGAAACGGCCACCCCAAACCCGAGTGGAATTGTCCGAATATAGGCCCGCCACTAACGGTTGCCATGCGAGAAACCCGGGGAAATGTTGAATGCTAGCTGGATAGTCTGCCTTTAGCGGCTTCTTAATGTGATTTTTTAAAAAAAAAAATGGTGTCTCTTCTGCACAACATTTTGCCGCACTCTAACCTAATAACGAATCGCTTCTGCATATCCAGCGCCGTAAATGGATTCGTTACGACAAATATATTGATAGGTGCAGCACATGAGAAGTGTCTAGGTGGCATGTACATACCTATATGTACGAGGGAAATTAGGTAGCACTTCAACTGTAGGTACGCGCCTGGGTGATGGAGTAGGTCTCCGCTCCCATGCTGCAGCGGTTTCTTTCTGCCGTACACTAAGTACGGAGCAGTTCGTCTGTTTAATGAGGATAGCCTTGCTATGAGTTAGTAGTGTACCTACCTGTTTACTGCCTGGGACACAGGCGAGCAGGTCGCCCGCCTCGATGAACCATCATCTACCTATAATATGCTGCTCATATACAGTAGCAACTGCACCAACGAGGCCCGGACCAAGGGGAATAAACCCGGCTATACTTAGTGCATCATTGGCCCCGGCCTATTTACACCACACTATTCTCTATCCGACCTGATCCGGGGCAAACTACGAGACCGTTGAAGAGATCTCGACTGTACTAGCGTAAAACCAAGTTATTACGAGTTGGTAGGCGAGGCACGTATTATGCTTGCTGTCGAAAGGTGCGTGGACAAGGGTCTAGAAACCAAAAATGGGAAGGAGAATAATCACCGGACTGCATCTAAGCGAACCTTTTGTCCGTGCGTTGCTATGAATTGTCGATAGTGGTACATAGTATCAGCACTACTGGACATCCCTCTCGCCCATCATACTTATACTCACCAAGGCGCGTAAATCTCCTCTGTCCTTAGCTTGTAGTGGATCTCTGAATCTGCTTGCAATCTTAGGTTTCAAAAGGAGAATGGAAAGCAGAGCAGGCGAAGAAAAGGAGGTTTCCATTTTTCCTCCCTAGCGTAGACTACTCAGTATAAGTACAGGTTGTAGAAAAGCCAAAGTTCTAGAATAATTGGAGGACTTCAAGCAAGGAACTAGGGTCTTGCGGTGAAACGTTCGGCCATTGGGAAAGCTCTTTGCATCCTCAATTATTGCAGAGAGTACTGTAGTGTATACGATAATATGTAGCAGAATCTGCCGTATGATTTACTACGGAAGTATCCGTATACTGTACATATGTCCAGAATAAAGAGATATGCATATTTAGTATACATAATGCCTGGTTTAGTTGCTGCATCTGTGTATAGGGACCGAGAGGGACGTGACTACAAGTGCCTGCGCTCATGAGGAGACCCTGATATTTAGCACAGGGATTCCAGTGGTCGCCACATGGTCTCTGGATACTAGATATGTATCGACTACCTAGTACTCCCTGACTAATATGTTGGGCATGGTGAGGGGCTAAGATCCTGAGGCTTGAACAAGGGCGACAACAAGTTTTGTTCCTGTTACCAGATATGAATCTGCTGTATATACAATGTAGTGTTGGTAAGTACAACTTGCAAGGGGCGATGGTGCGTTTCCGAGTGGTTGAGAGAGAGGCGCCTTCTGCCATGTGGTATTGTTGCATGCCAAGCCGTTCACGATACCTAAGTAGGTAGGTAGATCCCATTAACGTCTGGCGTTTCAGTCTAGTTTAACCGTCGTCTCTGATCAAAGTGGTAGGTAGCTTGTGTGGTATGCTGGAAATTATTGCACTGGATGAGCAATGAGAAGTAGAGGAATAGCATGCCTCGGATCATATTCGTGTAAAGTGTATTAACTACAACAATCTGTTGACGGCCGATTCCACGTATCATTGTCATCGAACGAGGCATCGTGATGGCCGTGGTTTCGGATGCGGGGTTACTGAAAATATGGACGCCGTGAGCACGCAATATAGCATGTTAATGGTGATGGCCCAGTATGCCTTCTACGCAATGAGATTGGTGACTGACGACACGACATATATGTAGGGTAGACCAGTAACTACAGCTTGTGAGGGTTTGAATGCGCCTCTTGTGAAACACACCTTGAAGCTCATTCAATTTTCTTTAACTGTAATACGGTATAATATATCGGAAATTTTTGTATATACAAATACTAGTCTTAGCCCATGATGAGTCCAGCGGAGAGTTTCCTTGGTTCCGAAACGATCCGGACGCCGATCAAAAACGTCGCCGTGATCGGCGCAGGCATCAGCGGAGTAACATCAGCCGCTCATCTCATCAAGGAGGGCATCGAAGTAGCAGTGTTTGAAAGAACCGGTACCATAGGCGGCGTATGGTATTACGACGAGCGAGTTGATCGAGACCCGCCCTTTCCTAACCTTATTCCCCCGGCGCAAGATTGGAATGACCTCGAAGCCGAGGGCCTGAGCCCCGCGGAGGCCTTGCTTCTACACGGTCCTCCCGGGCCGTGTTACGCCGGCTTGAAGAACAATGTGCCGACGTCGCTGATGAAGAGCTGTCTCCTCCCATGGGCGGAGGGGACAGAAGAGTACATCGACCAAGGTAGCATGGTACAATACCTGCAGGATATAGCCGCGCTGCACCACGTTACAGAGAATGTGCAATTTCATACGCGAGTGGAGAGCGTGACGAAACCAGCGGGTGATACGCAGTGGACTGTTAAAACTAGCACGCTCCAGGTGCAAGGAGACTCATTCTCGGTTTCGAAGAAAAGCGAGCGATTTGACGCAGTGGTGGTGGCTAGTGGCCATTATCATATCCCCTTTGTACCAGATGTTCCCGGGTTATCAGACTGGAAGGACCGCTTCCCGGGCCGTGTCTTTCACTCCAAGAGCTATCGCACCCCCGAGCCTTTCAGGGGCAAAACCGTTCTGCTCGTAGGTGCAGGTGCTTCTGCCTTCGACATCGCTCGCGAGGTCGACGCCCTTGGCGGCAAGATAATTCAGAGTAGACGCAAGTCGAAGTATGACCTCACCGGGCCCCGCCTCCCAGCGGCGGTCCAGCGAGTTGAGATGGTTGCCAAGTTCATCGCGAATGAGGCTGACGGATCGCAATCTGGATCCAGCGAGGCGAGCCAAGGCGCGATACCGGGCAAGATCGTGCTGGAGGACGGCTCGACGCTGGAGAATATAGACTATGTGGTGATTGCGACGGGATACATTACATCATACCCGTTTTTAGAAGACCTGGAGCAGCCGCATGTGGCGTGGGAAGACGCGGGCGACAGGACGCTGATCACGGCGGACGGCTATACGACGCACAATCTCCACAAAGACATCTTTTACATCCCTGATCCCACGCTGGCCTTCATCGGCGTTTCACACCTCGTCTCGACCTTTTCGCTGTTCGATTTCCAGGCTAAAGTCATGGCAAAAGTGTTCGCAGGCCACGTTCAGTTGCCAGATAAGTCTCTCATGAAGGCCGAGCAGGGGGAGCGCAAAGCTCGCTTTCAGCCGGGAGACCGGTTTCACGCACTGCTCCTGGGGGAGCCGGTCTATATTGACGAGGTTTTGACGTGGGTGAATGCCAATCTGACCAACGCTGGTTTGGCCCCGATCGAAGGGATGGATGCCAAGTGGTTCGTGGCCTATGACAATTTCAAAGCCAACCGCATCCCTCGAAACGACTTTACTGTAGCCAACTAAGTACGTACCTAGGCAGCGGTACCTGTAGGTACATGTAGCGGTGATGGCTGGGGTGTTTTGTAACACTGGCTGTATGTATGTATGTATGTATGTGATAGCTGCAAAGGATCGCTCGGTGCATATACATACAGAGGAAGGGGATATTAATAGATCGCCGCCACATGACGAGAGCGGGGTTTATTTCCCACCGCCAGTACCACCTCGTAGCAAGTTACCGTACATGTGCACAATTGGGCAGGTCGGCATTCAAGATGCCTCCCAGACCGAGCTGGAGGTTTCAAGTTCTACAGTAGGAATTGATTAGTTTGCGGCGCACGGGTGCTATCGACGCTGACCTGGAGTAGAGAGGGCTGCATTTACTTACTTACATATATCTAGGCAGAGACAGGTTAGTCCCCAGGCGTGTCCCGGCGTTAAAGCATAGATAGATGCACTAGTTTGTCCATGCGAACATACAGTACTCCGTATGTATGGGCGGCGTACTAAATATAAGTAAGTGCATTTCTGGATGGTCAAGAAGAAGCTTGGCAGGGCCAGTTGCAGGGTCAATCCAGGCTGAGATCTGATTTGATACCAGGACAGCCAAAAGGGCTCTTGAAGCAATCCGGTCAGAGGTGCTGGTTCATTTTGTGACGTGACCTGCCTACACATGCCTACTTAGTACATTACACTACTAGACTAGTGTACCGGTGCTAACAACGTGGATGGGAGCGAGAACCATATACTGACCATGAATGTACACTGTTGGTTCCTGTTAGACTATGTCTGCATCTGCATAGGTAGTTGAATAAGGTGAGCGGCATCAAATGCATGGTCTTTTTTCCCCGTCGAGAGCAGCGTATGCGTAAGAACTGTAATGCTCACTGCCTCAGGTAAAGAGGGTCCGATGGACCAGGCAGCTTTTGTCGAAGTTGGCTGAAATATATCTCATAGATTAATTACATAGTTAGACGCACGTGGTTGTTGGTGTGTATCCGGGCAGTATCCAGGGATGCAGGGATGTGGATATGTTAAGGGATCAGTCTCTTGACTGTATAGTACCGTAAATTGTTCGCTCGTCTGCATTGCATGGCAGCTTTCTATCGAAGTTGTCTTTCCTTGCACGAAAAAACAAATGCTACTTAATCACATTTATACCTCATCTTGTGCCTGTACTGTAAACTGCGGTGGGCACTGTTAGTTACTTAGGTAGTCATCTAATTATGCTAATGCTCGCATCACGAGATAACTATATATGTATGTACACACTGATTAATGCTTGAAACCCCGATCCCGTTGCCGGGGGTTTTAGCTATAGCGTGCCCGGACCGTAACCCGGGTGTGATTACCAGGACTGTGGGTTTTCTCCGGCTGGGTCAGCGCAACTACTGGTGTTCCTCATCGGATGAGCGCCGGGTTGAATGATACCTACTAAATATGTAAACAATTCCTCGGAGCACAACTCGTTTCCCCATGCCTATAAGTAGGTATGTAGAGTGGTATAATAGCTACATGTTGGATAGAGACTACCATACCGGTACTTGACACCACAGCCAATACCGAATTGTAGGTAAGTGGAATTCTATCACTTGTCAATTTATAGTCTCGTTATATGACGTTACCCACACGCCCACCTCTTTCTGGCCACAAGCGTAACTGAAAGGCAATCCAAATTACATGACAGACCGATTGAAAGAGTGCTGTAGATCTACCACCTAAGGAAGCTACTAATGGATGCTGTATGGAGACCTTAGTTTTATTGATTTAACAATGATGAGGGACTAGGTATATACAGTAGTAAATAGTTGCCTTAGATACTCAGAAAACATCTCACCCAGTATCCCTTCTAAGCGACCTCCTCGGAACTGGACAAAATTGTGAAGAACGTAAGCAGTATTCATGAAGTTGGGCCAATATCTTTTGGTTGAGCACTGTTTATTCACAACACTGGACAGGTTGCACTCCTACGCTATGTATGCATGTACCCCCGACTCTTCTCTCGATCTCTTGTAGACATAATACTATCATATCTAGGTCGGCACAGCATCTGCACGAAAAGGATTGTGATAGAGACGCACAGCTTTGACAATTGTGATAGGGCGGGTCTCTTCACTAAGTATGTACATATACTACGTGCGCTAGCCCGTTCTGCAGCAGCCAGGATACCCCTGTAGCATGCTGGATTTACTTGATAATACTTGTGTTAGTGCTACTAGTGCATATATCTCGACAGCATTATTGTCGACTAAGTGTATGAAGAGATGAGATAATAAATGCTACTTGTAATGAGAGCATCTGGGTTGGCTTCTAGCCTGCGATTTGCGCCTGTAGGTGCCGAGAACGATCTTATGATCATCTCAAGTAGAGTACAGTCGGTATGCCGCAAAGAAAGGGGGTGGGGTGCAGGCAAAAATTACCATGTATGTAGACACTTTGTACATTGTAGAGTGAGGGGTCAGGGTGCTGGAAGAAGCTTAGGTAGCGAGGTAGGTAGGCACTCAGGTAGGTATGGTATTTCTTAAGTATACCTACTAATAGTGGTTCCTAAGGCAAATATACCCAGCAAAAAATCAATTACCTCCACATATGTATCTGACTAGGTACATTATCTTAAGCGAAGAAACGTACCTAATGGAGTTGACAACCGGTACCTGCCCTCGCATTTCATTAGCGCAAGGCCACTGGGGTCTCACGACTCCTTACTCTAACTCCAGGAACAGACAAAACCTTCTTTTTTACCTCGTACGTCAATATATCAACGGCAGATCAATTGATGGTCAATTGATTGTCCACTGTGGGTTTGTCTCTACTTAGTATGCTGAGTACCCATCCTACATAGACACAAAGCGTCCCTTATTTGTTCTCGTCCTTCTTCTTTCTTCGCCGCCTCGGTGCTTTGAGCTAGTGTCGCCACGCTCGCTCATTAATTAGCCTTTTTGGTCCAATGCGCTGCAGACTTGTCGTGCAGACTCGTCGCGCTGCACTGTATCTCTGCTGTTGCTGGAAGCATTAATCCGCCCTGTTATTACTGGAGCTGCCTCCACGCCGGAAGCTCATTCGCGACGGTTTGACGAGCCATTGGCCATTGGACATCCCACTTGGACAGGGCAGGGCAGAACAAGGGGGGCGACAGGGCGGTGCCTGTCTGGTCCTGGCACGCTACAGCACTACGTAGGTACTAAGTGTACTTATACACAAAGTAGGTATAACTTATAAGCGTCCCGCCGCCGCTGCTGCTGACTGGGGGGGTGTGCGTGTCGGACGAACAAAGACCAGGGCAATTCTGCGCCAGGAGCCGAAGAACCGTTGAGAAGACGGCCTCTCCCTTTTCAGGCGCTCGTCCAGCCCATCCACCTGGGCTCAAACCTCTTGTTTCCCTTTTTTGACCCAGCAGAACGCCATCAGGCTGGCACGACCCTTCCCATAGCCCAAGCTCTCTGGGCCTTTTCAATTCCCCTTGCGCGCGCGTACAGCGTCCAGCGTGAGTGCTAGGACCTCGAGCAAGCCCACTTGCGCACTGCTTATGCGACTCGACTCATCACCAGTCACCACCACTCCTCGCTTGGCCTTACTGATTACCTTGCCTGCACACTGCCTCAGAGCGTCATCCAGGACATTTCTCTGTGTCGCCAACATACGCCGATCATCTAACCTGACCAAGACGTGATCACATACAACATAAGTGCCCTCATCCTGCTTGCTCTTCGAAACATCGCCTTTGCGACAGCCTTGTTTCTGGATATGCGCCATCGTCCTTCACTAATCTTTCTGTCACGGCATTGAGAATACCACCCTTTGAAACAGCTTTCCAGGGGGGTGTCCAACGAGGTGTGACGGTATCCGACCACGCATTCTAGTATCTCTATCCCACCTGCTAGAACGACCCACGCATTTCTGCATCCTGCATTCTGCATTCTGATACCGCATTCATCCTTCCTCGCTGTCTTCTTTCTTACTAGCAATACACCTCTTACCTTGTCAGTATCTATCGCCACATGTTTGGTAGTCGATCCTCGTCTAAGGAGCACCGGTTTCTTGAGGGTCAGGTTTCGGCCTTGCGGGAACTCAACTTGTTTAGCCCCGCCGACTCAAGTTCGCTCCGCTCTCTGCACAAAAAACAGGAGGATTGGGCCAGTACTCACAGTGGTCCATCTTACACGGAAAAGAGTAGGTACTGCACACATTGTATTGGTCATTCGTTGACACCGGAGGTCTGGAACCTTTTAAGACAACCCCGTCGGCTCTCCCGTCTTGTCTCACCTGCCACTGCGCATTACTGATTCCTCTGATCTTCATAGGTCATCTATTGGGGGCGGCTTATCGCTCGTCGCCTCATCGCGCGCCGTCTCATCGGTCTTCTGCCTCTAGAGGCTCCGCAACTTCGAGGGATACTGTCCGGCAAAACCCGACAATGTCTGGCATGATGAATACAGATAGGGGTCGCAATAGGCGAGAAAGGACATTCGTTGGCAGTGAATGCGCTGTATGTGAGGAGCCGCTGGAGCATACACTGCGCGGGGAGAGAATACTCCAGTTTTCGTGTTCACATGTTTCTCATGAGGCCTGTTTTTATGAGTTTATCAAAGAGTTTGATTCTCAGTATTGCCCCTCGTGTAATGCACCTTTGCATTTAGACACTAGCCGCGGGGGCAATGTCCTGGATATCGGTAAGGAGATTGGAACAACTTTGATTTATGCAGATGCGCAGCTGACAATGGTCAAAAGAAAAAATAACGAGCATGGTGCGCTCTACCTCTATTAGCGACAACAGATCAGTTACTACTCCGACGCCGACGACATGGGAGGGTCAGCCTGGACGGCCACCAAGCGGGGAGTCGAATGCGCGGTCCTTACCCAGCAATGGTCGTGAGAGCGTAACAAGAAACCGTCCTCGAGATGGACGTGATGGGTATGCGGGTAGCCGCGGTCATGGTCGTAGCGACAGTGAGGCGACGGGAGTTGCGTCTTCTGGAGGCTATCCGGAAACTACACAGAGCGGTCCACCTCCCCGACGTCACGACTACGATCTGCAAGCAATGGAAACGACACCAGGGAGTCCGAGGGCCATCACTCGCAACCCAATCCCAGCACCTTCTGTTATGGTCCGATCGGAATTTCCAACTATAAATCGCTCACGGCAGCAGCAGACTCTTACATGTCTCATAACGGTAGAGGTGGCCGATAATAAATGGCGGCCCGACCCCGAGGATCTCGGAATGCCAAATCCAATACCACAAATGCGAGTTGAAGAAGCATTGAGTCCACCGAGACCACCATCGCCAGCTCGGAATACTAAGCCGCGTTTCTATCCATACGAAGCACCCGGGGTCTTGGAACAGATGACTGAAACTCTTCGAAACAAAGTAGATAATTGGCATGGGTTAGAGTTTAATCGGTGAGTTACTTGTCAAGAAATGCTGCGCATGCCAGTTACCAGTTGTGTTAATCTCGAATAGGTTCGGTAAACTTCGGCTTTATGGTACTCTGCGTGTTGGAAAAGACAAAATTTCGTGGCAGGAACTGGAGTGCTACCTATTTGCCGAGATGCTGATCTGCGTGAAAGAGAAGAAAATCCCGCCGACCGCACAACAATGGGACGAGAATGGAGTGCCAAGAAAAACAACAAAATGTACCTTGAAGGGCTCAATTCTCATTAAGAAGCATCTTAATGAAGTGATGGAAATTGGCACAGGTACGGCCTTTCCCGCCATCACAAATGGGACAGGGTCTAATTCTTGTGTAGTCGATGAGAATATTTTAACCTTGAGTCTTTCGGTTGCTGAGCTTCCTCAGTTTCACCTACGTTTCGATAACCGAAATCAGTTGAAGCTTTGGCAGCAGGCCTTACTTGACTTGAATGCAGTGGAGGGTTCACCTGTTAGAAGCCCGGAGTTTGAACGAGACCGAGCTGAAACCTCAGAGACTGACGAGGAAGATTGGGCTCGAGCCACACGTCCTCAACGGGTTTCTTCCCTCGCTTCATCCTCATGGGGCGGCCCTAAGTCTGTCACTACAGCGCCAACCGAGTATACGACCTTCGCTAGAAGCCCATTGTTATCCTTTCATGTACCACTCGATGTGGTGGTGGTGG
Organism: Xylaria venustula; assembly: GCA_022578775.1. Classification (NCBI taxonomy): domain Eukaryota; kingdom Fungi; phylum Ascomycota; class Sordariomycetes; order Xylariales; family Xylariaceae; genus Xylaria; species Xylaria venustula. The sequence continues at coordinate 117,374 of MU389360.1, read as the reverse complement.
TGCCTATATCATCCTCTATGCAAGGTGTAAAAATCAATCTGGTCCGAGATGCATTAAAATTCATGGTCAATAACCTCGGGGAACGTGATCGAATGGGTCTGGTCACTTTTGGATCAGGTGGAGGTGGCGTCCCTATTGTAGGAATGACGACGAAGGCTTGGCAAGGATGGAACAACGTTCTCAGTTCAATTAAGCCGGTTGGACAGAAAAGCCACCGTGCGGACGTTGTAGAGGGTGCTAATGTGGCCATGGATCTGCTGATGCAACGTAAATACAACAACCCGATCGCGACCATCATGCTAATTAGCGATGCATCCACGTCTGATGCTGATAGCGTCGACTTTGTTGTTTCACGAGCCGAAGCTGCCAAGTAAGACTCGATTCTGCTCTTCCTCATAGAGAATACTAATTTGAGACTAGGATTACGATACACTCATTCGGACTCGGAATGACACACAAACCCGACACAATGATCGAGTTGTCTAGCAGGACAAAGGCGTCATACACCTATGTCAAAGATTGGATGATGCTACGTGAGTGCTTGGCTGGCTGCCTCGGCTCTGTCCAGTCACTATCTCATCAAAATGTAAAGCTCAAGCTCAAGCTGCCTGAGGGCTCACCAGCGAGGTTTCACAAAATCAGCGGTGCTCTCCAGATTACCAAGCGTGCTACAGGTCGTGATGCTGAGGCTTCACTGGGCGATCTTCGATTCGGCGATAAGCGCGATATCCTTGTGCAATTGGTAATTGTACCTGATACGTCCTCCCAGGAGCAACTTCCCCAAGATCCTTGGGAAACCATTGTTTCTGGCTTGGAGGCTCTAGGTGGGCCAATGGATCATGATGATCAGAGGGCAATATCGGTAGAGGAAGTTCCTCTAATCCAAGCCGATCTTGTGTGGGGTGATATCTTACGAGATGGCACGATGATGCATCTGCCTAGACCGTCTTTGCTAGCCATCACGATTCTTCCAGCTATCGGCAACCCGAAAAAGGCTTCTTGGGCCAACAATCCCCCAATTCCTCCGCATCCCCACATAGTCCAGCGACGCATGGAGTTGTTGACGTCGGACATGCTCACTCGAGCCCTGACACTTGTTGCTAGGGGTCAGCACGAGCGTGCCCACACGCTTCTCAACGAAACACGTTCAATACTCAAGGGGCTCGGAAAAGGAGGTTTACCACCTGTCCCTGCTGTGCCCCTCCCACCTTTGCCGGGCAAGCAATCCAACCCTTCTACTCCACATCCTGGCTTGGACCCATCCCCTACTGGTACACCTGACCGGAAGCATACGCCTTCACCAACGGCCTCAGCGAACTCATCGGGGGGGACCACCGGATATACCCAACCGATTCCACGCAGCCGATCCAACGATGGTCTAGCATTGACCAACTCAGTCGCGGTAGACGCCATTACCGTCTCGGCTTTGGACGCTGAGCTTGAGGCTAGCTTGGAATGGATCAACCACCCTATCGTATTCAGTCGTGATAACCGCAAGGCCGTTCTTCAAGCCATCGGTGTCATTAGCAGCCAGCGAGCTTTCACATTCCGCACGCCTATCGAAAGCCTATGGGCGTCGCGGGTCGGCGGTGTAAAACGTTTGACAGAAAGAAGTCGTGAATGGAGAGAAGAGGGTGGCGCTGGTGGCGAGGGGATTATCGAAGAATCCTGATTGGTCACTACAACCCTTGCCAAAAACAAAAACAATCATTTTGCCTATCTAGACTAAAGTCTTGCAGCATACATACCTGACCGGCGATTTTCCTGAAATTTTCTTCCACGCAACTCAGCAAACTGATCTTTTTGAACAACATCAAACTCTTCACCCAATTTTCCGCGATCGATATTAACCCCTCACCATGAAGGGCTTTTTCGTTTTTCGTTCTCCGTTTCATTTTTCGGCCTAGCTGGGTGACTGTTGTGCATACACCCCTAGTGCTTTAATTGACGACAGCTTCAAGATACCAATTTCGTTTCATTTCACTTCATTTTAGTCTTGCTATGCTACACATACATCTGCAGCCTCTTTGCCTTTCAAGGTAGCGCAGCGTAGTGGTTGGGTTACTGGAAAAGCCTATGGATTCAAGGTCTTTGTAAAAAGGAAGGAAGCGACCATTCTTTGTTATACTTTTTCTTGACACGGAATAACGATGTTGTGGAAGGGTTGTGGAGGAATCAAAGGCGTACGGGTTAAGGTAACTAACTGAACATGGGATGGATGGTGCGAGACAAAACTTGTCTTCAACAATGGCATATATTCATTCATCTTGTTCTTTATTATATAGTATGTATGAATGTACGACTAAAACGGCTTTTCGATGTACAAATTTTTGCAACTGTTCATTTCTTTTCGACTGAAGAACATCTATATACTGTTTGAAATTGATGGTCTGATCAGATGTAACATAATTGGTCCCTCGTCTGGTTAACACTCGCTCTAACCTAAGAGAGCCGAGGAGAGCCTCAATCCTCTACGATTATAAAGTAAAGGAACACACACCTGGGCAGTGGCGCATATTTACCGCCCACTAGACTAGGAGGGGCTAGTACTGCGGCAATGCCGAGCGAGTTCCTAGGAAGTTCGCTCGAAACGTAAATAAAAATCGCCAAGTTTTTTTACAGTACTTACTTACTGTAGACGTATGTATTTCTAGCACGGCGACTGACTATCTTTGCCGCGTGCTCTTGTCCGAGTCAATTAACTATTCCTTGCAAGTGAACGTGCAATTGCGACATGCAAGCGGTTCAGGGTATAGACATCTGATTTGCATACACGAGGCTTCAAAGTCAAGGCTTCAAAGTTGTATATACAAAGCTTTGTAGTTAGCTTGAGGTAGGTAGATTAAGGACGTAAGCCAGTAGCGCCTTTGCCCGATCGAGGTGATTTGTATGTATGGCATAAGATCCAATACCTATGACAATGCCGAAAACGCTAAGGTCAATGGGTGTTTACTTAGCAACTCGAAGGATCGAGCTTTTGAAATATCTTTTTCATTTTACTTTATAGCATGCCTATTGCAGCCATGATTTTTGCCAATCCTAGGTATACGATGATATTTTCGACGGGTTCGAGAGCTAATTATATACTTATACATGTAGATCTGACTCGGGGTACTCCGTAATTAGTACATACCTACATGTAGGTAATGTTATTCTAGTTCGGATCTGATAGCTTAGGTGCCAACTAAGTGTTTAGATCAGATAAAGTTTTAGATGATCGAGCGACCGCGACCGCGACCGACTTTCACGCATGTGACTTTTTTTTTTTTTTATACATGTCGGAAGAGTAGAGTAGAGGATAGTAGAGCATAACAACCTTGGAACTTGCTCGTCTTCTCGGTCTTGGCCAGCAGAGAATGTCGGCCGACATGGCGGACCAGAAGACTGCCGCCGTCAGCGATGTAGTCGGCGACAGCACAAGGACACCAAGCGATGATGAGACCAAGGATGATGTCCACGCTGCCGCTGATGGCGGAAGGCCAGCATCTAGTGGCACGGAAGAGACCCAAGAAGGCGTCAAGGCCATGGAAGCTATATCGATGGCCTGGTCGAAATGGGGACTGATCGCGGCCTACTGCGGCATCTTCCTCATGGCCTTCACGACCTCGCTCGAGGGTCAAGTGACATACTCCGTCGTTGCGTTCGCGACGAGTTCATTCAGTAGCCACTCGCTCATCGCGACTGTCTACGTCATCCAAGGCGTTGTGAATGGTATGTCTCGAGCCTTTCCCCCTTCCCAGTCTGATGTGAAAGAATGATAGACGGTAGCTGGCAGCAGAGTGAAATGGCTGACCCCGACGCCCCCTTTTTTTGTATTGTAGCCGTCATTAAGCCGCCCATGGCTAAAATCGCCGACGTCTTCGGTCGGCTCGAGGCCTTCACCATCTGCATCCTCCTGTACGTCCTGGGCTACATCCAGATGGCCGCCTCGGCAAACGTCCAGACGTTCGCGGCGGCGCAGATCTTCTACTCGGCCGGGTCGACCGGTCTCCAGATCCTGCAGCAGGTCTTCATCGCCGACACCAGCGACATGCCGAACCGAGCCCTCTTCTCCAGCCTCCCCGACACCCCCTTCCTCGTGACGACGTGGATCGGCTCCATCATCGGCGGCGCCATAGTCGCCTCGTCGACCTGGCGCTGGGCTTACGGCATCTGGGCCATCATCTTGCCCGTGGTATTTCTCCCCCTCGCGCTGACCCTGTTCTTGAACGGCCGCCGCGCCAAGAAGCTGGGGATCCAGCCCGAGAAGCGCAAGTTCGCCGAGGGCGGGCCCCTGGCCACGGTCGTCGCGCTCTGGAACCAGCTTGATATCGGCGGCATCATCCTGCTCAGCGCCTCCTTCGCGCTCATCCTTATCCCCCTAACACTAACCAAGACGACGCCTGGCGGCTGGCATAGCGCCACCATCATCGTACTGATCGTGGTCGGCGGTGTTCTGCTCATCGTGTTTCCGTTCTGGGAGGGTTCGAAGAAGCTCGCTCCGCACCCCCTGATCGCTCTCGAGCTGCTCAAGTCGCGCACCTTTTGCGCGGGCTGTCTCGTTGGGTTTTTCTATTTTCGTGAGTAAACCTGGCGAAAAGGGGGGGGGGGGGGGGGGGGAAAATGGTGTTAAAAAAAAAAGAAAGTGAGAAGGACACCCGACACCAGAGGAAAGAAAGAAGAAATATCTAACTACTCAGCAAACAAAAA
>MU389360.1:0-112675 GCA_022578775.1 Xylaria venustula | reverse complement strand
GCGCCCCCCCCCCCCCCCCGCCGCCCCCGCCCCCCCCCCCCCCCCCCCCCCCCCCCCCCCCCCCCCCCCCCCCCCCCCCCCCCCCCCAACGGGGGAGTATTCATACACTCCTTTCTCTCCCTCGCCGATCCTCATTCATCCGTTTATTCATATGTGATCAAGGAGACAAAGTATGACTAACCCATGCCTGTCCATCTATCTAGTGGTCTTCTACCTCTCGGTACAGCCCTACTTCTACTCATATCTCCTGGTCGTGCAGCACCAATCGATCGCAGCCGCCGGCCACATCACGCAGGTCTTCTCCTTCTCCTCGACGGTGACATCGATCGTCGTGTCGCTGTTAATCAAGTACACCCGGCACTACAAGTACTTCGTGACCTCGGGCGCGCTGGTCTACCTACTGGGCGTCGGCCTCATGATCCGCTACCGCACGATGGACGCGAGCGTCGGCTCGCTCGTCGGCACGCAGATCGCCGTCGGCATCGGCGGCGGCATGCTCAACGTGCCCGCGCAGTTGGGCGTGCAAGCCTCGGCGAGCCACCAGCAAGTTGCCGCAGCTACAGCCGTCTACTTGACCATGGTTGAGATCGGCGGCGCCGTCGGCGCTGCTATATCCGGTGCCGTGTGGACGCAGCTCATCCCCGCCAAGCTGGCCGAGTACCTCCCTGCCGACCTTGCGCCGCAGGCCCACACCATCTTCGGGGACGTCACCGTCGCGAGCAACTACACGATGTACCCGGTCGACTCGCCTGCGCGCATGGCCATCAACCGGAGCTATCAGGAGACGGTGCAAGTCTTGCTCACCATCGCTATCTCGCTGTCTGCACCGCTGGTCGTGTTGTCGTTCGCCATGCGGAACTACAAGCTGGACGATATAAAGCAGGGCGTCAAGGGTAAGGTCATTGGAGGGACTACGACTAAGGATGAAAAAATAGAGGCCAGAGAGTCGTAAACACTATCACGAAATTATATCGAGCAAGCGGATAAAAAATCCCACGCTTTTATCTGTGCATGGGTAGATAGCATGGATATATTATAACGGATACATTATATACAAGAATACTTTCGCAGAGGAGTGTTTCACCTGAGAATAATGATAATGCAGAGTTAAAGTCGTCCCCCTTGAAATAGGTTCTGCAAGCTTCTAATTGGTTGATGAAATGATACTGATAGCCCGTATCATGCGACGGGGAATATCAAAAGTGCATTGGTATCTTCCTCTAGCATGCTTCTGCTCTACCGTTTTACAAAGAACCCTCGTTTCTTGTTCAGGACTACGGGAGCACGCTTCCTCCGCAGGAGAGCCTCCCTTGCTGCGATTGAATTCTTGTTCGCCTTGGGTGCGAGCCGTGGATCGCTCTGCCCGGCCAACACGCGATACCTCGTCGAGCCCACGACCTCGTCCCGCGGCCGCTTGCCCTCGGCACCAAGCACTTGCATAGCAGTATCAAAGGTGATCTTCTGCGGCCGCTTGACCATCTTCTTCAGTGCCGTCTCGTCGTCCTCGTTATCACTCGAGTCTGTCAGGAACTCGGCTGGTAGTATATCGGGCAGCTTTTGTGTCCGTCTTTGCCGTTTCGTTGTAGTGGTGTTCCGTTCTCCTTCCTCATTTTCATCCTCGTCCTCTGATGGATCTGCTTTCTCGGATGTGCTGGGTTGTGTCCGTTTCCGTTTCTCTGCTTGTTTCTTGAGGAGGTTGTCCCGTGCTTGTCGTTTCTTCTTCGTCGTCGCAGCGTACCTATACATTTAATTAGCATCTTTTCTTTTTGCCCAGTAGCGAAAGTATGAAACGTGAAAAAGGCACGTACTGTTCTGCAGCTTCTATCGCAGCCCTGGCCGATTTCAAAGTCTCCTTTGCAGCCGCTGCTGTCGATACTGCTTCAGGGGCTTCATCATCATCGCTATCCTCCTGTTCCTCACCATCTGTATTTCCTGTTTTGACTTCTGGTATTTTTGTCTTTTTCTCCGCAGCTGCCGCAACGAACTTGTCTACGTCTTCGTCGTCTTCGAAGACAACATGCGACGACTTGGCGGGCTTTTGCTTCGGCCTCGGCGTCGCCTCGACCTCAGGCTCGGATTCTTTCGACTGCGACTGCGACTGTGATTGTGACTGTAATTGTGACTGGGACTTCGACTTTGGCGTTGAGCTCCCGCGTTTTGTCTTCGCAGACTTGGCTGCCTTGGGCAACGGTGTCGACTCCTGACTAGCCTGCTCCCTCAGCCGCGATTGCGAGGCCAGCTGCTGGGTAGCCTCCTCTTCCAGCTGCTTCGAGGCGCTCAGGGGCTCGAAGTGCTGGTTCGGCTCGTCGCTGGCGTCCTCGGTCTCTTGGGAATCGGGGATCTGGCTGGACCGGGAGCGCGGCGTCTTGACGGCTGAGCTGGGGATCTGGACTTCGATAGACGATTTCATGGTCGACCCATCCTCCCGTATCCGCACCTCGAGCTTCTTCCTCTTCGGCGTCGCTGTTTTGAAGGAGGAATCTTCGGCCTCATGTCCGTCGTCCCGCTTGCTTCGTAGAGCCATCGACTTCTGCAGCGGTATCTCTATGACGGTGTTTGATACTGCGGTCTCTGTTGGCTCTTTGTTGAGAGTGCTGCCTTGAGAGCTGTTTTGTGAGCTGTTTTGTGAGCTATTTTGAGAGTTGCCTTGGGCCCTCGCGGCTCGTCTTGTAACAGCTGTCATGGCGTGTTCAAACTTTTAAATTCGACAAATGTAGCAGCCAACTCTAATTGCGCCTTTGTTAGTTTGTCTGTTACAGCTTGCTCGATAGTGGTGGGCTGCTCTCGACATTTTTTGGCCCACGATAAGATAAGCATAACGTTAAGGTAGGTACCCGAGGGTACCTTTAAATGTCTAGTGGAGCTTTATGCATCTATCTGTGCATATGAATTTAAAGGGACTTCAACTCTCCTCCATCCACCATCACTCATTGAAGGGCTGCTGCTCCCTCTTCGGCTTCTTATACCGGCGTCGCCTGTCCACGCGGCGATAGATCTACGAAAAGCGATTATAGTTCAAGGGGACAAAGTAGAATAGCATACTCGATCTCCGCCGCTGAGCTTTCATTCATTTCTAAGGGAGGAAATATTCGCCGTCTCCATCGAATAAATGTCATTTCAGTCTTTCTTATAAGCGCTCGCTATATTCTGTGCCAAAAGCAAACCGAACGATTATATTAAAGGGGGGAGGGCAACTCATCATGTCATTTCCAAAACTCACATGTTTGCAATGCACAAGACGGCTAAGCCGTTTATCTCAGTTATTCGAGCCACAGAACAATCCTGCTCTTGGACAGGCAGCTACGCCGCGACACCTCTCACACAACCGCAACCCCCTTTTCACAACACGCCACCACTACAGCACTGAGAGACGGGCTCGCAGACAGGGATCGCGAGACGCTTTTTCCAAAGTGCGCTTCACGCGCGCGGACGTACCAACGCTCGAATTCTGGGAGCTGCAAGCCAGAGCACCGCTGGTCACTGATCTGAGCCCCGAAGAGTGTCAACGAGCCGTGCAAGCGTACACGGACGCGGCGATGAAAAACACCCCACAATGGCGGGAGCGACTCATCGCTGTGGTTGACCCTCAGTCACGCAATGGGGGTACCAAGGGCAATGCGCCGCCGCCGCTCTCGGCATACACGCTGCACTATGCAGCGTGGATGATGGCGACAGACCCGACAAGAACGATCGGGGCAGCGGGCCATCTGGCCATGCACATCCTCCACACGCTGTCATCACTGGGGTACACGCCAAGCATACTCACCATGGTACGCCTGGCACTGACAAGGAATTTGCTGGGCCAGCCGCAATTCGAGCCTGTGGTCGAAGGGCTCGAGCGCATACTGAGGCGTGTCGGGGACGGGCGCAGTGGCAGCAAGTCCGTAGTAAGCAAAGAGAATAGAAGCGACTTCGCGGCCGACGCCTGCACGCTGCGCGCGCTCATCTACGAGAAAGAGAACACGCGCGAGGGAGACAACAATGCGCTGCGCTGGTTCCGCCGTGCGTACGAGCTGGGTCAGCCGACCACGGCTGGAGACCCGGTAGACGAGCCGGGAAGAGGCAAAGAAGGAGAAGGAGTTGCCAGCACGCGGACCGAAACCGCACCCTTCAACCCCTCCTGGCAATGGAAGGCAAGCTTCGCGCTGGGCGTGGGCCGGATCCGCGCGAATCGCGGCGAGATGGAGAAAGCGAGGGACATGTACGCGATCGCGGCGTCCGAGCTCGACAACGCCGAGGGCTACTGGCTGCTGGCGGACGTGCTCGAGAAGATGGGCGAGACGGGCAGCGAGCAGTACGCCCAGTCTCTCGAGAAGGCCGCGATCAGCGGCAATCGAAATGCGGCGCGCAAGGTTGCCTCCAGGGAGTGGGACAGGGCTGTAGAGCCGGGGCTGAATAGGTGGGAGAAGAGGAAGAGACAGATCGTCGCCGAGGAATGGATGGCTGTTTCTGGTGCCACAGCTCCCGCACAAGTGTAGGATATAAGTCGCTACGATGGTCCCAGAGGTCCAAACCTGAGCGTTTGAAACTGGTCATCAGCTACCTTCGAACTCCGTGTAAAAGTCATGTACATATAATCAATAATAATCTAGTATGTCGGTAACCCGTTGCTACAAGGGGAGCCTAGTTCGATAGTCATCAGTCCCTCATCTCGTCGATTTTGAAGACCACCAATGAACCAAGCCAAGATCTACCGGTATACCTACCTAGATATCAGCCAACTTGCACTGTGTCGACATCCCCTCACGATCCCAGCCAGCTGGGTATATCCCTACTTTTGCACTCGAAGAGCAGTGCCTAATGTAACGGTTCGAGTCAACCCCACAAACTAATCTACAGACCCAAATATCCCGAAGCCACGGGCATGGCACAGACACTATCCGCCCACACAACTGCAAGTCATCGACAGCGCCCCTTCCACTGGGTCTCACTCATGTAACTATTAGCTCGGCAAAAAAAATTGAAAGATAACCTTCTCCCTGTCTTAGCTGAAATACGACACGTCTGCTCTCAGTCTCCTGCTTATTCATCTAGCCCCTCTAATTAGGTCTAGCGAGAAGAAGATGAGCATAGAAGCGAATGCGATAGCTTCACTCATCCGTCATCCATTATTTAAGTATCAAACCATCTAGACCGCGGGTTCACGGCATTCTACCACATGGTTTGTGTGGCGAAGGGTGCTGGCATAGATTTTGACATCTCACAATACTCATACAATACTGCATTGCTTAGTCGTATATCTAAGTTCTTGAATACAGTCGACGGAGTTCAGGCTGCTCCCAATAAACTATTGGGAGGACGACCATAATAAATAGTGCCCCAAGGAAAAACGCAGTATTATGCTTGGCCGCTGGTCGAGGAGAGGATTGCTCACGTCAGAGTGTCCTGAGAATATACACATAAGTGACGACTCAATGGCCAACGTCTATGTTCACCAGCTTGCCAAACCATGCATTCCTTGTTCCAAAATCCTGCAATTCCTCCAACTCCTTCACGCTTGCAATATTGTTCGAAACTGACTTCTCTGGTAACCATACCACCTGTTATAACGCCGGTAATGCTTATAGATAAGTGTCCAGTTCAGTACACTGGTCCAGAATGCTACGAAGCCATTATAAATAGCGAAATTCGATCTAGGCAGGAGCCGAGTCGAAGCTATCTCCGAAAAAGGTGTTCCTCGGCAAGGGGGCGGTAGACGGGCCTGCATCTCTCATGACAATATCATTACCGCTAGAGTCCTCTTGCGACGCGGACTGAGAGAGGACCAGGGCAGACCGCCGAAAATCGGCTGACAAAGGACCATTTTGTGAGGGGTCAGCTAGCCGCTGAGGCAATGAAGTTGGTCTTTCGTAGTAAGCATCCTCAGGCGGCGAGAAGGACCACACCTAGATCATGTTAGATATGGTAGGGAAAGCCAGGCAGCACTACATACCTCCATCATGACTCTGGCTCCCCTGTTGGCTACAGCAACGCATTTCTCATCCTCGAAGACCACTCTCCATACGGACTCAGCCGTGATGAGTTCCCGTACGAGATGTCCCGTCTTCACGTCCCAGACTTTCACCCTTCCGTCACTACCTCCACTGACAACTCGCGTATCGTCAAATTGAAGACTCGTAACACTGTTATCATGTGCGGCGAGTCGGTGAATAGGGCACATTTTCTCGAGTGACCAGACTCTGACTGATCCGTCGGATCCTCCCGTGACGAGAGTGTTTCCGCGCAGTTGCAGTTGGCCGACCAAAGAGGTATGTCCTTGTAGAACAGCGATAGGTTCGCTACTCACTCGGTCAGTATATTCCATAGGCATGTGTCAACGCCACCACGTAATCGCAGATTGGAGGCTTACCCTGTATGAGCATCCCAAACTCTGACACTAGTGTCGAGACTACCGGTTACGACTCTCTGGCCGTCGAACGCAATAGCATAGATCTGGCTGAAGTGACCAGTGAGAGTGTGCAAGCATCGACCCTCAGAAATACTCCAGATCTTGGCTGTTGCATCATAGCTCCCGGATACAACGATATCTCCCTTGATCTCCAGGCACCTTACACTAGCTTGGTGACCAACCAGGACATTCCTACATACACCCTGGCGGATATCCCACACTCTTAAAGTAGTATCTCGAGAGCCAGAAATCGCAATGTTCGCATCAGACATCTTGAGACATCGTACGGTTGAAGTGTGCCCCCGTAATGTATGTAGACATGCTCTAATGAAACAAATTAGTCTGAGTAATCACTGGAAAGCCACGCCGGTCTTACCCATTAGTCATGTCCCAAACTCGTACGTCCCGATCACAACCTCCGCTCACAAGAATATCTTCCCAGGGGACCATGGCCCATACACCCATGATGTGACCCTGTAGTGTTCGAAGCGCGTTTCCCTTTCGATCGAAAATGTGTATCCTCGCATTATCAAGTGCCACGACAATATATTTAGGAGTTAGATGTAAGCTGGTGACGACCCTTCCATCCTGGGTAATGGTACGAGTAGTGTTGCGTCCTCCTGTTCTCCAAGCCGATTCAACAAGATATCTCTGTTTGAAATGAGACTTGTATGATCGCAATATTGGACGGCTGACAGATTCGGTACTGGTTGATCCGTCCATGCTTCTGGATGTGTTGTGAAAGGACGACGTGCCAGGTAAGGCTCCTGGAAAACTCTGGTTCGCATACTCGGCGCCAGACAGTGGCAGAGCGCCAGGTCGGCTTGTTGCATACGTTGGTCTACCGTACGCAACTTCTGAGAGGCGTCTGCCATAATCATGTTTGACGCAAAGGTTCTTCCAAGTTACGTCGTCACTCAACAGATCCCTCCACCGTCTTGAAACCTGTGAAGCCCGCGCAAGTACTTGGGGGTCATCAATGAATGACAGGATTCTTAAACATAACTCATCGGGCAGGCTGGTGAAGGGGTCCTTCTTGAGCAACGGGCTCACAAACTGGTGCACAAAGCTCAGCTGCTGGGTTGTGCACATGTTGAGTAGATCAGCAAGGATCCGATTTCGACGTGGACCAGAGGATATCTTAAACTGATGACGAACTTGAGCCAGAAAGAAGTCTTCATCATCAGCGGCGTCGCTCCAGTCTAGCTGAGTATTAGTCGGGCCAGGAGAAGCAGCCGGTGTAGGTGGCGGTGGAGGGGAGCCGGTAGGTTGTTGTTGATCGAACTCAGGCGCTGGCGTGCTCATGCTTGGGGTTGGTGGTCCCCTAGGCCTTGTTTGGGCCATCTTATCCATCCTTTGATTTACGACGACTGGACCAGAGCCGGGTAGATTCAAAGTCAATTCCTCGCCGCAGATGGCGCTTCCCCTCCGTTCCGAAAAGCTAAGCGCAGGACAATAGCCGTCCATGGTTATCCCCGTGCGACGGTGTGTTTGTTGCGATCATTCGCTAGCGCTCGGTAATCGCTGAGGTCGTATTGCCAATTAGAAATCGTTCCAGACAAGACAGTGACTTAAGGGCTGTAGTCTAGGCGACGTTAGCAACCATAAAGCCACCTGCCGACTACGACGCCCGGGTGAGCTATGGTCAGACAAAGCGTGATACCTGACCAAAGGACGCTGCAAGGGAGGTTGGTGCGACGAAAGGTATTTGCATGTCAAGGAGTAGCTGTTTGTGGTGAACACAAGAACGATCTTGTGTCGCCCAAAGCCAGCAAACGAGGCGAAAACGATAGGACAAAGCTCCGAAAGGCTTACTTCTAGCGATGAACAGGGCTGTCTAACAGCGAGGGCCGGTCGGGGGGGTTTCCGAGCGGCTCTTTGGAATAAGGCGGCGGGATCGGAACGGGAGCATGCGTAGGTGGATTGGGAATTAGGAGACGACAAGCAGTTGTGGTAGCGGCTAATGTGATCAGTCGCAAAAGGAGTGTCCCAGTCTGACCATAATTGGCATTGTCTTCGGGTGTTCGGTACAACGACAATCTCGAGAACAATCGGCTGGTCACAAGCAGAGAAGCCGGTTGATTGACTACACTAGCTCGACGGTGCCTTGCTTTGCTTTGCTGGGCTGGGCTGGGCTGGCGAGATTTGGATGCTAGCGCAGTCTCCACACCTCAAGGAGCCAAGGAACGTCGGCGGCAGAGAGAGACGAGGAAACGGCGGAGCTGGCGATGGGACGAACTTATTTTGGTGTCACCAGGCAAACCGCGGCCTGTCCGTCGATTTAAGGGTGAGGCGGCGAAGGGAAGGAGGATGAGATGAGGAGGGCAATAGGCAATAGGCAATAGGTGAGCCGAGTGCCAGAATGCCAGACAAGGCTTTTCCGCTGTTGTTTCGAAGGGACGATGAGGGATGATGAACGGGGCCAGGGCGCCACGGGGTCAAGTGAGATGACTAGGGATCGGCCAGTAAGTGACCAGAACCATACCTTAGCCAATTTGGAAAGGGACAGGGCAGCAGACAGGGGAAAGTTGGAAAAGCGGATACAGTTACTGTGTGTGTTACGGTATCTCGAACTGTACATATAAAACTGCACTGCATGCACTCACTCACTGCAATATGGCGCCTTCCTTACCTCACCCACTATTTCCTCACTACCTACCTACATGTACTCAGTACACTAACATCATATGTACATGCAACCTTGGAACTTCACGACCTTGCATTTACATCCATATATGACGATACGTACATGGTATGAAGACATACCTACCACAGTTTGATTCTGTGTACAGATTCTGTATATTACCTTTTTTTTACCCAACCTTGCTTGACCTTCTACGTCGGTCTTACGCCCATCCTCATAGCCCTACTCATAGATGGATCATGGACACTGCCACATCACCAGTCTACATCAACAACCAGGTTATATGGGTTGCATGGGTTGCCAACAAGCCGTTACACGTATTATTACTATGGGGTATATCACAGCTGCACATAGTGGCATGCCTACAATCAATACCTAATTCACCACAGCGTAAGTGGTATGAATGCCTGGGGCGGAAGGGATCTAGATAGGGATCTCGCAAGGCATTCTTCATGGCGGCAATGCCGACTGGGTGGCTTGGCATTCTTACAACAGCAGCATTTCTCCTCAGCTGCAAGTTGGAGCTGACATCTCTACATGAAACAGTCTCAGTTGCCTCCAGCCTTCGTTAAAAGTGGTACCCGAGATGTTGATTCAGTGTACTGTATCATGCAGTCGCCTGTGTATTATTATTAGTAAACCGCTGTTTGTAGGTCTCGGCCACCTGTTGTGACTGCTAACGTAGACAATTACATATTACAACTATCCTCAGCTAGGTACGTAACATCTGTTTCTTTTTTGTTATTGATGCAAACAATCTAGCTAGGTAGAGCAAGCTTTCTCGGCTTTGTCGATATACCTGGAACATTTCAAGAGGATAATCAAGAGTAGTGGTTGGTTGGTTCTAGCAAATCAGGACTGCACTCTTGCGCCTCGCTTGTCCTGTATGAAACATGAGCTCTATATAAACGACATGATTATTCGCGTGTCCCTTAAGTATTTTATATGCACTTGGCACATCTTGGCCACCTCGTTTATTGACTATGAGAGCCCATCAAGACCAACATTGCTATATCACAATCTCATGACGGACAGCCTAGGCGGTCGAGTCAGCTTGAAGCTATATAGAACTATTCAGAAGGCGCATATACCTATTGCATCAGTGCTACAAGCCAAGCCATTCCATATCCGTTAGGTTAAGCTCTAACTGGCACAGAGCCCTTATCCAAGCACTTAGAGTCTTGTCCTAACAATCTACAAAGTATCAAGGTTTCCCCATGTTAATTATCTAGGTACGTACGTACGTACGAATTGGGCAGGTATGTAATAGGTAGATGTCAAGTTGGTACGAAGCTACACATTCATAGACTTGTCGCAATTGAATGCCACTTCATTATACGATCATTGCTAACCGTTGACAAACCGTAACCCGAAATAAAAACTTTCAGATGCAGTGTGACTCGAGTGACAGGATACTAAAAGAATGATCTTAGGAAATTTCGAACTTGCTAGTGGATTACCAAACTTGACGGCATCGTTTCCAACTAGACACTACGTTACCGATTTTTATCTTTAGTGACTATCTAAATACATATAGATAGACATATTAGTAGAAGATCAGTTTCGCCTATCTTAAAACAAACCATTCGTGAAAGTTTAACTCTGAACTCCAGTGCCTCGCAACTTTTCGTTGCCAAAAGACAATTCGAGTATGATGTTTTCCAGTACTTACATAGAGCGGAAGTGATCACCCAGTAGCCATTGTCTCACCTGCTGAGATTTTGCTAGACTAGAACCCTAAGTGAATCATAAGACCAGTTTTACGACGGCTGACTTCTTCAAAGTTTGCGGCGCCAACATCGATAATAACGTCGGTGGCGGATCTTCTTGGCTAGTCTTCTGCAGTACTTTACACTCTATATTCCCATGTTAGACATTTTTAGACAGTCGATGTTGGTGCCACTGGGGCTAAGCAAGGCAACTACTCGTATTATAAGGATATGAAAATCACCTATGCCATAATTATAACGTATCTTAACTCCAGTTGCACTGGTAGCTCGGTCACTTGTCTATTTACTCTTAGTACTCCTAAGATGTTTCTTCAACAAGTTTGAAAACATCGTCCCTCTATACTATCAATACCATAATTAGATGGTGGGTAAGGACGGTATAACATAGGACCAACTATATTGATGAGTCGGAAAGCAAACACTGATCATCGATATGACATGGACACGAACACACATAAATTTACGGCCGCATCTCCCAGCGCCACTTTATTATTTTTGGAATTCCAGGCCAAATTACCAGCCGACATTGCCTATGTCGTCTTCCATAACAGGGAGCCCTCTAAAATACCCAAAGAAGTATATTCAAATAACAGGTCCTAAAATAAGAGGGAAAGTCTCACTTTTCTGACAAAAGGCATGTCGAGGTGGTGCTAATAATAACTGTGTAGCCATCTTCCTGCTTTGGTTGGCAGATGAATATAGGAGCGCTGTGACTCTTAGAATCGCTAAATCTTGGATGTTTGCCTTCATCATGATTTCATATTCCGAGGCGAGCCTCAATAGAGCCAAATCCTTATGTTAGTTCTCAACGAGATACGGCTGTGGTGGCAGCTCATTGCTATCACATGAAAAACATATTCTTTCTTATGTCTTTATCTCAAGAATATTGTGCTACCACTAGCTCTTTGGAACGGGGTTTTCCTTGTCTCATCGAGTGACGAACATCAATGTTTAGTGAGCTCGAACTCCACACAATGACTCTGCGACCAACGGCGCATCAAGGAGTACGGCAACGCTACTTTGAGCGATGCTACCCGCTAGAGCGCTATTGTTGGAGTAAAAAGGGTTCATGAAGCGCGGTGGTATAGGCTATATGTGAAGCTGCTGATGGTATAAGATAATAGAATTAGGAGCCCCATTGTCCCATACATACATGCATAGGTAAGTAGTCAAGAAGCAAGTCCGATCATCTAGACTAGTGTCAGAGATAATGGAAACAAACTTGGTGAGGGAAAACAGATACTGATATGACAGAGACTTGAGTTTGTTTAAGAGTATCAATTGGGTGGTATTACGCATCCGCCACCCACGGAAATTCTGGCCATGATAATATGAGTTGGCTCTCATACTTGAGTAGAATCTTTCATCTTGACTTAAGAGCTTAAGGTGAAACGGGCGCTAAGATAGCAGCTCGTCGTACCAACTAATTGAGGTTGAGAGTACTTTTGAACAGACATAAAAAATAATACCAATTATAGTATCATTAGATGAGTAGACTCTGATCTCCAAGACTGATGTGTACAGAATGACATGAAGCAACACAATCTTTCCGGCATAATATGTTTGTATCACAGGCCTTCTCTCCTCTCTCGCCAAACACCATATTCACATGGCCACAAATAAACTGAAAATATTGGTTTTGGGGTATTCCGAACGCCTTGAGATGCCCAACGCTTCCTAATGTAAAACGACAGATTCATTCGACCCAAGGGCGTTGAGCCATGGGATCCCCGCCCAATCTAGCGGTAGCCGCTGGAAAATCTCCTAAATATGCCCAGCCACACCGTTGGTTGCCCTCGGCCTGGGCCGTTCCTGCCACCTGTCTCTATGTTTATGTTTGAGTGTAGCGTCTTTCACCCGGGCACGAAACTCTGCTATCTCTTCATTTCCGAGTATACTGTCGTCGACGCCGAGATCACTCGTTTCAGCGAAGAACTTGCGCGCTTGCGCTATCGGGTCCGAAGGGACTACCCACATGCTCTCGCGCATGCGCTTGTGTCGCTCGCGGTCTTCTTCTATACGTTGCTCAATCTGTCTCCTCGTTGGCTTCATATTGGCCCCGTTGCGTTGCGTAGTTTGAGGGCCGCCGAGATCTGCATCGGCAGCAGGGGCGGGGGCACCGGGCTGATCGTTGCCGTGTACTGGAGAGGAGAGACTGAAGTCGTTGGCGGAAGTATCGCGTTCTTTGAGGCAGCCTTCGATCTCGACGACAGTCTGTTCAAGGAGGATGAATTTGGTCTGGAGGCCCTGGAGAACCTGGACAGAGAGATGAGACTGTCAATACATGATCTGGTGCGACGATAACGGGTTTATATCGTCACTGTCAAGACTGATGCCGTACCTTGCGAACCACCTTCACATTCGCTGCACCCGATCCGTTTTCCGGGCACACAGCATCGACAACTCGGATAATGTCTCGTTGCATCATGCGCACGTAATCGTTGTGTCTTTCCTTCGAGGCCATCTCCAGTAGGTGTTCAATGAAGTACATGATATTTGCTCGCGTGTTCATGTTGGTCTGCCGAACGCAAAGTCAAGGTCAGCACTTGACTGTTGAGAAAGTAACTTGTCTGTCAGTCTCGTGTTTACCTTCTCAAGCTGCTCTAATATACACGAGTGCAGGTCTTCGTCCATATCTTTGAACTTGAGAGCATATTGCGCCGCTTTTTGCGCCGAAGTAGTACTGGCATTGAGGTGTTCCAGTTGCGAGCTGAAGCGCATGCGTACTTCGAAAGGGTCGGCCATCGTGTCGTTGGCAGAGACAGTTAGACAAGATACTTGTCGGTGGTAATGAGGGAGGTCTAGTATGAGGAGTGGAAATCCACAGCCTCGCCTAAGAGGCTTGTGGTAGGTAGGTAGCGGGTTATACACTAAGGTAGGTACACTAGACTAACCAGTAAACTGGAGAATGGATGTCTCAACGCGGGGAGCTCCCGAGTTGTCGCGGTTCACAGCTGTGTGCCAAGCAAGCCAGGGCAGTACCGGGCGAGCCGGGGGGGCTTCATTTTGCCAAGAGTCCCAGAGAATTTTAGCATTATGCAAGGCCATTATCCACATTGGGCACCAAGATACAAAGCTAGGCCTAATACAGCTAGAGAAACACGGATTTTGGCGAAAAGGGAAGCCCCACAGAACAATTCCAGGCGTCGGTGCGATCTCGGTCCCTCACGTTTCCCTAACGGAAAGTAGCAGTTCGGGGTCAATTTATTTTATTATTACCAGACGAAATAAGTCGGAAGAGAATTGATCATCGATGGCTAGCTCTGTTTACACTACGTGTCAGTGCACCCAGCATACGCAGTACGTGTGTACCAAATAAGCCATGAAAAAATCGATCGGCTCATTCCCGTTTCAATGCCACCTCCTTGTCGCCATGATTTCTCGTGCATATTCGTACATATAAAATCGTGACTGCTTTGGTACCTGACCCGAGGGGATTCCTGCTCCGATTTCACCAATTTTCGTAACGACGAGAACGATAGATTCCAATCAGCTGGCTTTCGCCTTCTGCTTTTCTTCTTCTTTGCTATCTCGTCCCATCTGGGCTTCTGCATAAATAGAAGGGATAGAGCATATCAAAACCCTGAAATACAAAACACATATCATTCAACATGCTGGCCATCACGCAACACGCCCACGAGGCGCCCGACCTCACAATGGCTGTGCTGGGCTGCGGTAAGTTGTCAATCCATGGGCGCAAAGCTGATTGACACCCAGCTGAGTCGTTCTAGGCAGCATGGGCGTCGCCATCCTCTCCGGTATCCTCTCGTCTCTTCAAGAGATGAACGGCCCACGACCGTTGCAGACCTCGGGCAACTCGACGCCGCGTGACGAGGTCCCTTCTCGGCTCCCCACCCGCTTCATCGCCTGTGTGAGGCGTCCCGAATCCGCCAAGCGTGTGAAGCAGGCTCTCTGGGAACACAGCGCTAGTGTGAAGGTTGTACAGAAGGACAACGTCCCCGCAGTCATGAAAGCCGAGGTTGTGCTGCTGGCCTGTAAGCCGCATCATGTCGAGGAGCTGTTGAACGAGCCCGGCATGGGCAAGGCTCTCCACGGCAAGCTTCTCATCAGCATCTGCGCCGGTGTGACGGTGCAACAGCTCGAGGTGATCCTGCACGGTGCCGTGCCCGTTAAAGATCCCGAAGTCGACGGCCGTTGTCGCATTGTGCGCGCCTGTCCCAATACCACAAGCACTGTGCGTGAAAGCATGACCGTCATCGCCGATAGTGAGCCCCCGCTGCCGCCCCAGACCTCCAGCCTCGTCACCTGGATCTTCAAGCGCATTGGCGATGTTGTCTACCTGCCTGCGGCGAAGATGAACGCCTCAACTGCCCTCTGTGCATCCGGTCCCGCGTTCTTTGCTCTTATGTTGGAGGCTGCTATCGATGGAGCTGTTGCGATGGGTCTGCCAAGAGCCGAGGCTACACGTATGGCTGCCCAGACTAGTAAGTAGATCTTGCTTTTGTACTAGTGTTTTTCAACGGCAAAACCATGCTTGTCGGGCTGGGAAACATCCTCTATACACCCTATACACTTCGAATATGTACCTAGGTAGTTACTGACCGCGACTTTATAGTGAGAGGTACTGCTGGCTTGGTCCTCAGTGGTGAGCACCCGGCCCTTCTTCGCGATAAGGTCTGTACCCCTGGCGGCTGTTCTATCGGCGGGCTTCTGGTGCTAGAGGAGGCAGGAGTTCGAGGTACTGTATCTCGAGCTGTGCGAGAGGCTGCTTGCGTGGCGAGCCAACTGGGTCAGGGTATACAGGGTGTGAACGGGACTAAACATTAAGCAGAAAAGCGAAGACCTCGGGATAGATTTGATAACGCATCTAGATGGAGTTAGTGATTGACTTGTATATACCCACATTGCCGTTAATTTTTCACGTATTGGAGTCACTACGATATGTACCTGTCGGATAAGTGCTTGTCTGTACCATTAATTTCTAGAAATACACCGTACAGTTGCGCAAAACCCTGCGCGCATATCCGGATTGTCTCCCATACCAGCTTCACTCATTAGCAATGTGAAGCACCAAGCCATAAAATCAAACGCAACGCCCCTATGACGACGCCGTGCCAGAACACCAGTTGCGCCCGATGTTTTTACAGCAACCCACCGCCGAGCGAGAATTATGCTCTCACAAGTTTTCAGGCAACATCAACGCGAGCTTTCTTATTTGATGGCATGTCTTCATTGGCTTGTTCATCCATCTTCCGCTTCCCATTAGGAGCGGTTGCCTTTGGCTCCACCAGCTCAAGAACTTCAGCGTATTCCCATTCAACATTGTTGACAGTCTCATTGAGCTTGATGATGCGCTCAGTTATCTCTAGTTCGCCGAGAATAAGGACGTTACGACGATATATTCGTTGTTTGAGCAGCAACCGCCAGAGCGAATACACCTTTTGATCTGCTTTTGGTGCCGGGGGTCTCATCGATTCGGTATCTGTCCGTGGTCGCACGGAATTCGGGAGTGTTGACATGAGGTGCATCTCCACGAGGCGCCAGAATTGCCGAGGTGCGATCTTTGATTTAAGGCGCATTTCTTCCAACTTTGCCACGTCGACGATCCCACCCTTGGATGATGATCCGGCCGAAGGGTTCAATGATATTTGGGTATTGTTCTGAAGAAAACCGCCTCTCTCTGGAATCGATATACCGCTGTTAATTGTAAGGGCAGCGAATTCGGTGACGTTCTTTCGCAAATACTTTAAATCACAAATATCCCGAAGCTTATCAAAGTCTTCGTTAGGATCCTCAACTGTTATCTCCTTTGTCGACGTATCCGCCATGTATAGCTCAAATATGGTGTCGTAAAGAAGAGAACCAACGCCTTTTCCTTGGTAAGGGGGCAGAATGACAAATTGTGAGATTCTCGCCCGGCGAGGCAGATTGGCGAGATCTAGGTCGCCTTGAGGTAGTTCCCACGAGTCGTTGCGTTTTGGTTGTATTGGTGCGTTATCCTCACGTGTAGCGCTGGGTTGGGACAGCTGTTGGTACATCCAGAAGTCGTACACTGTCGAGAAGCCTTGGAAAAGATACTCTTGTTTCTCTGTACCGGGCACCTCCTCTTTCTTGTATACGAGAAAAACGGACCATCTAGCCAGAGAATAGTCGGGGTCATCCTTGCCATCATTGTCAAGACCCACGTATGAGCCGCCTTCGATAAAGAATAGAACCATAATCTGTATGCGCCGAATGAGTTGCTTGACGGCTGGGTCCGCTAGGCTCCCCCGCCATATCTCGTATGTTTCGCCGTTCTTCTCGATCGTCTTGACGAGTGTACCTGGAGGCGTCCAAGCATCTTGCACGTCTCTGATGGCCGTTTCATATTCAGATCTAGTCTGAAATGCGACTGTCTAAGTGTTAGCGAGAATATTGGGAATGGACGAAGCTGGGTGAAAAAATGACGGACCTCCTGGTAGGTACTCTTTCAAGACCTCTCTGACATCCACTGCTTCCACTTCGCCGACTGAATTGAACTTTTTGGAAGAAGAGATAGAGAGATGCGGTCGTAGATTGCGGGCATCATACTGGAGTCGAATTTTCAAGCCCTTGTACCCGAAGATGTGCTCGTCTTCGCCGAATATCGAGTATGTGAACTTGGGATTGAAGGATGAGACCTTCTCGATCGACGAAGCCAAGGGCCTCACGAGCGAGATCGTAAGCGCTTCATTGGCGTTTGCGGTCCCTGAGAAGCAAGTTTAGCTTGGTCTTTAACGTGATGATGTTGGTTCACTTACATTCATCTTCCATGGTGTCGAGTCTGGGTCCTGCTTGTTTGAGCCCTATGGATGTGATGAATGCTGAGAGCAACGAGTTGTGGTGCAGCACTATGTACCTACTTAAGTAAGCAGGTAATTTACGCGACTTCCAGTCAGCGCGCGCTGAAGAAAGTAGCGAGGCGCGTTTAATGGGATAAGGCAGGTACTTTGTGCCTCTTTGGCTTAGTGGATTATGTAAACCGAAGCTAAGTGCCTTACGAGCCGCCGAGGAGCTTGCTTGGCGAGCTTGGTCTGGCCTGAGCACTGCCTGAAGCTGCCCGGTTGTAGGCTATCAAAAAGTGGAGTGATCTTCATGCAGAGGTGGGTGTAACCGGCTACTTCCATCCACCTGGCATGTACAAAGGAAAGAAAGGTGGTACCTACGTTAGCGGATACAATGAGAAGTGACGTGGTGCGACAGGTCCTGCCGGGGAGCTAATGTTTAGCGTAAAGTGCTGCAAAAGCCAAAAGTACTTCGAGGCTGAAGAGCTAAACCAGATAACAGTCGCAAAACGTACAATTTTATTACCTTTTCATATCATTCCCGTTTCCGACAAATCTCGATTAAGCCCACCCTCGTGTTCAGGGCGAGTTTAGGTACCAGCATCGCTCTTGTTCCAATGCTTTGTCTTCCTCGGGGTTTGCATTCGCACATGAGTCGGTGATTATAGTGCCTTATCCTCTCTTCGAAGACGCATCGCAGCCATGGCCGGAGCTGGCTTGATCCTCCTTCTCCCCTTAACGGTACGTTCAGAATGCAGATTCGCTAAATTGAAACTCCCTATATAGGACTGACTCGGATGTAACAACAGGTGGTGATGACTTTGGCGTAGGTGCCCCAACGCTGCGAATCGAATTCCCGGACCCAACCGACTAACGGCAGCAGCTCATTTCTGGCTGGCGCATTACCACTTTCTATGACCCTTTCCCAGTCGCAATTGCGATTGATATCTAGTATCGGGATAGGAATCCTTGTCGGGACTTCGTTAATTGTTATAATACCGGAAGGCATCGAAGCGGTAGCTGAGTCGTCTATCGCGGCACATCATCCGACACCGAGGGGTTTACACGTCGCTAGGGGTGGCGCTGCGATCCGATGGATAGAAGGGCCTTTGGATGCCGAAGCCGAACAAGTTTGGAGCACAGTTTCTCAGCGAGAGTCATCAACAGACGCTTCGGCTGTACAGCCAGATACCGCCACAGGTGTAGCTCTTCGAGCTAGAACTCCTACAGATGGAAAAGAGGCCCCAAAGGAGGCCACCTCGCAATCCAAGGAAACATCGTCGGCCGGATCTGAGTTGCCTACATTGTACATTGGATTGTCTTTGGTTCTTGGATTTATTCTCATGTTCCTTATTGACAGGTTGCCTCGCCATGCCTCGGAGAATTTTCAGCCTGCCCCGCCACGGCACATCAGCCTCAGTAACCTGGGAGGATCATCACTTTCAGCAGATGAGGAGGCAGAGGGGTTCTTAGGCTCGCTCACGCCAACCCCGAAACAGTCTAGAAGTCTTGCAACCACAACAGGTTTGGTGATTCATGCTGCGGCGGATGGGATAGCAATGGGGGCTTCTGTCTCTTCGCCCGATAAGCAACTCGGCTTGATTGTCTTCGTTGCGATTATGGTACATAAGGCCCCAGCAGCCTTTGGTTTGACATCAGTGCTGTTGAAACAAGGGCTATCTAAGCGCGCAGCTAGGGGCCATCTCATTGTGTTCAGCCTAGCCTCTCCATTTGGGGCATGGGTGACATTTATACTTGTGAGCTTTTTGGGTGGTGGACAAGGAGAAGTGAGCCAATGGTGGACCGGCATGCTTTTACTATTCTCAGCAGGAACTTTTCTGTAGGTTGCCGCGTCTACTTTACATTGGTTTAATTTGCTGACTGACAGCATTAGCTACGTTGCTATGCATGCAATGCAAGAGGGAGAGTCACCGAGCCATGACATCGGAGCCGGAGTAAGTGGATATGCAGATGGCAGCATATCTCAGAGGAAACATGCTCATCCGCAGATGAGGGAAACCCTTGCAACCGTAGTTGGCATGCTACTACCGTTACTGACGCAATTTGGCCACCATCATTGACACCGTGACGGCTACCCCCTATTTCCAAACCAGCGTCGGCGTAATTTTAGAATGGGAGGACTTAATGATCACACGATGTACAACGTATGATTTAATATGTATACAATTTCTTTGATATATGCACACTGTTAAGCTTTGCTCCCCGTCTTTGGGTTATGTAAATAAGGGAGAGTATGGCTGGGTTTTCTTCCGTTCTTAGACTACGACGATAATATTAACAATCACCGAGATGGTCGGCTATGAAAAAATGACAAGATAAGCCAGGGCAACACTTCAGTGGTGATATTCTGTTGACCGCGCTGTGTACCGGTACCACAGTCAGGCGGGCTCCACAGCTCCGAGCTCTCAACATCTGGTCTGATTTCGGGTCTGAAATGTCAATTCGCCCGTCCTCTCTTACAAATGGCGTACTTCTCATAGAGCTTTCATGCTCTTTTGTGTCTTCGTAGTGGGTTTTACAGATCCTCAAAGTATACCTGAATATATCAGAAAACAAGGTGAATTTGAGTATCTAGGTTGGCACTTTGAGTTGTAAGGAATGTTGCAGTCATCAGCTTTAGTGTAAAGCCACCCAGCTGACAGATGCGTGGACAACTGCATCTTGAATATGAGTTGGGCGTTTCCTTTTCTTTTTTTTTTTACTCCCGAAGTAGGCGTATGTAGGTATGTGTAGGCAGTATCAATAGGGGGTCCACCGTGAGGGGTATTTGTATACCTACATTAGCCGTCACAACTAATACATGAACGGCGTGGCGGCCGATATAGCGCTACCTAGAGTTCAAGTTGTACGAAGCTATTCTCACTTGCTCGTTTCTAAGGTAGCTTGCGGACACACCGGCCTCATGTATGAGCGTCAAACCAAGACATCATTGATTTGGTTCTGCTCATCCGTTTTCTTACTACAAAAGGTTTATATCTTAACTCCCTTGAATAAGTTCAATTAGGTAAATTCACCTGAGGCAAGATGGCACCCAGAGTCCTCATTTTTGGGACCGGCAGCATTGGCACTGTTTATACCTGGGTTCTTTCACGCGCCATCCCGGAATTGAACATCACCGCCATCTGTCGATCAAACTACGAGGCAGCCTCGCAGGGCGGATTCACAATCAACTCGACGATCTGGGGGAATGGTCTGAAGGTGCGGCCGCATATAGCGCGCTCCGTGTCTGAGGCCGTGGCACAATCACCCTTGCCCTTTGACTACATCCTCGTGACCGCCAAGGCAATCCCGACAACGCCTTCGACTGCCGAGCTAATCCGGCCGGCCATTACTCCAGGGAAGACGGCCGTGGTGCTCATACAAAACGGCATCGGCATCGAGGAGGAGTACGCCCGCTTGTATGCCGGCGATGATGTCCCCGTACTTAGCACCGTTGTCTACATGCCTGCGACGCAGACGGCGCCGGCCGTGGTTAGCCACGAGGTGCTTGAGCATTTGCATGTCGGCACATACCCGGCCTCTGGGGTGCCGGAGACGCACAAGCGTGCTGCTCAAACGTTTGTGGACCTGTTGACGGCAGCTGGTGCTACGAGCACACTGCATGACGACGTACAGGGACAGCGCTGGGGAAAGCTTCTGGTCAATGGGTCTTGGAATCCAATCTGTGCACTCACTAGGCTCAGGGACGGGTTGTTCATAGAATCCGCCAGGAAACAGGGCGAAGAGAACGAGGCGGCTCTGTTTGTTCGCGATGTTATGAGGGAGATCGCTAGTGTTGCTCAGGCATGCGGATACAAAGACGTCGACGATAAGGTGATCGACTTTCAGCTGGGACGTATGAGATCTAGAGGCCTTCCTGGAATCCAACCGTCTATGATGGCCGACGCCCTCGGTGGAAGGAGTCTCGAGGCTGATGCTCTTATTGGGAATGCGGTCAGAATAGCCAAGGAGAAAGGTGTTGATGTGCCTCTTCTCCGGACTCTGTATCTGCTTACTCAGGGTCTAAGTGCGAGTTTCACTCCAGCTAAATAGGGTAGGTATACTTTCGGTCAAGTTTGACCATACCTATGTAGCATACTCTAGGTAGGCGTTGAGTGTATTGCCATGAAAGAGGGAGTGGAAGGATGAGCTGTAGATTTGTTGTCGTCGTCTTTGTTCATTTAGATGTTATACAAGATAGGTTACATGTATACATGGTTCTTCACTCTCTAGAGTGTCTCATGAGGTGAGCCAGCCCACACGCCGTATGCCAGACGTCGATTGTAGATTTACGTTTAATCCATAACCACAGTAGCGCCAAGCTCCTTCATCGTGGCAACAATCTTCTCAGCCTCTTCCTTCGGCACGGACTCCTTCATTGTCTTAGGTGCGCTCTCCACAAATTTCTTACTGTCCACCAAGCTCAATCCCAGCAGATTCTTGACCTCCTTGATAACCTTGGCCTTGGCGCCCGCATCGAATGCTGTTAGCTTAATGGTGAAGAGGGTCTTCTCTTGGGCGGCTGGAGCAGGCTCGTCGGCCTCTTCGGCAGCGGCGGGTGCGGCAGCGGGTGCAGCGGCAGCGAAGCCACCGACAGGGAGATCGGGAATGTTTAGTCGGGACTGGCCGAAGTATCGATATCAGCATAACGCTCCCCTCAGGCGTTCTCGGCTCGCATGTGCGTCCGCATTCTCACCTTTAAGCTGGAAACCAGGTCAGCAGTCTCCAGAAGAGTCAGCTGGCTGATCTGGTCGACAATGCCGGTAATCTTGGGGCTTGTGGGCGCGGCCTCTGTCGAGTTGTGCCGTCTCGATGTGGCTGCTGTGTTTTGAAGGATCGGGGTTGCGGCTCTAAACGAGGCACTGGGTCGCAGTGACCGCGCGCAGCTGCGAGCTGCGTATCTGCATGGGGCCGACATATTCGAAGGAGTGTTTGTGGCTCCAGAATCAATCGCGCGTGGGCTGGCAGGTGGTGGTGCTGGCTCAATGGCTTGCACTCCGGAATACACTCGCTTCAAGAATTTTGCTGAATGGAAGCTAGCTTCGGCTCGCTGTCGTAGTCCAACCCACCTTGTCAATAGAGTCGATTGCAGGTGGACCCCTCTGGAAGGTCAGCGCGCTCCTTGTTATAGCGGCCTCACCGCCTAGATTTCAGGGCGGCAGAAAAAGTTACAGCGGACAGGGATTTATGCGCCTTATCGCGATACCAAATTCTTATTAGTTTTGGCTGCTTCAACAAGCGATTTCACCTTGTTCAAGCACAATTCTTGTGTTTGCTCAACAATCATGGCGACCGTCGATGTGAGCTTGGAAAGGGCGCTGCTCCTCGACGACGAGGCTCTTTTGAGCCAATTACCGGAGGAATTACTGGAAGTTATTCGCAACCAAACGACGCCGAACTTCCTGGACGCCATCGCCGCTGCAGCTCTGATACCCCGGCTCACGAGCCCTGTATTTATCTACTTCGAGCACATCTTTGCCGACATCTGCGCACGATGGCTGCTCAGGTCCCGAAATGCGGGACAGGAGGACCAGATTATCGCTGCTTTTGCGAGAATCCTCCCTTTTGCGCCTCATCTCTCTGTTTTGCTAGAACAGTATATAAGTGAAACCTCATCCGTGCATGTCACCGGCGCACCGCCCTTCACACTCGGTTCACTGAGCTCATCACATATTGGTCACATTTCCGAGTCCGCACTGCTCCCTGCCCTTCTTGCTTTGTGGAGACTCCTAAACTTCAACCAAGGCACATACGGACGACTCGTGCAACCTTCTCAAATACAAGCCTTGTTTAAGCATGAGCAAGCGCCGGTTAGATACCTTGCGGTCAAGGTTTTCTGCTGTCAGATGAAAGCTTCAGACTTCAAGCAAGAGGAGCTCATGCAGAGATATGTTGATTTTGAATCTATCTCTGGTGATTCACTCACTTCTGATTTTGACGGATTGCATGTTGACTATGCTTTCCTCTCCTTGTTGGAGCACAAGCGCGCTACAGAAATGGACAGCTTGCGCTTGAGAGTAAAGAATGCTTATGCAGCGAGATCGCCCTCCGTTAGCATACCTCCGCAGCAACTGACAGACCGAGTAATACAGTATGGAAACATCATATTCCCTCGGCCTCACGGCCCGCCCTCTTCGCAGTCCAGTTTGGTACATACCCCTACAACACTGGTGAATTTGGAGAGTCTCGCTAGGAATCTTCAGAAGCCCGGGCCAATTCTTCTTCATGGCCTACCAGGATCTGGAAAGACGTCGGCCGTACATGAACTTGCCCGTGAACTTGGAATGGAGTCCAGCATGGTGACACTGCACCTGAATGAACAGACCGATGCCAAAATGCTTATTGGTTTATACTCCACAGACTCTAAACCCGGCTCTTTTTCATGGCGACCAGGTGTCTTGACTACTGCTGTTCGTGAAGGTCGCTGGGTTTTGATTGAGGACTTGGATAGAGCTCCCAATGAATTGATGAGCACGTTACTCCCATTAGTCGAGCATGGGCAACTGATAATACCTAGCCGAGGAGAGACAATTGAGGCACCCAGTACATTCAGACTGTTTGCTACTGTAAGAACTACCCCAAGTACCCATGGTCAGGAAAATATACCAAACTTTCTTGGTCAAAGATTCTGGAATCTGTCAAGCATGAGAACACCAACCTATCTGGAACTGGAGCAAATTGTTATTGGAAGCTATCCCCTCTTGCACAAGTATACTTCCATCATTATGGCTGTCTATAAACGACTCTGCAATGTTCCCTCAATGAAGCCTGGACGTGCTACCGAACGCCCTGTAACCCCTCGAGATCTTCTCAAATGGTGTCGTCGGCTTGAAGAGGTACTGGTCTCTGTTGGCTGTAAGACAGGCGAGGAGCCTGTCAACAAAAAAACGCGAGACTGGATGTTCATGGAGGCTGTTGACTGTTTTTGCGGCAGCCTTGCTAAGCAGGATACGAAAGTATTGCTTCTCAGCTGCATCGCGGAAGAGATGCATCTACCCAAACAGCTCATGGAACATTACCTCGAAGCTTATATCCCTCAACTAGAAGATAGCCCCAGCATCTTTAGAATCGGAAGGGTTATGTTGACAAAACACCGCCATGGGAACAGAGTAACGAAGTCGAAGAAACCATTTGCAAACACTACCCATGCAAAGCGACTGCTCGAACAAATCGCCATGGCTATCAAGCTGCAAGAGCCTGTGCTTCTTGTTGGCGAAACAGGTATCGGAAAGACGACCGTGGTGCAGCAACTGGCAAACACGCTCGGCCATAAGCTGGTTGCTATAAATCTGTCACAGCAAAGCGAAGTAGGTGATATAATTGGTGGCTTCAAGCCCATCAACGCCCGTAGCCTCGCTGTGCCTCTAAAGGAAGAGTTCGAGGACTTGTTTGCTTCGACTGGTATATCAGCTACCAAAAACCAGAAGTATCTTGAGCAGATAGGCAAGTGTACCGCCAAAGGGCAGTGGAGCCGAGTCTCAAAGTTATGGCACGAAGCGCCAAAGATGTTCAACAAGATCATAAACGAGCTGCAGGAGAAGTCGGAACCCAGGAACGGAGATTCAGATGGCAGACCAATTGTCAAGCGACGTAAGACCGAATCGAAATTGCAGTCACTGATTGAGCTGAGACCGCGGTGGGAGTCATTCTCAAAGAACTTAGACCAATTCGACATCCAAGTTTCAGGAGGCTCCGGCAATTTTGCATTCGCTTTTGTGGAAGGAAATATTGTCAAGGCTGCGAGAAACGGGGACTGGGTACTTTTGGACGAGATCAACCTTGCGTCCCCTGATACACTCGAGAGCATCGCAGATTTGTTAGCATCAGGGCCCAATAGCGAGCCGTCTATCTTATTGTCCGAGACTGGAGAGATTGAACGTGTGAAAGCCCACCCGAACTTCCGTATTTTCGGTGCCATGAATCCAGCTACGGATATTGGTAAACGAGATCTGCCGCTAGGGCTCAGGTCAAGATTTACGGAACTATACGTTGGTAGCCCGGATCAGGATTTGAAAGACCTCTTGACTATTATAAAAACATATTTAAGTGGAAAGAGCGCAAAGGATGACCAGGCTGCGGATGACATAGCGAGGTTGTATCTGAATACCAAGAGGCGGGCCGAAGAGAAACGCCTCGTAGACGGCGCCAATGAAGTCCCACATTTCAGTCTTCGAACACTTACCCGCGTTTTAACCTATGTCAATGATGTCTCACCATTTTATGGTCTCAGGCGATCACTTTTCGAAGGCTTTTCAATGGGCTTCCTGACACTCCTCGACAGAGCATCTGAGGAGACGCTTGTGCCTTTAATCCACCACCATCTTCTGGATAGACATGGCAATGCTCGATCACTACTTTCACAACCGCCCAGGCATCCAAATGATGGAAAGGAATATGTCAAGTTCCTTAACAGAAACAAGGATCGTCATTATTGGCTATTACAAGGCGCTGAGACACCTATAGAACGCTCAGACTATATCATTACTCCTTATATAGAAAGGAACCTCCTGAACCTTGTGCGAGCCACATCAACGAGGCGTTTCCCAATCTTGATCCAGGGCCCTACTTCGGCAGGAAAGACCAGTATGATCGAGTACCTCGCGAATTACAGCGGCAACAAGTTTGTCCGGATAAATAACCACGAACATACAGATCTCCAAGAATATCTCGGTACCTACATCTCAGATGCTAGCGGCAAACTGCGTTTTCAAGAGGGCCTTTTGGTGCAGGCTTTGAGACAAGGGCATTGGATTGTGCTAGACGAGCTAAATCTAGCCCCAACTGATGTTCTAGAGGCGCTTAACCGTCTCCTGGACGATAATCGCGAGCTTCTTATTCCTGAAACACAAGAAGTTGTCCGCCCCCATGAAAACTTCATGCTTTTCGCTACTCAGAACCCAGCAGGACTATATGGTGGTAGAAAAGCTCTCTCACGGGCTTTCCGCAATCGCTTCCTTGAACTCCATTTTGACGATATTCCGGAAGATGAACTCGAGACCATTCTTCAGAAGCGTAGTCTATATACTGCACCATCTGACTGCAAGCGAATTGTCACCGTGTACAAGGAATTGTCAAGATTGCGACAAACAAGTCGCCTTTTTGAGAATAAAGATAGTTTTGCGACATTGAGAGATCTTTTTAGATGGGCTTTAAGAAGTGCGGAGTCGCGGGAGGAGATTGCGGCCAACGGATTCATGCTGCTAGCTGAAAGAGTCAGGAATGAAGAAGAACGCGTAGCTGTCAAAAAAGTCATCGAAACCGTGTTTAAAGCCCACATCGACCAGGAACAGCTCTACGACTTGCAGCAATCCCCATACCTCCGAGTACAGCCTCCAGATAATAGCCAAGGCGTTGTCTGGACTCAAGCCATGCGGCGGCTCTACGTTTTAGTCGCGAGCGCCCTTCGCCACAATGAGCCAGTGTTACTCGTAGGAGAGACAGGATGTGGTAAAACTACCGTTTGTCAGATGCTTGCCGAACATCTAGGTAAAGAACTTCACATTGTCAATGCTCACCAGAACACAGAGACGGGAGATCTCATTGGATCACAGCGACCTATCCGAAACCGTGGAGCCATCACAGACACATTGATGAAAGATACTGTGCAAGCGCTTCAAGCTCTAGGGCAGCATGCTGGTAGTGATCCAGACCAACTGTTGTCCGCATATCATGCTATCGATAGCTCGTCATTAGCTAAACTCCCAAAGGATTTACAGCAGCGAATATCTGAGAATGAAGCAAAAAGCAAAGCACTGTTTGAGTGGGCTGATGGAAGCCTCGTTCAGGCCATGCGGAGTGGCCAGTACTTTCTCCTCGATGAGATATCGCTTGCAGACGACTCTGTTTTGGAAAGACTCAACTCAGTTCTTGAACCACAACGTACCATTCTACTTGCCGAGAAAGGTATTGACAATTCTTTCGTCAAGGCAGATGCTGGCTTTCAGTTCCTAGCAACGATGAATCCAGGGGGCGACTTTGGGAAGAAAGAATTATCACCCGCTTTGAGGAACAGATTCACAGAAATATGGGTTCCACCCTTGTCGGACAAAAATGACGTCCTGCACATAGTCTCGTCGAAACTCAAGAGAGAACACCAAATATTTGCTAGTGCAATAGTTGATTTCACTTATTGGTTTGGTCAAACTTTCCGGTCCACCACTTCGACAGCGTTTTCGATAAGAGATATTCTCGTTTGGGTGGACTTTGTCAACAAAAGCGAAAGTCGACATGGGGCGTTCTCTATTGTCCAAGGAGCCGCGACCATATTCATCGACACACTCGGTGCAAATCCATCAGCATTGATTGCCATCGACCCCAAAAGTTTGGACGAACAGCGCCAAAATTGTGTTGATAAGCTAAGCGAACTTCTGGGCTTCAATGCTACCTCTGTATATCGTGCTCCCCTACACCTTGCCATTGAACCCACCCAGTTACGGATTGGGGAGTATTCCATCCAGCGCAAATCCAACGAAAATTTCGAGGTTGGGTTCACTTTGAATGCACCGACCACCAAAATGAATGCAATGAGAGTTATACGGGCATTGCAAGTGCAGAAACCTATTCTTTTGGAGGGCAGTCCTGGCGTAGGCAAGACGACATTAATTGGTGCTCTTGCCCGGGCTTGTGGTCAGCCCTTGACCAGAATCAATCTTTCAGATCAGACAGATCTCATGGACCTATTTGGTACAGATGTCCCGGTTGAGGGCGCCGAAGCTGGTCACTTCGCATGGAGAGATGCACCCTTTCTACGAGCTATGCAAAATGGCGAATGGGTACTCTTAGACGAGATGAATCTTGCTTCGCAGTCAGTCCTTGAAGGTCTCAATGCCTGCCTTGATCATCGTGGTGAAGTCTACATTTCCGAATTGGACCAAGTTTTCAAAAGACACTCAAACTTTCGGCTCTTCGCTGCGCAAAATCCTCATCACCAAGGAGGTGGAAGAAAGGGCTTACCCAGCTCATTTGTCAACCGTTTCATCGTTGTATATGCAGATGTTTTCAATGATGAAGATTTGCTTCTGATAGCCAGTCATAACTTCCCCGAAGTCTCTGCTGAAACAGTCAGTCGAATGATCAAGTTCATTTCCAATCTCGAGACGCGTATTCTAGTTGAGCGTGCTTTTGGATCTCAAGGTAGTCCATGGGAATTCAATCTGCGTGATACCCTTCGTTGGCTGCATCTTCTTACCTCTTCGGATACCCTCCTCTCCACCGGGACAGTTGACAACTTTCTGAACATCGCTATACGACAGCGCTTCCGAAGTGAAAAAGACCGTTCAGAAGTCAACCGGTTGTATATTGAAGCGTTTGGCTGTCCCCCCGAAGACCGTCAGCTTTATTATGGCACAAGTGCCCGCGCTTTTCAAGTTGGTTTATCGTTTATGCTACGAGACAAGTTGCGGAAACCTTCACGTTCTCCAGGCATCGATCTTGTTACCAGGTTACAAGAGTTGGAATCTCTACTCATATGTGTGAAGCACAACCTCCCTTGTATCCTAGTTGGCCCTTCTGGCTGTGGTAAGTCGACTCTTCTCCGGCAAATCGCTGCTCAAGCTGGGAAATCGCTTGTCACTTTTCCAATGAATGCCGATATTGACGCCATGGACCTCATCGGTGGATTTGAGCAGTTAGACCCTTTGAGAGCGGTTAATGTTGCTATGAGAAAGCTGAAGTCAACACTGGAATTATCAGTTCTCAGCGCCTTGCCGCAAGGTGTCCCCGATGCAGCTGTTGATCTTCTACATACCCTTGAGAATGAAACCCAGCCAACAAACGATAAAGCTTACCTGCTAAACCTAATCGACGGACTGCGCGCTCAAACATCCCCTCACTCAGAT
This sequence comes from Xylaria venustula, assembly GCA_022578775.1. Taxonomy (NCBI): domain Eukaryota; kingdom Fungi; phylum Ascomycota; class Sordariomycetes; order Xylariales; family Xylariaceae; genus Xylaria; species Xylaria venustula. The sequence goes on along the minus strand of MU389360.1, from coordinate 83,312 downwards.
CTTTTAACAGCGCTCGAGGAAGTGCGAAGTCTCCTACAGCAATCTACTAGCATCGCAGATCCGAGGTTTGAATGGCTGGATGGAGTTATTGTCCAGGCTCTCCAAAGAGGTGATTGGCTTGTGCTCGACAATGCGAATCTTTGCAATGCTTCTGTCCTAGATCGCCTGAACTCGCTATTGGAACCAGAAGGGTCTTTGATCATGAATGAGCATTGCGGATCGGATGGAGAGCCTCGAATTATTAAACCCCATCCGGACTTCCGCATCTTCTTGACTGTCGATCCTCGATACGGCGAGCTTTCTCGAGCCATGAGAAATCGCGCCGTCGAGATATATGTTGAGCCACTACTCTCGGTTACTAGAAACTGGGCTGGTAGAATTGCCGATGTTGAACCATATTTAGAGAGATATAAATTGTTGGACGCCACCATGGCTTATGACAGTAGAAATGAAACACGCCTTAGCCAATTAGCGGTGGATAGCCTATGCTTTGACGATTTGAAACTTGGCCAAAGGATATCGAGCTTAGCAAATTTTTCCATCCAGACAAGCTCGATGTATGAGCAAGTGGTCTACTCAACTCGTCACATTGCCCCATCACAACTGGCGGTTGATATTCTGAATTCGACTCGTCGTATTTGCATAACGCCTGCTGAAGAATCTCGAAATGAGATCTTAAACTTCGTGGTAAGTTATTTGCTCCATCTTTGGCTTTCGTATTCTAACTTGAATAGACCCTGCATCCTTTGCATAACTCCCCAGTTGTCCCTCTGCTACACGGATATAATTCACAACTGCCATTCTGGCTGGCAACTTGCTACGAACTATCTTGGGATTTAGCCGATGCTTGGAGTGCTCTTGAAATGCAGAGATCTCGAGCGGTCAACGTTCAAATCTCCGGGTTGAATAGACTACAACGCTCGTACGTTGCAGATAAAGTCGCCGCTGTTCACAAAGACTCTACTGTTCGATCAGCTAAATTCCTCGTGGGTGTCCTTCAAGCAATTGAAACTTACCTCAGGGAGCAATTGCAAACACCTAACTTATGGAAAGTGAGTACATGCCCTTGTTATCGTATCTTGTGTGTCATTAACATAGGCAGCAAAATAAATATCTCCTTCGAGACCTCGTTCACTTCTGGAAGATGACTTTCCACTACCTGGTTGAATTGCCCTTCGAAGAGGCAATATTCCAAGCTCATCTTGGCCATATGTCGACAAATCTCAAGGATCATTTGCCTCATGTAGATAATGGTAACACTCGCCAGCTCGTTACAGATGTTTTGAACGGGTTGGACGAGTGTTTCACTTCCGGATTCAAACTGTCGACTGGGTTGGGGATGGAAACGCTATGGAAGCTTTTAAGGCCCGTACCAGCTCGAAATGAGCGCATGTTTGAACAGCTTGTTCGTATGGAGAGTCTTGCGGCGCAATTCGACCAAGTGAAATGGAAATCAACAGCCGGCCCGATTGACTTGGCTAAGATAATGGATTCTTTTATCCAAGCTTATCGTCTCATACGATTAGGAGAGGCCAACACCGACAGCCTCTTTCAATCCTTGGAAATTGAGATCGAGCAAATGCTCATCCGTTACGCCAATGATAGTGCGCTTATTCCTCCATTCCTGGCTACTGAGTTTGAAACCCTCCGACAACTTATTGCCATTGACCACATTAGTAGGCAAGACAAATCCCTACCTGTGGTAAACGAGATCGTCTCTTTGTCAGACACACCCTTAGTCTCGCTTTTACGCGTCAACAGCGCGACCGACACATCCAAATCGCTACAATTGTTAGAGACGCTCGTCCAGGGCGATTACCAATCTCCATTGTGGACAGAAAGCTTGTCGGCCAAGGTTCTCTCGAAGCTTAACAGTATTCATTCGGTACCTCTAAGCCGTCTTATATCACTCGAAACAGAAGTGCCTATACTAGCAAGAGAAATTACTCGGCATTCGGATCCGCTCACTGCCAATTGGTCTAAGAAGCTTAATGAGATCTTGTGGCATTTGATGCGGGATATTCTGACGGTCTGTGATCCTATAGTGGGTGAAATATTCACCGAAACTTGGGAGACTCTGGCCAATGACTCCTCTATACTTGAATTCGTTGGATTCACCACAGAAGGCTTGTCGTTCAAAATCGATAGATTTCTACCTCTGTCGATTGCAGATCACCTTGATGGCTCCTCCGGAAAGGTTAATAAGCATCTTGTCGCTGCATATGTGTCCTTAGTAGGACATCGAGCCGGCAGGTTTAAAGAAAGCATCTACTTGGCCAACGCATGGGTACAATTTTCAGTTGCTTTAGTCAAATTGTACATTCCCGACAAAGCTTTCGACCCACAGCTCCGTCCTCTGATTGAAATGAGGAGCTATGACGACCTTTTTGGGAATTTGAATATTCAACTACAAAACATAGAGAACTACGGACACTTTCAGACTGGCCAACCGATTAGCCTACGGTCCGAAATCCTCAAAGAAAATATATCTTCCATTGGAGTACGACCGACTGCAGTTCAAGTCGCGTACCGCCCCAAAACCTCGGGGCTCGCTAAGGTCCAGGCAGAATTCAACAATATTCTAAGCGTCATTCTAGGCGCTGATTTTAATGCCATTCTGTTTAAGCATTGTCTCGGATACGACGCAGCAACCCAAGAGCTGCAGGTAATCCATGAAAATATAACAAGAGTTAGTTCCAGATTGACGCACAACTTCCGTAACTACGAGGATATCGCCCTACCAACTGTTAATATTCTGCACTGTCTGAGTATTGGATTGTCTCTAAGTCAAGAGACGAAACTGCAGTCGGCACGCCAGGAAACTCCGTCGAAAGAGCTTCTGAGCTTGATACCCTTACTTGGCGGCAAGCCGAGGACTACTGTTCCGCAACCAATTGCTGCTCTGGGACCCGAGTTCCTAGAATATGCTATATTGGTCAGAAGTATTGAGGGCTTGCATGGTATTAGTCGCATCCAGGAACCTGTTTTTGAATCTATTCATGGGTTTTATAACCAATGGACACATAAACTTGAAGAAGACAGGAAAGCAGAGGAAGCCAAGAACAGCTTGTTTCGTTACAGAGGCGGGCATGATGAAGAAGAAGCGGCGGAGAAGGCGGCTTTCAATGAACTCTTCCCAGGTTTCGACGAAACTGAAGAACAAGAGCAGCCTGAACGTCACAAATTGAACAACGCCAGGGAGCTGGCTGTTAAACTTGCCAAAACGCATAAAGCAATCTTCTTGAATCCACAGAACGCATCAAAGAGTCTCAAAACCCTTATACAACACGTTGCGGGCCAGGCCTGTCAGGCTATTGAACGTGAAGTAGTGGACCGAGACTACTTCCCAGCCACGTTATTGGCCTTGGAGGTGCAGGCACAGACCCTTACGAGCAATACTATACCTACGAACTACAATTTCTACACCGACACCAATCTAAACGAGTCTCGAAAATTGGTTCACCTTGTCACAGATATCCGTTCACGTTTTCGCCAGCTTCAAAATGTTGATGAGATAGGTCATTTGCAACCTCTTGCCGATGTTGTGTCAGCTTGTGATACAATCTTCGAGCTTGGCCATGCCGATTCCCTTGCCCAACTTATACCAAGAGTTGAGCATCTTCATGCCTTCGTGTATGAATGGCAATTTGGTGGATGGGCAAGCAAAATCCATGGCGTCTTACTTCTTTATAATCGCCTGACCGATATGCTTGTCTCCTGGCGGCGTCTGGAATTGTCAACATGGAACAGACTGTTTGATATGGAAGTTACCAAGTGCAATGACGATGCAGACTCTTGGTGGTTTATCGCGTACCAGGCTATTATTGCTGCAGCGATGAGTCTTCCTCAAAGTAATGAGGAAGTCCAAAGCCACGCCTTGAGCTTGGTGAAAGAACTCGAAAGCTACTTCTCGTTGGCACCAGTTGGCCAGTTCGCCGGCCGCCTGAGTCTCTTGAAGCAGCTGCACGTCCAACTCACTCTCCTTGTCTCAGAATTTCCAATGTTGACTATAATACGTGATAGCCTACGCAACTTCATCGACTTCTATACTTGCTACGAGAAACCCGTTGCTGACCTGATAAGTGGACACCGAGCTCCGATCGAAAAGAAAATGAAGGATGTTGTACTTTTGGCAAGCTGGAAAGACACCAATATTGTGGCATTACGAGAGAGTGCCCGGAGATCCCACCAAAAGCTGTTCAGGATTGTCCGAAAGTTTCGTGACGTGCTCAACCAGCCTATGAAATCAGTCATAGACCAAGGCTTGCAAGATGTGAACCGAAAGGAGACACTCGTCCCGAAGACTCCTCAAGATCAACTTTCAGTTGACTCACACGCTCTTGACGTGTGCAGAAGAACCGTCTCAGGCTGGGCAGATAAATATAAGCGACTAGCTAACGTCCATCGTACTGTTCAGCTAATGGTCAAACTCAGTCAGGTACCAGAGTCTGCGGTCGATTTAGCAGGAGTTATCAATGATTTCCTGTCTGAATTGAGTACGCAAATGGCTGAGTTACGAAAGGAAACGCCTACGGTTCTCAATGACGAGAATAAGGACCTTGTTAAGCACTTGAAATCCCGCAAAAGAAAGCTCTTCGCGGAGACTCTGAGAGCAGTTAGACAAATGGGGTTCCCATATAACCTTGGCCTCGACATACTTGCTAAACAAGGCTCATTATCCACTATTCTCGTATCAGCAGTTCCTCTGACGGAATGCAATTTGAGTGGGCTTGAGAGTATAGACTACTATTTCCACAGGACAGTGGATCTAGCACCACGCGTCCGAAGTGCAAGTCAAAACCACTCAGAAGACTTGACTGCTGCAGAGATTGCTAGAAGCGTAGGTCTTCTCGAGGGCATTTTGTTCAATACCTTGCGCCAGAGGAGTGAACTTCATGTAGCGATCGACGATCTTACCGTACTTAAAGAATCTTCGAGTTTACTAAAATCGCTTGCGAAGGCGAGGAACGAAGGCGAGATTCAAGTCGGGAATATCAACAGCAACTATGGAACGTCCCCCAAGTGGCTTGCTGAAGTCTTGAATTTTGGTATCGAACTCATTGAGGTACACGCCAAATTCAGTGATCTTGACAACCGCAAGATTCTAGATCTTCTTTGCCTCTGGAGAGAAAGGATCACATCTCTATCAGTCAAATTAGACTCTCTCCCGGTACTCCCTGCCGGCTTGATCACTACAGAGCACAGGCACCTTGCACAGGACGTGAAGTTGTCCTTCAATGAATTCTATGAGTGTCTAAGTAGCGCGTGTCAAGAACGACCAGACCTTGCTTTTATGATCGAGCAAATTCGAAATTGGGCTATCATTACGGAAGATACAAGCAACATACCGGAGATTGGTAGCCGGAACGTCGATGTTTTAACCCACAGTATCAAGAGACTTTGCGATAGTATACTCGTGGCTGTGGAACAGTTCAACAAGACTATGTCCAGGCTCCTTAGCTCGACCGAAGAGGCCAGTTGGTTGCTGGAACATGATAAGCAATTAGCGGCATCCATTCGGGTACTTCATATGGCTCAAATCACAACTAGCATCTCTGAAACACTTCACACCGCCAAGAATGTCGATTGGAACGACCCGACCGTCAAAACTTTGGCGCCATCTCTATTAGCCGTCATATCTCCCATTGTCCAGCAGTATGTCAATATCTGTGACCACTCTGTCCAAGGGTACGCGAGTGGTCACCAAATGATTTGTAAATTGGGCTTCACTCTAAGTAAGCACTTCACTCAGCTGGCATCTCAAGGGTTTTGCACGCCGCAAGATAAGTCTGAAGAAACAGCTGGACAAAGCGATAACCTCGAGAGCGGTACTGGACTTGGAGAGGGCGAAGGCGCAGAAGATATCAGCAAAGACATACAACCCGACGAAGATCTATCTGAGCTAGCCCAAGAGAAGAACGCTGACTCGAATCGAGACATGGAAGACGAGAAAGATGCAGTTGACATGGCCGACGAAGAACTGGAGGGCGATACTAATAGCGTCGGCGGTGAGGAGAATGAGGACGGGTCTAATTCCGGTGAGGATGAAGACAAAGACGAAATGGATGAAGAGCGTGGCGATGTGGATGACCTAGACCCAACCGCCGTTGACGAGAAGATGTGGGACGGTGAAAATGAAGACGAAGCAGAAAAAGACCAGAAGGGCAACAAAGCGAAAGGGCAAAAGAATGAAGATGAAACTGCTGCTGGCGAGCAACCTGAGGTCCAGGACAATCAACCCGAGGGAGGCGAACAAGGCGACGAGGAAAATGACGAAGAAGATGGCGTAGAAATGGAGGAAGATGTCCAGCATCAGGATGAGCTTAACCAACAAGATCAGAATGTCCAAGATCAGGAAACTCTTGCTCTACCAGACGATATGGAAATTGATGGGAAAGACAATGAATCTCTTTCGTCGATCAGCGACGACGAAATAGACGAGCTGTCAGATGTAGACCAGCAAGAAAAGGAAGAGCGGGATTTCAGCGACCAAGGGAATAACGAGGACGAAGAAACGGAAACGGATATTATACCAGCAGATGACACCAAAGACGACGAGATGGAACAAGAGTCAACGGATGATAACGTTCAACCACAAGAAAGCGAAGAAGCACACGAAAATGAAGGGGAGCCGCAAGAGGAACAAGAGAAGGCAGAAGAAACTACGCAAGATGATTCCAAAGCAAGCAATGAACATGTTGTTCCAAGTGACGCCAGAGGCGGCGGGCAAGATAAAGAGGTCGACCAAGGCGAAGACCACGAGGAATTCCAGAATTCTACCACCCAGAGAGAAGCTGGACAGACAGGCGAGGATGCATCTGATCAAGACAAATCTCACGGCCAGAAGGGCAGCTTGTCTCAATCTCAAGATCTCCCGACGGAAACTGACCCTGACGATGCTACGGAATCCGCAGAATCTAACCCTTTCAAAGCACTGGGAGACGCCCTGGAAAAGTGGCATAAACAGCAACGAGATATCAAAGCGGCTCAAGAAAACCAAGTTCAAAAACAGCTAGAATCAGAGCAAGACACGAAGATTCAAGAATTTCAACATTTAGAGAACGACGAAGCTGCTGCGGACACCCAAGCAATGGGCGCTGCCACAGAAGAGCAAACACAGCCATTTGATGACACCATGGCGATTGATGATGACGAGACACAGCCTCCGAACAATCACATCCTGCCCGAAGATAACAATACTCAGGACGAGAACAACATTGACGAGATGGACACACCAAAGGCCGAAGAACATCAAACTGCTCGAGATGAGCAACAACAAGAACGAGATACTGGTGTGACTACACATCAAGGCGCTTATAACCCAGATGTGACACCACCACTAAACGGCGCGCCAGTCTCAGAAGATATGGAGGATACAATCCAGGAAACTTCTACGCAGCTGTCATCTACCCATTTAGAGCCAGAGCTACCCTTGAGAGACTATGATGAGTCGATGCAACAGTGGACAAACTTTCAGAGCAAGACTCATTCGCATTCACTGTCTTTGACTTCACAACTTCGACTTATCTTAACACCTTCACAGTCAACTAAACTTTCTGGCTCTTACAGAACTGGAAAGCGCCTCAACATCAAGCGCATCATTCCATACATTGCTTCTAGTTACAAGAGAGACAAGATATGGATGCGGAGGGCTATCCCAACCAAGCGCTCATACCAAATTTTGCTTTGCGTGGATGACAGTAAGAGTATGGGGGAATCTAGTTCCGGCCAACTTGCCCTTGAATCTCTAGTCATGGTGTCGCGGGCCTTAACTATGCTTGAAGTTGGTGAGATTGGTGTCTTAGGCTTTGGCGCAAACGTCTTCACGGCCCACGAGTTTTCGGAGCCATTTGCTTCCCACGATGCTGGCGCGAAGGTGTTACAACAGTTCTCTTTTCAGCAAGATTACACAAACATCCAATTCCTTGTCCAGCAGACGATTGAGCGATTTCGGCAGGCTCGGCAGCAAAGTACGAGCCGCGGCTCAGAGGACCTTTGGCAACTAGCTCTCATCCTTTCTGACGGCCTAACCCCATCTTCAGAACACGAAGACATTCAGGTCCTACTTCGACAAGCAATGGAGGAGCGCATCATGATCGTATTCATCATTATGGACGATACAACTAAAAAGAAGGAGCAAAGTGTGTTGAAGCTCAAGAAAGTCAAGTTCCTGAGTAACGACGAGATCAAGACAGAATACTATCTCGATACGTTTCCATTCCAGTACTATCTTGTTGTACACAATCTGGAGGACCTGCCTGGCGCACTGGCAGGACTGCTGAGAACTTGGTTCGCAGAAGTCAATACCTGATTCGACATAGTGTGCTTTTCATGTCTATAGTGTTTTCTATATAATGTATATATTATGATGATACCACATTTGCGATTACGACGCTGAAATAATATAAATCCATGGACCACTCTTCACGGAAATATCGTATCATTGAAATCAGGTTCCGCATCGGAGACGCACGGTGTCTCACAGAACAATTCTCTTGAGAAATGAGCTGAAGAATGAATCGATGCCATGGACATCACTCAAAGGGCCGAGTCGAGCAACATCTAGTTCACAGTCAGAGTTTGTTCAGAAATCACTTGAGTTATCCCACGTACATTGATCAGGCCGAATTACGACTAAGGCCCCTTGGCTCGGATCTATACCGTATGCCTCGTATGCGTGTCCATGCGAATTATTATAACCCTCATCGTCGACAAAAACTTTCAAAACATCTGATCAGATAATGGCAGTCAGTGTTGTTTGTCCTTAGATTCTGTAATAGCAATCTCACTTCTCAGCTTCCACTTTCCGGTAATAGGGGTGAATATCTCGGGAATAGTTTCGAGCTCGACATTTGCACGCTTGGATGACAATACGAGGGTAATGTTGAACACGCTGTCCGGGTCTGATTCGGAAGGCGTGAAAGCCTGAATGAGGCGTTCTAGATCCGAGCCGAGCTATCCGTTGTGAGTAAACTCCATCATAGAGCGCAATTGATATGAGAGAAATCGTGGCGAACCTTTTGCAGTCGCTTAGCAGTATCCCTATCTTGTATATCGCCTGCGAATACGATGAGATGCCACCGCGAGTCTGCCGGTAAAGCCGTCGTTAACCAAATTTGTTTCGCGTCGCCAACGCGCACGACCTGAGTGCTCGGAAAGCGCATGCCGACAGTCAGCTTCGTAGCCGACGCCGGTCGACTCGATGACGCAGCCGTGATCATCGAGTCTTCGTATCGAGTTGCTAGGCCCGCTGTATACCGGCCTGCCTTGACGAATAACTCGGGCGTGATACCGCGCTCGCCGGCAGCGGAAAAGAGCTTCGACCAGTATCGGTCAAAGTCGATGAGGTCGGCTGCTGTCTTCTGGCGCTCGAGGACGTATGTCTCCAGAAGCTTTGGAGAAGCTTGCCTTCGCAGCACGGCTGCTAGCTTCCACCCTATATTATAACCATCCTGCAAGGAAACGTTCATTCCCTAAGCCAAGATCGTTGGGTTAGTGGATTGCAGCTTAGGGTGGATTTCGTCAATGAACTTCAGGGCTTGTGAACACGATGGGAGTGGATTGATTGACATATTGTCTCCTGATGCACGCTGAAAGGGGTATAGGGAAGTCAGGGCACTGACCTGTCCGGCCTTTGGCGAGTGCGTATGGCAAGCATCTCCGCTGAGGAACACGCGATGATGCGCATGAAACTCATTCGCGACTATAACATCATCAGCCATTTCAATATCACGTGTACTTGAAAATACTCCGTAGACATAGGACTGATAGGCCATGATTCTATATTCTCAACATGACTAGAATAATGAGGAAACGGCCGCAGAAAATGAAGAATGACTTACGACGCTGACCGATCACATAGGCGGACCACCAAATAGTTTGAGGAAACTCCATGGTATACGGTTGGAAGATCTGGCGGGCTTTATCATGCAGCTCGGCCAGTGTTACATCTTTGGCTGCGGCGGCACCGCCCGAGAGGTTGATATAAAAACGAACGAGTGAATCTCCTTCTCGCGGAATGATTAGAAGCGTCCCTGATTCGGACTTGATGATGGCCTTCTTTCGGATGTCTGGAAAGCTAGTCTTCGGGTAGACATCCATTACACCCCAAACTTTTCAAGACTGAGTGTTATTAACGAGTGCTGTAATATTCATAAATTTTATAGAGCTTTTATTATGAGAAGCCAGCTCATGTAAAAACTCTATGGCATGCAGTGAGAAGCGAAAGGAGCGGGAAAAGGGGGTGAGAGGGGGAAGATAGAAGACACTGAGATCAACTCACCCTCGTCGCTACTATCACCCAACATCTTGAAACCTAGCGACTTGCGGACTTGACTATGTGCTCCATCACTGCCCTTTAAAGAGTGTTAAATCTGTTGTTACATCAAGACTTGTTACGCCCAATCGGGGAGAAAAGGGGGTAGACGGGGGTAGCCTCAAAATGAATCTCTTACCAGCGCATATTTAGCCTTGTACACTTGTTCCACGCCATCCTTCGCCGCAGTGACAGTAACACAATGGGCATCCGGGTCATCCGCAAGGCTACTATCAATGGCTACATGCCGAACATCGCAACCATATTCGATATTCGCAGCACCTGCCGCAAGCACCATCTGGTCCGTCAGGAACGCGTTGATGCGCGCTTGGTTGAGAATAACATGCGGAAGATGGCTCAGACCGGCTTCCGTATCCGGAGTAGAGTGCGTGCGTCGAATGCCTCCCTTCCGTGCTTCCCCGTTGACCCCCTGCTGGGTGCTTACTCCATCGCTGTGCGACCAGAACGTGTCCTCAAGCACATGGTAGGCCTCCTTGAGGAGCTCTTCCGAGATGCCAAAGCTCTCGAATATTTCAACCGTGCGAACCTGTACTCCGTCTGCTTGACCTTGGGTTAACATGCCGGGTCGCCGCTCTAATATCCGGAATGATATCCCGTTCCGGGCGAGCCAGACACCGCAACAGAGGCCGGCCGACCCACCACCCAGGATCAACACGTCGACTTCCGTGGTGGCCATTGGGAATAATTATACTTGGAGGTGTCGATTGGGATTATGTCTATACGTAGGTTGTATTATTATCATGTTTGTGGTCACTATGACGGATCGTAGACGGAGATTTGGAGACGGTGATCGATGCGGGGAAGCCGGACTGATTGGTTCCCCTGAGTTGGTACCACCATCTACTGTAGGATATGAATACCCGTTTTGAAGCATCGTGAACCAGTTACTATCGATAGATATCGACTGTACTACCATTTAAAAGCTGTGATTGGAGCCAAGGCTATTACCGACTGGATTCCGACTCTATGACAAAGTACTGGTATAGGCTGCTCCATATATATAATATATGTCGTCTCCTCGCGCATAGGGTAACTTTATATAAGTAGTTCCTATCAACCCCCAAACAGTAACCATCCAAAGTATGTCCAAGAAGCGTTTACGGAACTGATTCTAGTAGTAGGGGATAGGTAGTTATATATACAAGTACAGAACTACCTAATACTCCACATAATGAAGTAGGCTAACACAACTTTGGTCCGGGCAGAAGGGGGTCTAATCTTATATTGGCCCCTTCTGTCCGGTGAATCCGAACGCTGAAAGAAAATTTTGGTTCCTTGGTCTCTTTGGGCCTTACGTGAACATTCTCAAAGGACTAATGGAGTGGATTAGTCTACTCTCCAGACAGTGTAACCCGAAGAGAAGACATCACGCGCCACTAGAGATTATTATAGCTCAATGCTGACGTCATGTTGACACAACCGAAGAGAGAATATCCGTGGACGTGATGGATGATGGCGGTTCGAGTCTTAATTTTTTTTTTTTTTTGTTTCTTGAAGCTACCTTTAGCACTCCACAAAGGGAATTGAACAAGAGAAATCGATTTTAGTAATCCTAATGTATTAATTGGTCATATAACCAACCGCCAGATTTGACGGCCACGATGGCAGCTCCTCCGGTGCGGAGCATCTCCAAAGCAACATGTCTTGCTTCTACCAATATAAAAACGATACTCTATCCTCTTCATGATGCATGGAATATACGAGGGGGACGGCGGATGGCTACTACTGTGACCGATGCTGTAGCTGTAGATGCAGAGGGCAAGGCATCACCAGGTAACTATCCATATAGACTATATTCATCTACAAGAGATTGAAGCTAAGGTATCACCCAGGCAAAAAAGGTGAAAAGGAACGCGTCGTGATACTGGGCTCAGGTTGGGCCGGCTATGCCTTCGCCCGCACATTGGACCCGCGAAAGTACGAGCGAGTTATGGTATCGCCCCGATCGTACTTCGTCTTCACGCCCCTGGTTGCCAGCACCGCTGCAGGCACGCTCGAGTTCCGTGCCGCCATCGAGTCCGTTCGAAGACTGGGCTTGGACCACTATCACCAGGGCTGGGCCGACGATATCGACTTTGAACGCAAGGTGGTCCGCGTCGAGGCTAACACATCAGACGATATAGCCGGGCGGACGCGGATGCAGCTGGCCCCTTTCCACGGAACGACGAAGCCGGAGAAGGGCGCGATGTTCGACCTGTCCTACGACAAGCTCGTCGTCGCCGTGGGCGCGTACGCGCAGACATTCGGCATCGAGGGCGTGAAGGAACACGCCAATTTCCTGCGCAACGTCGGGGATGCGCGCCGGGTGCGCATGAAGATCCTCCAATGCTTCGAGAAGGCGTCGCTGCCCATCACGACGGACGAGGAGCGCCGCAAGCTGCTGCACTTCGCCATCGTCGGCGGCGGGCCGACGGGCATCGAGTTCGCGGCCGAGCTGCACGACCTCATCCAGGAGGACCTGCGCAAGTTCTACCCGACGCTGACGCGCTTCGTCAACATCACCGTCTACGACGTCGCGCCCAAGGTGCTGCCCATGTTCGACCAGAGACTGGCACAGTATGCCATGGACACGTTCCGGCGGGAGCGCATCGCCGTCAAGACGGAGCATCACCTCACGCGCATCCGGGCCGACGACGACTGCCCCGGGTGTCTTCGCCTGCGGTTCAAGGAGTACGGCGACGACGAGGTCGGCGCTGGCATCGTCGTCTGGAGTACGGGGCTCATGCAGAACCCGCTTATACAGAAGCTCCTCGAGCCGAAATCGGCAGAACAGCAGGAGCAGCAGCGGCAACATTCGGCGGACACCGTCTCGAGAGGAGAAAAGGGGGCAGTGGTCTTGCAACTGCAAAGGGACGACAAGACCGGAGGTCTCGTTACCGATTCGCATTTGCGCGTTACCACGGCCGCGCAGCAACGAGCAGCACCCGGTCAGGAACAAGAGCTGAATACTTTGCCGGATGTATATAGCATTGGCGACTGCGCGGTCGTCGCGGGCAAGCGGTACCCTGCGACGGCACAAGTCGCGAGCCAGCAGGCGACGTACCTGGCGAAGCGCCTCAACAAAGGTGATATAGAGACGAAGCCGTTCCAGTTCAGGAACTGGGGTGTGATGACGTATCTGGGTGGCTGGAGGGCCATACAGTAAGTTAATATTTTCTTGCAAAGCTAGTCATGCATCCGACGCTACCCCTTGACTTCTTCTCTTCTTGATCTTACCCCTTGTGGGGGTATAAGTCTCCCACTGGGAGAGCAAGCGTGTCTCGGGAGGACGCAGAGCTGCCGAAACCTGTCACTTTTCCATCCCATATAGTAATTGATTACTGACTCTAGCAAAATTTAGTCAGAGCAGCGCAGACGAACTGACTGGGAGAGCGGCCTGGTTTCTCTGGCGGACGGCGGTACGTAAAAAATCCTATTACCCAAGATCTCTCGCAAAGGCGACTGAGACTAACCACCGAGTGCTACAGTATCTCACCAAGAGTATGAGTATACGGAACAAAATTATGGTGCCGGTGTACTGGTTTATGTCTTGGCTCTTCGGTCGAGACATCTCGAGATTCTAGATCTGTTTAGACGGCATACTGAGGCTATGTATATAGTACGCCATCTAGATCTCTTGCTCGACAGGCAGGATACCATCGTATAGCTCACGCGGAATCACTTATTTAGCGAAATGCATATGTATGTATATATATATTGGGGAGTCACGAAATCCTGTTAGACTAGAAAAGATTTGAGTGTACTCGAATTTGGGATAGATGAGGCGTGGTGTTTATGGAGAGATTGCGTCCTCTGTTCTACGATACGTAAGAATTTAAATATATACAAATCTAATCTACATAGATCATTGATGTGATGTTGTTACACAAATGGTCCAGCGTGAGAGATGGGAGAAACTAGGGTTTTACCAAAGGCGCCAATCCCACCGCACTTCGTACAAGCCTCATAGTCTCCTCGGCGTTCCGACGCGCGACCTCGGCACCCTCGGCCTCAATCTCATCCAAGTACAATCCACCTTGGCGGTCCATAAATTCGAGATACCGCTCGCGAACTCCGCTAAGTTCGGCGGACACGGCCTCGACACAGAGAGCCTTGAGATCGCCCAGTGTGGCCCCCCTGAGCGAGTCCGCCACATCTTCGGCCGTCGTGGGCTCAGGGCTGCACTGCGCGGTGAGCTCGAGAAGATTCGCTACCCCGGGCCGCGCATACGGTTCGTATGTCACCGTGTTCATGCTATCAGTCACCGCGGTCATGAGCCGTTGCCGGAGCTCCTCGGGCGTCGCCGTGATGAGGATCCGGGACCGGTCGTTGTCCGACGATTTTGACATTTTTTTGAGAGGATTTCGGAGTGACATCACGCGCGGTGCCGTGGCTACGAATTGCATGGTGAGGACAGATTTCATGTCTTTGGGACAACAAGGACGTTTTCTTGGGAGGAGAAAGGACAGTGGTATTTGTGGTGGTTGTTAGGGGGGGGGACATACTTGTTATGGTCTCGGGCGGGACGAGAATTTCATGCTTATACGTGTGATTGAAGTTGGTCACGCACTCCCTGGCGAACTCTAGATGCTGTCTCTGGTCATCGCCAACAGGCACATGCGTAGCACGGTGGACGAGGATGTCAGCAGCTTGCAGGACAGGATACGAGAACAGGCCAAGCTTTAGGCGTGAGGCCATCGCTTCGTACAGATCGCCTGCCTTGTTGGTCTCTTGAAGTTTAACCTATATCCTCTGTTAGTAGCGCGCACATAGTAAGGAGAGAAAGCACATATTGAGATTCGAGGCGCGTAATGGGGGGGGGGGGGGGTAGCTAACCTTGAACTGTGTCATCCGGTTAAGATATCCCATGGATGAGGTGCAACTCAATATCCACATAAGCTCAGTGTGTTGCGGAACCTACCAATGCCGAGTGGGAAAAATGTTAGGCGATATCCTGAAGATATTTGAGGAAGGTCAGCTGGTAGAGGGACCACAAACCGATGACTGGTAGAAGAGAGTGGACTTCTTGGGATCCAGCCCAACAGCCAGCAAAGCAGCCAACATCTCTCTCTTGCGGTTCTGGAGGGACTCGGCGTCCTGCGGCATCGTGATGGCGTGGAGATCGACGATGGAGAAAAGCAGCTTGTCTGGATCGCCCGCCATGTCTTGCAGGCGCTTCCATTGACGCATGGCGCCCAGATAATTCCCCAGATGCGGAATGCCCGTGGGCTGGATACCCGAGAATATCACCGCATGGTCGGGCTGGTTTTCTGAGCTGGTGTCTGAAATCCACCGCTTGTGCACTGAATTGGACAGGCGCCGCGTTGCTGAGACCGGCAACCGCCTGCGACAGCACGCTCGCGCTATCGGCAGCATTTAAATCGATGTATAAGCCAATTGGACTTTACTCTTGAGTTGTTGTCATCTGTACAGACCCCTAGAAAGGCATTAATCGATCGGACGGTCTGATCACTTATGAATCCAGCTTACTAAATCTTCAACTAGGTTTTTATTTAATACGTATGACCATGGTATATTCTTGAATGCCTTTTCACTCTGGCAGTGTGCAGATTATAGGTTGTAGGTTGGAAGATTTTAGGGTGAGCTGAAGCTCGGACCACTTAGTATATCCAGTTCAGTGCAGCCGTCCATAGGTCGTCTACGGCTCTGGGCGTGTATAACGTAGCCCCTTTTCTCAGCAGAATGATCTTTTCAACTACTCAACCACTCTAATTACAGAGAACAAATAATTGACACTCAATATACAAATTCTCATTGATGTACATTAATTATTCTACAGGCACGATAGGCAGGACAGGACAGGACCGCTCCGTATAGACCTTTACGCCGTATGCCTGAATCTTTCGCTTTCTAGAAGCTCTTTAACCTTCTCCACTGTCCCCAGAACCTTGCTCTGTCCTAATAATTCCATCTTCTCATCAATTGACTTTTGCATTGATGGTAGCTCTGAGTCTAATTGCTTGCCGGTATCTGCGAGATTTGTTAGACCGTCCGCTTACAACAGACAATACTGTCACGTACCAAGGGATGCGAATTCCCACATGTTGGCTTTCATGCCAATACCATAGTAGGCATGCTTCTGCAAGAATGCCAGCCAGATCTGTACCGTTTCCGGATGGCCATCCCTGATCTGGATCAATCTCCTCCTCGTGATACGTTCAAAGTTCTCCTGCGATTTCTTGAAGATGAAGTGGGATCTCGGCACTGTCCATCGCTCTGTGATCTTAGGTAAGGGCACCGGCCCGAAGGCGGGGAGATGGAGGTAATAGGCTGCCCGCAGCGCAAAGTCGCAGAAGAAGTCGAGGTTGGGGATGCTGTAGGACCGCAGTTGCAGATCACACGAGGGGACACCATACTCGGTCTCGCGTCGGAGCGGCTGGAGGTAGAGTGCCTGAACGGCGCGCGGAAGTCGAACACCCTCCTCTTCGCGGAGCTCGTTTCTGGCATGGTATAAGCATCGAACCGCCACACAGCCGGTGCAGGTGTACCTACGTTAATTGGACCGCTCCATCTTTGGGGTCAGCCCTGATCGGTTCTTCAAGTCAGCGCCCTGGTGAACGAAGTAGGTGTCTCGGCTCGACTCACGCTGAAGCTTGTGAACGCGTGCTCACCAACCCTGGGAGAGCATGTCGCCGAGTTTGTCCGGCCTGGGTGTTGTCAGCAATATGAAGGAAGCATCGAAGCATGGATTAGAAGACGTACAATCGGCCGTGATAGAGCCTGCCGTAGCGGCCTTATGAGATTTGTGCTCGACATGGCGCTGTAATGACTATTCGCATCCCTCTAGACTGCCCAGATCCAAGGATTGACGCCGACGAGTTGGGGGGACCACTTCTGGATAAGACCCCCGAAATTTGGGTCTCCTTATCGATAACCCCCCAGGCACCTACATACAAGCATGGGGGTACCTTATTCTGGAGCTCTCCCACCATACCCCACATACCTATCCCTGGCGACGACTTGACCTAGACTTCAACAACAGACACTCAAGCCTAGAGATTTGGTCGTCCAGCAGCCAAGATGGAGGTGGCTATGAAATCGTGGGGTAAGTCGATTTATTTTTCGTTTGTTCTACCATCCAGAGTGCTCGCCTGGTGACTTGTCATGACTAACAATCAATCTTGTGCTGCCAGAGCTCGACAATGATGTCAAGCTAGTCGACCCGACCCGCGATGCGCTCTACAACTACTCACCAGAACGGCAAAAGGAGGCCAACGAGCTGCGGCCGTGGCGGTCCGACCCTCATCACTTCAAACATGTACGGGTCAGCGCCGTAGCCCTCATCAAGATGGTCATGCACGCAAGGTCGGGCGGGTCGATCGAGGTCATGGGCCTGATGCAGGGTTACACGGACGGCGACACCATCGTCGTCACCGACGCATTCGGTCTGCCCGTCGAAGGCACTGAGACTCGCGTCAACGCCCAGGACGATGCCAACGAGTACATGATCGAGTTTCTACGCCTGTCGCGGGAGCAGGGCAGCCGTGAAGAGAACGTCGTGGGCTGGTACCACAGCCACCCCGGATACGGGTGCTGGCTCAGCGGCATCGACGTCGGCACCGAGCAGATGCAGCAGAAGTTTAACGACCCTTTCGTCGCTGTCGTCATCGACCCAGACCGCACTATCAGTGCCGGCCGCGTCGAGATCGGCGCCTTCCGGACCTTCCCTGAGAACTACGAGGGGACGATGGCCAAGACTTCGTCGAGCCTGGCAGCTATCGGCGCAGAAAACGCAGACAACGCGAAGACGTCGGTCCCGCTAGCCAAGGCCGAGGATTTCGGTGCCCACGCGAGCAAGTACTATGCGCTCGAGGTCTCGCACTTCAAGTCGACGCTCGACACAAACCTGCTTGCCCTGCTGTGGAGCAAGTACTGGGTGCAGACGCTGTCGCAGAACCCGCTGCTCACGAATCGCGACTACGGTAACAAACAGATGCTCGACCTTAGCTCCAAAATCCGCCATACGACTCACTTGGTTCAAAACGGCAGTAGGGGAGCCGGTCTCTTCCAAGGATCCAAGAAGCTCGACGCCGAGATAGAGAAGATTGCACAGACTAGCCATTCCGTCACGATGAAGGAGAAGCAGGGCCTCGTGGCTATTGAAGTCAAGGCGAAAATCTTCAACGGGCTGGATTCCTCGGCAACGGCATAGAGCGAGAGTGTCATGATGAATCTGAAATTATCACTCACGGGAAAGCGATGACTTGGCTCTGTTGATTAGAGCGCATACATTCATGTGATACGAAGCATTGATCGGCGTTAATGGATGGTATCGATGGATTCTTAGATGAGTCCACTAGGTTGATATGTACAGGAGTTTTTTTCCATCGGCTACAGAAATGATACAGGTTTTTGATACATATTGAACAAGAGGCCTTTTCTCCTTATATTATTGCGGTGAATGAGGAGCTTTGCTGGCTAGCGTATCGAATTTTGCCTAGGCTTTGGCGTCAAGCTCCCATGTTTTCGGCAACTCGACTTGCTCGGCTCACACGTGCTAGGGTTTCGTCTTTGCCGAGGAATACCATGCTCGGTATCAAGGCAGGGCCAGCGGCAGACGCACTAATCACCCACCGCAGAAACTTCCAGCCCCGTGCTTGGAATCCCTTCTCACGCGAGACGTACCCTATCGACTTGATGAACGGACCGATATGGTCCTTGATACTTTGTTCCGTCCAGTCTTCTTCTGGGATGCCGCGAAGGGATTCTAAGAGCGTAGTAGCCAGCTCGGAGATCTTCCGGGCTTGTAATTGGCTCTGTTCCTCACTGCGCTCTCGAACGACAATGTCGCTGAAAACACCCTGTTGGTCCCGTAGGCGTGTCCTGTATTCCTCTTCAGGGATTTCCCACAAGAGATACACGTTTCTCTTGAGGAAGTCCATGGGACTCTTGAAAGACTCGCCGTCTAGGTCGAAGAGCGCGCTGAGGTAACTTGAAGAGACAGTGTTAGCCGGATCACTCGAACGCGCATAGCTGGCCAGTGGCCCGAGTCGCACGCCCAGGTCTTGGTGCGGCGTGGCCCCGTCGTCCTGGGATCCTCGACTCTCCTCGCACTTCTGTATGGCGCTTAGTAAACTAGGAAGGAGCGAGGCCAGGACGGATTCCTTGTCGGTGGCTTCGCTCAGAGATTTGCGCATGTGCGCCTTTTGGAGAAACTCATTCTTGCTGTTGACGGTGACATCGCCCTTGGTAAAGCGGAGGTGGAACTGCATAGGTGCGTTATCTGTTAGGGGTATCCGAAAGAGTAGCGAAGTTGGCGACTTGCCTTTTGAATCATGTCCTTCATGTCCATTATCTCTGAAGTTTCCTTGTCGTCCCGGCTGGGGGACCAGCCCAGCAATAGGACGTAGTTCAGCAGAGCTACAGGTAGAATGCCCCGTTCTTTCCAGGAAGATAGGTTGAAGCTCCCAAAGCGCTTGCTTAGCTTCTGCTTCTTCTGGTCGACGAGCAGACCAACGTGGGCAAATTGGGGCGGTTCCCACCCAAAGGCGTCGTATAAAGCTACGTGTCGTGGGGTTGATACGAGCCATTCCTTTGAGATGTTTGGTGAGCGTTATTTATTGGAGGGTGAGGAGAAGATGCACTTACAGCGCCACGAATCACATGGGTGATCTTCATTAGGTGGTCGTCCACAACATTGGCGAAGTGATATGTCGGGAAGCCATCCCTTTTTATTATGATGAAGTCGTCTAGTGGAACAGGGCTCTTGTATATGCCGTATACCAGATCCTGCACCAAAGGGGCTGGACTGTCAGACTTGAAGCGGATGCAATGTTCCTTACCATCTGCGGCACGGCGGTCAGATTCTTGGGGTGATATGTGTGAGCATGTCTTATTGTAGACAGGGTCTCGCGACTCGTCTAGGGCTAGTTGTTTCATCGTATCGAGCTCCTCAGGAGTGCAAAAGCACCGGTAGGCTCGGCCACCATGTAATAATTGATTGGCATGGTCTTTATATGATTCCAACCTCTCAGACTTATAGAACAGTCAGCATAACGCCGTTATCATGTAAGCCATGAGGTTGGTATCACCTGTTTATATGGCCCATAAGGTCCTCCAACATCCGGCCCTACATCGAGTTAGGAATGAAGTAGACGCTTTCAAGAGTTATCTCGCACCTTCGTCCCAATTAAGTCCTGCCCATTTCAAATCTTCGTACAGCTTCTCCTCAGCATCGGGCACCAGTCGTTTCTACACCGGGAGTCAGAGTGCTGTTAAATCCGGAGCGATCTTGAGCAGCTCATCTTCACATGTTCCGTACCTGATCCGTGTCTTCAACCCTGACTAAGAATTGGCCGCCAGTGGCCCGAGCCAGCAGATAGTTAAACAGGGCAGTCCGCAATGAGCCTATGTGCACGTATCCGGTAGGCGACGGAGCAAACCGCGTTCTCGCCGGCGTGGACGGGAGCAGGGACGTCGGTCCACCGCGCGCTGGCCGGCCGAAGAAATTGCTTCGGCTGAAGATGATGTGCCGCCGGGACTGAGGTGCCGCCACGTGCTGGCGAAGAGCGCCCCGGACGACAACATACAGGCTGCTCATCTCTCCTTATTTGGAATTGCGTCTATGCTTCATTTTTCTCTTGGCAGATTTGTTATAAAATAGGACATAGCAACATGCTACCGGCATTCATAGGGTCCAGCAACCTTGAATTTCAGCCAATAATGATACCTAGCTCAGTATCCTAGGGACCTAAACAAGCCCCTGTCAGATTTGAGCCCCAATCCACCCAGTAGCCGGGGTTTTCGGACTTAACCTTCCTACTATCCACATTTCGGACGCCACTAGAGGCCGCGGCGCCGCTCCATCCATTAAATAATGGGGCCATGAGTAGGTAGGCGAGGTAGGTACATACTTAGAGGTAGGTGGACCGAAGATTTGCTTTCGGGAGGGGTTTTTTTCTTCTCGTTTACCTTTTCCAAATTAACAAATAACAGAAATAGATACCTAAGTGAGTAGGTAGGTATTGTTAAGAGACACAGTATCATGTGAAAGACAGTCAGTGTGGGTGTGATTGTTATATGGTAAAGAGTATAAAATATAAAAGGCTAATCTACCTATTCTCGTTATCAACACCCTTGTCTCTCCAGTCGGTAATGCAGCCGACAGAGGTGCAAGTTGGCTGCATGCAAAGGTACATGTATGTAGAGGTAATGTGTCTCTCAACGGTGCCTAATATTGCCGACCTATATGCATACATATGTAGTATATTGTCATCAATAAGTCATCAAGCCTTTGTGACAGAATTTTCTGCATATCATATCAGCAGGTCAATACCATTCCACCTATGCGTGTAGCGCTGTTCAGCTTACTCAGTATAATTATACCTACCTTAACTCGCCTTATAGTGCCTACCGTATATTACATCCTTACTACAGTTGCTGGGAAAGACAGCTGCTTGCCCCACCACGTTTTTCTCTACCTAAACTTAACACTCCACTATAATCTTTTTCTTTTATCGAGATCAATAGACAAGATCCCGTCCTCCACAGTTGATCACCAGAAATCCTAACTTGCTACCATGGCGGACCAGGATACCACCGACTTGTACGGTAAGATTGTTGTTGCCCCATCCCTCTGCGCACTCAGAACGGAACCAGAAACGCCTGTTTGCAGCCACTAACCGTATTTCCAGAGCTTCTTGGCGTCGACAAGTCGGCCGACTCAAATGAGATCAAGAAAGCGTATCGCAAGGTCCGTTCACCTACACCCTTCACAAGTCGACTGTTTATATGGCCTGCTAACTTTCCGCCAGCTTGCTTTAAAGCACCATCCCGACAAGGTCCCCGAAGACCAGCGAGAAGAGTCCGAGCATATGTTCAAGCTCGTAACCCAGGCCTACGAGATTCTTCGAGACGATGACAAGCGCGAGCTATATGATAAACATGGAATGGCCGCATTCGATCCCAGTAGGGGCGGTGGCATGGGCGACGGCCCCGACATAAACGACATCCTTGAACAAATGTTCGGTATGGGCATGGGCGGCATGGGCGGCATGGGCGGAATGGGAGGCATGGGCGGTGGCGCCGGTCCCAGGCGGCCACGTCGTGGGCCTGATGAGGAATCGAAATATACTGTCAGCCTAGAGGACCTGTACAAGGGCAAGACAGTCAAGTTCGCCGCCAACAAGTCAGTGGTTTGCGGCACTTGTAAAGGTTCCGGCGGCAAGGAGAAGGTGAAGCCGCAACAATGTGACCGGTGCAAAGGCAACGGCATGGTTGAGATACTCCGTCAGATGGGACCCGGCCTCGTTGCGCGAGACACGGCCCCGTGCGACAGATGCCAGGGGTCTGGTAACTATTACAAGGAGAAGGACCGTTGTAAGAAGTGCAAGGGTAAGCGGACAGTTCAGGAGACAAAGCCTCTGGAGATTTATATCCCCCGCGGCGCTTACCAGGGCGAACGCATCGTCCTGGAAGGCGAGGCCGACCAACGCCCTGATCAGACACCCGGCAACCTTGTCTTCGTTCTTGTCGAGGAGCCGCACGAAGTCTTCAGCCGGGTCGGCAATGATCTCTCGGCAGAGCTAGACATTACACTAGCCGAAGCCCTATGTGGCTTCTCTCGTGTTGTCTTGACTCACCTGGACGGTAGAGGCATTCAAATCAGTCACCCAAGAGGCAAGGTTCTACGTCCAGGCCAGGTGCTCAAAGTGGCAGGAGAGGGTATGCCATTGAAACGCGGAGACGCGAAGGGAGACCTATACCTCATCGTGAAAGTCGAATTTCCAGAGGACGGCTGGCTCAAGGACGATGCTGCGCACGAGTCGCTCACGAAACTGCTGCCTGGGCCTCCCCCGAAGCTTGAAGTTGATGAAGCTGATGAGGTCGAGTATGAAGATGATGCTGATCTTGATGAGGTACGTTCAGGCCTGTTCAATGTGATTTTCAAAGAGCAATATGTCTACATGATGCTAACACACGGCAGATGGGAGCCAACTCCGGCGACCCTCGATACGGGGAGGGTTGGGAAGACGACGAAGACGAGGGAGGCGCACAAGCTCAATGTGCGCAACAGTAATGAAATATGAGATGTAAATCTTGCGCTGGCCGGCAAGATCACGGAATCACTATGCAAGTGGAGTTTTGTTCTAATTGGACAGCAATACGACGTTATTCGAGAGCATTCAACGAGTCAGGATTAGCATCGGCATCGACATGGGCACAGGACATAAGTAACGCTTTGAACATATATGAATCAGTGTCAAGAAGGATGAAGATATGACAACGGAAGCAAGCTCTTCCGAAATGTCTTTCTGGGAAATTAGATAGACCACCAGATAGAGCGGCTGGGAAGGCGAGGCACCAACAATCGCCCCTTTATGATGAGCAATGAATTTACCTACGTCAGCCTTTTAAGTCAACGATGTTTGTGTTTGGCGTGCATATTGTATTGCAGAATTTGAATACGTGCGTTTTCTGCAAGCATGACAGATTATGCTGCCTCGGGCAGGGGGCCAATTCAGCGGGCTGGCCAATGTGGACCTCCAAGGTCGGAAATGAAGTACGTACCTTCTAAAGTCATAAAAGTAGGTATATTCAGTTAAAAGAATTACTTATCTTTTTTTTTTGTGGCTAGTGCAGCACAAGCCACCACCACAAACGTCTGTATTCGCTAAATTTCCCCACTTACCTAAGACTCCCACAATCGCCCACGAACTTTTTCTCAACACTGCGACTCGACCAGACACCCGACGGCACAACATCAACAAACCCCATCACGGCCGACGAGAAACCGCAGTCAAGGTACAACAACCCCATGCCGCCATTCTGCCATTCTACTATTCTGCTGCGGCAAAGTACAACTTGCCCAATCAGCCCGCCCAATGACCGCTTTTTGTTTTGCAGCCTGTTGAAGACGACATCTTTCTGACTGATTGCCGCAGATGGTTGCCAAGCACATTCCCATCGTCAAGAAGTACGTGCGAGAATCCTGTTCCAGCCTCTCAAATAGTCAAACATAGCCCTGCCCCTTTCCAATTCACGACAGCCCGTCGATCGATGCTACGAATTCGCGAACAGAGGATCCCCGAAATTCGGACTGCGCATTTCGCAAGATAGCAAAATACCAAACTCCATTCTTCCTCTCGAAAGAAGGCACTCGCACTCGCACGACGAATCTCTGAATCTATCACGCACGCGAATGACAGGATAGCCGAGGGTGGTGCTGACAAGAAGAACAGGAAGACGAAGAAGTTCAACCGTCACCAGTCTGACCGGTTCAGTACGTCTCGTCCCAAGTTCAGCTTACCAACGACTATGGACTAACATGTTTTCCAACAGAGTGCCTCTCTGTTAGTGGACCGAATGAATGATGCCGGAATACGAACTAACCCACTGCACCCCAGTCCGCATGGAGGAAGCCTAAGGGTATCGACAATGCCGTCCGCCGACGCTTCGTAAGTTTTCTAGGGATCGTAATTCAATGGCTTGGTGCTGACAATTCCCTCACAGCGTGGACGCCAGGCTATGCCATCGGTGCGTGAACCTATTCAGCCGAGCGGATTATTAGCGAGGCTATCTATCCTGAGAAAGGCGTTTTACTGACAATGCATAAGATCGGCTATGGCAGCAACCGCAAGACCCGCCACATGGCCCCTAACGGCCTGAAGGTACGCTGCCATTCGCACAATGAATGGAGCCATACTAACTACGATGTCAGGCTTTCCTCGTCAGCAACACCAAGGACGTCGAGCTGCTATTGATGCACAAGGACACCTATGCCGCTGAGTACGTGACTACCGGATACCATGAGAGGAGACATGGCCAGGCCACTGACATGCAACAGGATCGCCCACAACGTCTCCTCAAGAAAGCGAGTCGATATCATTGCCCGGGCCAAGCAGCTGGGAGTTAAGGTCACCAACGCCAAGGCCAAGGTTACAACTGAAATCTAAAAAACTGGGTGGTTGTTATGGTGACTCTGGAGTTCGGTTTTCTCGTTTTCGGCACTTTGCATGTATGGGAAGGATTCATACTCTACGGTCTACGGACGGTTCGAGCTAGCAATTTCGTGCTAGGAAATGCAACACGAATTCTACGATGAAAATCACTCTAATCATGGAGGCTTGATGATGCCAACGACATATACACAGTGCGTGCAATCCGGGAGTCACTAGCATGGGCGTACTGATTCCACCGCCAACTGAACATCCATGCATGCCAAAGAACAACATCTTCGAAGACAGCAGCCGAGACAACTCTAATGCTTTACACAAGCAAATATACTATTAGCCCCCCGTGTCGTCTATGAGGCTCCATGTCAGCTGCCTCGGGATGACATTAGATTCGTTTCACCCAACGTCAGTAGCAATGGGCCAACTCTATCTAGGCAGTCGTCTTTCAATAGGAAATGGAGGTCGAAATCTGCTCATAATCCTCTTACTATTATTAGAGATGTGATATACAGCCATTGTGTCTTTTTAAATACAGCCAAGTTTCCAGTAGACGAAGGACTCGAACCCACGTTACGGCACAAGAAATCTCCATCAGTAATGCCCGACGTTCACGAGTTAGTACAGATATGCAGGTGACATGAACATAAAGATCATAAAACAAGTAGACCATTGTCAATATGAACCAAGTTCAGCACCCAAATAGTT
This sequence comes from Xylaria venustula, assembly GCA_022578775.1. NCBI lineage: Eukaryota > Fungi > Ascomycota > Sordariomycetes > Xylariales > Xylariaceae > Xylaria > Xylaria venustula. The sequence continues at coordinate 57,377 of MU389360.1, read as the reverse complement.
ACCATAGCCCACTCACTCCTGTTCTTTCTCTTTCTCTGTAATCTGCAAGTTCGCTGGTGAGACTGAACTATCTCCAGCTCGAGCTTATCTTTTACCTACTTTGATAATGGTCAAAGAAAATCCTTTATGGTATTCAAACTATTCAAGAGGCATATGGGTTATGACATACCCTCTGTTTCGGATTGAGATAGAAGAAAACGTACCGATATCTTTATTCCTCCTTTTTCCGTCTACAGCCAATGCCTTTGCGCTTCTCGTAATTAACTACACGAAGATAGCACTGGTCAGTGTCTTTACGTCACGTTATATATGTCGTCTGTACGAAGAGCTTGGAGATCTCTGGTATGCAATCGTTGCTAATGACATAACGCTTTCTTTGTTCGTAGGAAACCGCTGTTATAGCTCCATTGATAATAATAGATCTGTGACGAATGGAAGAGAACAGAGGCACTGACAACAACGAATTGACCAAACAAACGATTGTTCTTTTCTGAGTTCTCCATTCATGATCATAGACACCAAGTAAGTAGACGTATATGAATGGGACATGTTTATGCACACCAAACTATTAATATCTTGCGAGATTCGTGCTAGACGTCATCATCTAGTCCGAATATTTCCCAATGAGATACATATTGCCTTGACAATACATGCATCTTGTGGCTGTTTAGTGATACAGCTGTGGCCTACGACACCTCTGGGTAGCTCCTCTTAATTCTACAGTCACTACCATCAGAAGGCCTCGATATCATTTACAGATCTGTGATTGCAGTCTAACCAGCGCTTCAGAACTTGACCATCGTGAATTAACAACCACTTCGCCATGTCTAGCAAGCTGTCAACGTGGGAATTCATGCAATATGGTCCTAGCACTCTCGTATCAGCAACGTATGGTGGCGGCAGACAATTACACCAGAACGTCATTTCCGGGCCAAAATTAGCTATTGATTGCCTGCCTGAAGAAGGTGTTTACATCCTATATCGAAATCGTGGAATACAGGTAGCTTCGGCGTGTGATATGCGGAAGTGTTCCACTACCCAGATCTGTCGCTGTGCTGAACAACAGTACGGCCTCTACGAGAATGCAAATAACACCATGGAACCTAGAGCTGAGGGTAGTTCTACCGAAGATGTCCTCAGTGGTAGCTTGAAAGCACGCGTGCAATCTTGGCTTCACCTCCATAAAGCAGCTAAAGCAGTCCGGGCTCACGGGCTGTGCTTCCTCGCCCATCCTAGAACACTCTCGTGGGACGCCGCATTCGACAACCTCACTTTCCGCTTCGACTACGAGTTACAGGAGATAAAAGACTCCACATGCCCAGCTGACGATCTGTCATCTTGCGCAAAGGGCGTGAAAGAATGTCCGCGGAGGGTCATAGAGCTGATGTGTGATGCGTGGAGAGACTTTGTTGATGGTGGCGATTATGCTATCCAGCCAGCGAGTACGTCGCCGAGAGACGAGAAATGTACTGAAGACAACCATACTCGCACCGATAACAGGGGAGATGTTTCAGAATGGGATGATACCGACGTCCCTGTTCGCGCACACGCCTCTACCACTCAGCGAAATCATCAGAAAGGAACGCCGAAGCGCAACGAAGAATTCGACTTTGATCTCATCGAGGACTTGATCGAGGAGGAGTTCCCACGACTTGGGACGACATTGCAGAGAATGCGCGCGGCCAAGACGACACGCAGGGGTAGTACCAGCAATACGACAAACCCCAGCGCCGACGACGAGGAAGCACCGGTGCCAGTCATCACTCCACCGAAGAACATGCGCGTCGGCCGTGGCGTCGTGCGGTACGACAATAGTTACAAGAGGCTGTAAGCTAATTCTCGGAACCCCCCCCCCTCCCCTTTTTTTTTTTTGTTGTCCACGAATGTATCTCAAGAACATACCATCCGCGCCCATCTTCAACCAGAAAAGTGTTTTACTGACTCTAGTGAAATCATAGTGGACTTCATAGGGCTCATGCGGATCGATGGGTAGCGGTGTCTTGCTAATATACACATCTTCGATTTCGCTCTGCCGAGATCTTGTGTGAGATCACAATATGCTGTCTCCAGATCATGGAAACTCAGCCCTCCCCAGCACCCGCGGGGGTTCAATGAGTGATATCGCCGTAAGAGTGATTGTTGCCTGTGGCCATCAAGCTTTAACCAAGCTTTTTTGAGATGGATAGGTTGTGAATTGCTCCTTTTATGTTGTTTTGGGAAGTAGAAAAGAGTGAGTGAGCGTCGAGAGCAATAGGGAGAGATGTGGCGATAAAGGAAGATAGAGCAACCGGATATTACTGTACTACTGTGTTTTATGTTAACAAAACAATGTTTTATGACTCCTTAACAAACACCACATGCGTTCTTTAGAATTTTCTGACAGCAGTCCAGTTAAGGGGCTGCTGATATAAGCTAACTGATCTAAGGGTATGTGATAATGCCCATTTTCCTAGTTATTACATTCTGACCTAGTGGTAAACCTGTAGGTCGGTGAGTCGTTTGGGTTGACACTCTGCGGTTTATTATATCCGTTACCAGAGTGAGTTACCATGTCAAATCGAATTTGATCGAGTAGTTTAGGAGTTGATCTGTATTGTTAGTATTCGCTGGAACAGAGCACTAGCATCCTGTTTCGATCTGAATAGTCTGCGGCCCCTTATCTCGTCATTAAGCGACTCCGGAAATCCTTTGTTCATCAAAGGAGGAATCAGAGAGCCTCGTATGAATCGAATAAGGCTGTCTAAAGTGCTCAGAACAAATTGAAATAGATTCATCTCGATAATAGCAACAGTGGAACACCGTCTAGGTGGTGATATATGAATGTTACAAAGTTTGTTCTGGTCTAATAGGCTGCCTTCTATTTGTTGTCATTGTCCAATATGAGGATAGCTAACAGTTATGGAAGAAGAAGAAAGGCAATGGCTTTCCTAAAACCACTGCGATTGTTCCACCCCATTTAGAAAGTGACGCTGGATTAGGACGCGTATGCGAAGCTAGAGCCTCTACAGGCGAGCCAGAAGTCCCTTACCACTTGATTCGTAGGCCGGCTACCCCGAAGACTGACAAGCTTTTTAATAAACATGGCTTTCTCCTGAGAAGACACCTTGTCACTTGGAAAGTCGGCGTTATTCAACGCTGTTTCAAGCCATTTCGAAGCATGAACATGCTGGACAATGAGCTTCTTAAGAGGTTCGCTGAGCTTGTCGAGATCGCTGCGCGAAGCTTTTCCACCAATGCTTTGCATTAAAGATTGAGCAAGCTGAGGCCCAAAGTGCGACATTGCATCATTTAGTCTGGCTTGGATATTGGAGTCACCTGATTTCGCCGTTATGAACGTAGTCTATAATATATGTCAGTTTTGGTCCTTCAAACTGTCTATAAGTTCAACATACCCAGAACTCTGCTGCAGCTCCCTTCGGCAAAGGTTCATTTCCATTGAGCATCTCCATCGCAAAAGAAAAGAGAAATTCTAAAACGTTTGATGCTTGGGACATGAGCACCTCCGGATGTCTGGACAACACTCTTTGGGCAAATTCAATTCCGTACTGAGACAGTTCTGGGTCGGCTTCCGGACCTAAACTACAATAAGCTAACATACCAATAATCTTCACACCTCGACAGAATTTACCAGGAAGCCCATGGAGCAGATTGAAAACCCAGGGCAGCAGTATAGTAAGAGTGGGAATAACATGTTGCTTGAATCTTCCCGCGTTAAGCGAGCTGGCAAAGGCGCTGGCAGTGTTGACGACTGTGGCGACGCGACTTTGCCAGTTACTGGTGATCAGCTCAGTTACCATCTCTGGCGGAAATACGAATGGCCCCGGTTCAGTTTCAGAAAACCCAGCACGTAGAATTGTACATATGGCATCTACGATTTCTGCATTGCTTGAGAACAAGTCCTTTAGTTGTGCAAGAATCCCCTAGACTGAAATCAGTTTCCACGAACTAGTTATTTTAATAGTGCATAATGCATGCGGAAGGACGGATTGCTGGGTTGGGATTTATCTATGAAGACGATTCTTGAAATATGTGCTTACAATAATATCAGCGTGGATTCGTTCCAGGTCCTGGTTAGGACCTGCCTGGGTGGCCTCGTCGTCGGAATCCAGATCCACAGGTGCCTGAAGTCCTTTCGCTATGCTGCAGAGGCATCGAAGTGCTCTAATAGCTAATTGTAACGCTACCTCGTGCGCCAAAACGGGCGAGTTTGGTCTTTGGGACAAGTCGAACGCTCGGAAAATCATCTGGCGTAGGTAGGTAAGCAATGTGTGGATGAGCTGATTTGTTTAACGAATAACCAGTCACTCACGGCGTCATTTTGGTCGACTAAAGCGCTATCCTGCGCAGACTTGAGCTGCAGACAAGCAGTCACATCAATACCAACCGTTGTTAATAGTCGTTGGATAGCGTTTGATTTATGTTCCTCGTTTGGAAGTGATTGTATGATAGCAGCGATTGCGCCAATAACTCTCTCCTCAGCTAAAGAATCAATATCTCTGGTACTACGCAAAGTGCTATACTGTTCCAGAAAGGCATCGATTTCAGAGGCTAGCAACTTCCGACAAGAAGAGCACAGGGTGAGGATAGACTTTGAAGAAGGGAGGGCTAGGTGGCGATCTGCTACGGCACTAAACAAGAGGTTCAGAGCGGCTGGAAGGTATTCAGCGTGGCGCACGAAATACTCGGAATAGCGCTCGATAAGATAAAGGCATGTTTGCCGAGATCGAACTGGTACGATATCCTGGCCTTGGCGTAGTAAATCGAATAGCGAAGAACCAAATACCTTGGTGAGAGCAGTATCATATGAATCCCCTTCTGAAACACAATCAGATAAGGCACCCAAGCAGAAGCAGGTGGCTTCGAGCTCTATCCAAGAGGAATTCGCCAACGCTCTTAGTATGAGGTCTACGAACAGTGATATTAGAGGCAGCCCAGAGATTGTATAGACGGACTGGAGAAAATCTGCAACATCCTTCCGCGCATCTCCAAAGCCAGCCTTTTCCGTCGAGTCCCAGGAGTTATAAACGTCCGGAGTTGGGTATTGGATTTTCTGCCAACTGTACGAGACTACCTGCATGACTTGCGAGAGAGGTGGTTTGTCCCATGGGAGATTGTTCGTCGATTGGGAGTAAAGGGTGTCGACTAAATTTTCGACGAAAGCAGACCATAACTCTAGAGCGGGGACGAAAATCTTGTCCTCCGCAGCCGGGTACCCTTTCGCTGTCAACAGCCCGGCCAATCCAGCCAAGAATGCTTGAGCTCTCGTATCTGTTGTATCCATCATCTCTACCATTTGAGCATCGCCAAAGGCTAACATGAATAAGCCAAATTGAATAGCATCGAAGTCGCAATCGCCGCCGACGAGCTCTTGATACCGTTGTTGGGCCCAGTCGCTCTCAAATAGAGCGTAAAAAGAATCGATATGATGGCGAGTAAAGAATTGTTGCCAATTGCTCAGTGTGTCGGTCAACAATTCGACAGTTGTCTCATACAGTTCCTCAACCAGCAAGCAACTGATCATAGGCTGGACTAAAGCTTGGAGAAGTTGGATCAAAGGCTGCTTTGGGGTACGCTGAGCATACAGAAACCAAGCCTGTAAGCAGTTTATCGTCTCCTTTTGGCGGGGGATATTAGGACTTCCGTTGGTAGGCACCAAGGCACTAGCCATCAAAGCCGCACAGTCATTTGCATTGTCCAGAACACGTCCATGTAGGCTGACATATTTGGCAGATTTCGTATCTACTTTTTCGACTTCCTCAGCCAGCGCTGCTGAAAACCAACTTGCGGCTAAGAACTTCTGGGTGTCCAGCTGTCCAATGATCTGTTCTAGGGGCAACGTATCTTCGACTTCTCCGATGGGCATGGCTGCATTGCGGTCTAAAGAGTAAATGAGATGACGGACACATTTCGACCAGGTATGAGAGTAGTGGATGTAATAAGTCACTAGCGCAGAGCACAGCTTCCTAATAACAATAGGACCTGATCCATCGTTGAGGGAGTAAATGAGCCAGGTGATGAGGTTTTGAAGAACCGAAAGAGCGTCATCATCGGACAATCTATATAAGTAACTTGATTAGCTGGTTTCCGTAAGGTTAGTTATGGTTCATACCTTTCGGTGTTCAGTTTTACGATAATAGTCAAAGCGCCAAAGAATTTGATGTTATCACCAGGCCGCCCTAGTAAGCTTTGGGCTAATTGCCAGCCTTGAGGCGACTTCTGAAGGCGCTGGAGGGCCTCTTGAATTTGAGATATTGTCTCTGGGGGATTTGGCTTGTAAAGCTCATTGATCAACTAGTGAAGGTCAGATATTCGGTTGCAGGTTAAGGTGTACCAACTTATATCCACCGGCAGCGGGACAAGCAGACGACTGATGCTCGTCAGACGCTCAAATCGAGAATGTAAAATATGCTCAACTCACGTGCTCGACCTCGGACAAGGTTGTAGGAACAGGTAAAGTGGTTTCCATACTGTTCGATATCGTCCATAGCGGAAAGGGGGAGTTGAGTTGACGATTAGCGGTCAGAGCAGTCAACGGGGAAGACGAGTTTGCAACGGTGGCGCAAGAAGGCAGGGCGATGTTGAATACGACGCAGATCTGAATTTATCGGGGAAAGTTGTTCGTATGAGGAGGGATGAAGGGGAAAAGGAAGATGACGGCAGGCCCGTCGCCGCGGCGTTAGCAACTGAAATGATTTTAAAAATGTTTGCTCATCGGTAGACAGTACCTGAAGTATCTAAACAGGCTATCCAGAGAATAGCAGTATTGAACCAACTCGTATCATTTCTGTGTCATTGCATGTATCCAATCGAGAGACTGTCTTGTTTCGTTCGAAATGGATTGGTTGGATGAAAACCCCCACCATCGACTGACAAGGGTAGAGTTATTCACCTCGAAACCCAGGTTTGGCGGGGCATGGCAGGGCATGTACTTCTAGAAACCGCCCAATGGGAACTCGTCACTGCTATCTGCTGGCTAGTGTATTCCCCGCTAGTCTAAATTGTCAATTATTAGTAGGCAGGAGAGCTACTGACAAGATACCAGCCTATCAAGGCTACCTAGACCGCTGACTTAGGTACAGACCAAGTACTGCTGTACAAGTAGCTACATATGTAGAACTCCCGATGTTAACCATGCACTAGCAGATCAACTATAAACATCCTTCCCAATTCAAACGATGCGGAGCACACAACCATCGACATCACAACTCCCAACTCTCAACTCATATACCTTTCCTTTTCGGCCCTCTGGTCGGGTCGCCTTATTCGCTGTCCCGCCTCTCGATATAAGGAATACGGCGTATTGCTCTTTTCTTCTCAGTGCATTTTACAGTCACATCTCCGTTAGTTGGGTTGATTTCTTTATTTGGCTTTTTTAGTAGGTACTTGTGCCTCTCTTCTTCCTGTACTACGTTGGGTATATCACCTGCAGCAGCCGATGCGGATTAGAAACCTTACTGTATTGCCTGTGACTCCACGGGCAGCTTTCACTACTTTCATTCCGAAGGCCTCACGTGCCCATCCTTGTGCATCTTTCCTCCGTCATTCAAGAATAGAACGACACTCAACTGTTCGCTTTCAGGGCACCGTCGCTCTCGATATGGCAAAAGTCGACACCACCGATCGGCTCGCTGAGCTGCGCAAGCTAATGAAGGACCGCAAGATCGATGTGTACAGTAGGCTAGCTAATAGAGTTTTTCCCTCGAGCTCCTCGTCTTTGGTGGCTGACCAGTCTATTTCAAGTCGTCCCCTCTGAAGATGCCCATTCATCTGAATACATCGCCCCATGTGATGCTCGTCGTGCTTTTATTTCTGGCTTCACTGGGTCCGCTGGCTGCGCTGTAATATCTCATGACAAGGCCGCTTTGGCTACCGATGGGCGCTATTTCAACCAAGCCAACAAACAGCTCGACGACAACTGGCTCCTGCTGAAACAAGGCATCCAAGATGTGCCCACCTGGCAAGAATGGTCCGCAGAGCAAGCCGAAGGGGGTAAAGCCGTTGCTGTTGACCCGACTCTACTGACGAGCGGAGTTGCCGATAAGCTGTCGGAGAAAATCCAGAAGAGCGGAGGCAAAGAACTGGAGGCCATCGCTGAAAATCTAGTTGACCTTGTCTGGGGTTCAGACAAGCCTTCTCGACCAAGCGAGCCAGTCATAATTCTTGACGAAAAGTTCTCCGGGAAAGATGTGAAGACAAAGTTGGAAGAGCTACGCAAAGAACTGGAGAAAAAAAAGTCACTAACATTCGTCGTCTCCATGCTCGATGAGATTGCTTGGCTCTTTAATCTTCGAGGAAATGATATCCCTTACAACCCCGTCTTCTTCTCATATGCTGTCGTCACTCCTGATGAGGCTACTCTATATATCGATTCCTCAAAACTGAGTGAAGAGTGCCAAGCTTTTCTAAAACAGAATAAAGTGGCCGTCAAGCCATACAAAGACATCTTTTCGGATGTGAGCGCACTGGGCCAAGTAGCTAAAGCCCAGCGGACTGAAGAACTGCGCACTGGAGGCGGCAGTAAGAAGAAATTCCTAGTTTCCAACAAGGCGTCTTGGGCTCTGAAGCGTGCTTTGGGGGGAGATGAGTTCGTCGAAGAGGCCAGAAGTCCGCTGGCGGATGCTAAGGCTATCAAGAATGAGACTGAATTGGAGGGCATGAGAGCCTGCCATATCAGAGATGGTGCTGCCTTGATCGAGTACTTCGCCTGGCTTGAGGATCAACTACTTGTCAAGAAGGCAAATATAGATGAAGTCGAAGCGGCCGACAAACTGGAAGCATGCCGTGCCAAGCATGACCACTTCGTGGGCCTCTCATTCGACACAATCTCGTCCACTGGTCCAAAGTAGGTGTTCGCATCCGCGTATCTACTCTAGACTATTTCACTTACCACTCTATACAGCGCCGCCGTGATTCACTATAAGCCGGAGAAGGGAAGTTGCTCAACGATCGATCCTGCCGCCATCTATCTCTGCGATTCTGGAGCGCAATATCTCGATGGGACAACAGACACTACCCGAACGTTACATTTCGGAACACCCACAGAACGTGAAATTGAGGCGTACACTCTAGTGCTGAAAGGGAATATTGCTCTAGACACAACCGTCTTCCCGAAACTCACAACTGGCTTTGCTATAGATTGCATGGCACGCCAATTCTTATGGGTAAATAGTTTCAGTGATTTTCGAGGTTACAGCTAACACATATTTTATAGAGAGAAGGTTTGGACTATCGTCATGGCACCGGCCATGGTGTTGGGTCTTTCCTCAACGTCCACGAAGGACCTATCGGAATCGGGACTAGAGCTCAATTTTTCGAAGTTCCGTTGTCACCAGGAAATGTTATTTCTAACGAGCCCGGCTTCTATGAAGACGGTTCCTTTGGTATTCGTATAGAAAACATCATCATGGTTAAGGAAGTGCAGACGAAACACAAGTTTGGGGACAAGCCGTTCTTGGGCTTCGAGCATGTCACCATGGTGCCATATTGCCGCAAGCTAATTGACCCGAATCTTTTGACTGCAGCTGAGAAGCAGTGGTTGAATGACTACAACGCAGACATATTGGAGAAGACCAAAGCATATTTTGAGAAGGACGATTTAGCTCTTGCCTGGCTCAAGAGGGAGACACAGCTATTTTGAGAACCCCGAAGGACGGGTCTATCGGCGGAGTAGATGGATAGTTACATGCTGAGCAAGCGACCTCCGCGGGTACTAGATAGATAGACCTCTCGCATGTTGCACACTTCGATTTAGAACTGCGTAAAAGCGGAAAGGGCAAAAAATAGTCCGAAAGAGAGCTTAAAGGCCGGGTCTCGTTCCAGAGCTGCCAACACTCGTGACTTACCCAATCGTTGCCTCAATCGTAGCCGATCCACTATGTTAATGCCATATCTTGCCGCCACCTGTTTCGCTCGCCTTTAGTATCAGCTCCTTGTTCTCACGGGTGTCTCAACCTTCATGACCGCTGTACATATCCCCACCACCACACTCAAAATAGAAAAGGAGGAAAGGAATGAATTGGGAGTGGCTTGAGAGTGGTTTGAGGGGGCAGACGAAAACGGATAGGAAACCCTACCTGTACGAGGACAACGGAAAGACCAAAAAGCAGCACCAGCGTCCGCGAGAAGACGCTGACGAGGAGTCCGGACACAAAACCCGTCACACTTCCGCCCGAGAGCTGCTTCATGAGCTCGGAATCCAGGCTCTCTTTTCTTCCGTTCCCTCGCGGCGTGTTCGAGAATGCGGGCGAGGAGGTTGAGAATGTCGTTGCCGGGGCGCTGTCGAAGTGGATGCGCGGCGAGGAGCGCATGGCTACGCCCGTGCCGACTGTGAGGCCTAGACAGCTTCCTGCTAGGATCTGTTGGCGCTGTCGCGTGAGGCGCGTGGCGGTTTGGAAGATGCGGGCAGACATGTCTCTTCCTTTATTCTTTTTCTTTTTTTTTTTTCGTCTTATGCTTTTTCTTTTCTTTCCTTTAGATCTGCGGCTGAGAGTGATAAATCGAATGAAATAGATTGTTACAGCGTTAGATCAGATCAAGTCCGAGGTTTGAATCCGAGCGAAATATGTGGTTGGTAGATGGGAATGTTTTATCTGATATTGTAGACGAGGCTGGTGGTTGGAATTGTGCGTAGACCAACGGGGTACCTCGGTACCTTTTGTCTCAGCGCTAGCAGGTAGGTCCGTTATTTCAGTATGTAGGTACTGCAGATCTCCGAATTACCTATGTACAAATGATGAGGAACTTGAGAATACCGAGCTTCGGAATAACCTACTAGTGTAAATGTAGACGTTGTGGAACAAGTGGCTGACGTCACTAGCTCATTGTTGGTCAATTCTTAGAAATTCGATATCATGCCGACCAATTGTCTTCATAATGTGTATAAGACTCTCGAATCGCTTACAAGATCTATTCTTGATATCGCAAACACGCTGAAAAGACTCAGCAGATTGAGGTGTTACGATCGAGAAAATCAAGACCGAATTAAGAAAAAATCTCGATATACCGTGAGAAAAAAATCGTTCTGGAAGTATTATATGTATTACATACGAATTACCTTTGCTCTGGTATCTATTTGGTATCTTCTTAAACACTCACGCCAGTACAACCTTGCCCGACCCCATGAAGGGCAATCCAACAGTGACTAGGTCAATACACCTTTTAAACGCCGGCCAGATCCATGATTCCAAATGAATCATTGAACTTCAAAGTTCCAAAAAAAAAAAATATTATATCACGCAAACGTGACCGTCCTAAAACACCCGACCGCTGAGCAGGCACGGGTCACGTCTCCGTATACGAATTGGGTTGTTGGTGCTTCAGTCTTCTCCATATCAAGTCTCTGTAGGGTGGGTATTTGTTCGACTAGAAGATGGGAATGAACTGCGCCAGGAATCAGCTTAGCCAATGCCACCCCAGACGCCGCGTATCCGTCTCGCAAGCTGTATGTCCTTCTGCATGATTGTGACACGCTTTGCGTGTATGGCGCATAGATTTGAGTCTTCGAACAAGTGGACAAGGAACGCTTCAGCCGCCTCCTGAAGCGCCATTATGGCTTGCGATTGCCAGCGCATACCTTCATCTCTTGGACGTATATCTAGAGCTATTTCGCGAACCTGGAATTCAAAATACCGGTTAGCTTAGTTCTTGCGGCGTCGAGTGCGCAGGCGGCGCGCCACGGGCATCGGACTCACCACTCTCGAAAAGGGTAATTTTCTTATTAATAGGTCTGTGTTATTTTGCAGCCTCCGGATTTCTCGCAGGGCGACGGTGCCAGGTCTGTATCTTCTCCGTCGTGGGTATGGAACTGGGTCACCCGCTGTTGTATTCATGCGTTAGCTTACGGAACATCGTGGCTCGCCAAGGAGTACTCTTGTCGGGAGGACGTACGTCGAACTGCGGAGGCCCGGCCCCCTTTTGGACGTCCGCGCCCGCCCATAGCTAAGGTATCGTTGGCAATAGAAAGACTTTTGCGCTTGTCTTCCGCAGTGACGGGAGTGCGCTTATACGGTAAAGGGGCGAATTGAACGATTCGCGGGTCTGAGCTTGAGAAAAGTGTGCTCCGGAATAGGAAATTACAGCTTGGTTCAACAAGTATTGGGTTCGGGCTCAGAGCAGCGAGGTTTCGACTGAGGGTCAATCGAAATGACCGATGCGCGCGCCAGGTGATCGCGGGTGCAGTATGAAGGAGAGATTGAATAGGATCAGCTGTGGAACTGGATTGTTGGTTTGTTGAATGGAGTAATCAATCATGAATGCATTCCAATGTATCAAAGAACGTAAAGTTGGACTCAAAGAAAAAGGAAGTGGAGGGATTAGAGAAGGTCTTTGAATGAGAATGTTAGATGGTCTAATAATCAAGCGAGTGGAAAATGCAAGTGGCTGGTAAGCTCCTTGCGAAGTGCGCTTGTAGTTGCTTGGAACACAATCGCGCTGTCGACCCCGCGACGCGACCGCCCCAGCCACTCTAATTAAAATCCCTGTCAAGACAGTACAACCAATCAGGTTAGGCCTTAGACGGAGGCTAGGTAACCCCCCTTACCCCTGAATTCAACCAGCCACTGCCCACTTACACCTAGTGTATTGTCAATGCCCAGCAATTTCAATTATTTAGTCCCTTCTTCTATCACCTAACATCAACACAACGCAATGACAGGTAGCAACTACCATTACAATTATTTCATGTGATTAAGGTATTTATAAAAACATTATAAACCAGTCAGATATTGTCGTTCATATTATTAGTGTCATGCTTGATTTAGCAATTCATACATTGTGAATGGTGCTTCCCTTCATTCCACCAGCATGACGTGATGCCCCCAAGACGTTCAAGTCATGCCTCCTTGATATGTCGTTCCGCTTGATGCGCCGCGTATATGAATGAATCCTCATCCTTGAAGCTTCATCCATCAACTTTTCCTCAACAAAAAGCCAAAGTCTATACCAGAAACAGGTGACCCTTATTCGACGCCAGCCCGAATCGAATTATTATACAGTTAATGCTGTTGAAAGGGGCCAGACAGTTCCATGTTTCTATCTGGAATTAGTCTGTAAGAAGGCGATCTGATCTTCCAGGAGAAATCCTGATACCGTGTTTCGAGACTATTTCACGTTGACTTGTAAAACACACTCTGTTCCCTTATCTATGAGTTGGCCGCATCGCGATTGCTCTGAGAACTGGCGCTCATAGTAGGCTGTGAAATCGGTAGAGAACTCTTCGCCAGCTCGGACTGGCGCACCTTGGCCCAAGAATAAATAAGGCCACTCGCAAACCCGATGATAATGGCTGAAACACTCCCCACAGTAACCGGTGCCGAGAAGAAAATGAGACCGCAAACAGCGAGAGGGAGCTTGTTCAAGGCGCCGACCATGGAGTACGTGGTAGAAGAGGTAACACGGATACACCAGGCCGAGCAATACGAAATGAGAATCGCGCCTAGACCGGAGTAGATCATGCCAATGAAGAGGGCATTACGCGACTCCGGCGGGAAGTTTCTAGCCAGGTTCTCACTGGACCAATCTTCAGCGACTATGGAACAGACAACGAGAACGGGAATCGTAAGGAAATTGTTGTAAAACATAGCTGTTAACTGTTAGCACGCGAATATGCAAGTGTGCGCATAATACAACCTACAGTCCCAGTCTTTGAAATTCATGCTCTTGATGACCTTGCGCATACTCAGAATGTAGGAAGCAGTGCAGAAAACGTTGAGACCCATCCAAGCATATCCGGCATTCAAGGTCGCAAGGGCCTCGGCAGCTTGGGCAGTTTGGCCGACGTAGCGTGTATCAGCCCAGGCAGCAACCACGGAACTGAGAACCATAAGGCCAAACGAGAGAAGCGCAAGAGGGGTGACGCTACCCCCGAACCATAGCACCTCTCCATAGGCGATGACGATGATAGTCAAATTCTTGAAAATGGTGTATACAGGGACCGAGAGAAACTGCAGGGATTTCGTGCTCGTGTAGATCATACCGACGAGGAGGATAGATATGGGAAACCCTAGTCCATTGTTAACAAATATCCCATCACATGCTCACAATTCTTGAACAGGAACTCAGCACATACATCGTCGACCCTTGTTTGGGTCAAAGGGAGCCAAGTTGGTTATGACACCAATCTGCTTCAAGATCTGAATGGTTGCGATACACACTATCGACTATGCACACGAAATGAGCGAGTGTCTTCTAATACCAAGAGGGGTGAATGTCGATTACCTGCACTGCGAGATAGAAGAAGTTGAGGTTCCATTCCGAGCCGGACACGACATATTTGTTCACAACGGTCATGGAGATGGAGGCGACGCAGTAGGCGATGATCGAGGCCGTGGGGTTGTTCTCGAACTTTGCGAGCTGCGAGGAGAAGGAGTTGTGTGGTGCGACTCTTGACGGCCGGGACGGGATGAATGCATCCTTCTCCCCCCCAAACGGACTTCGACTACCCGAATCGGGCATGCGAATCGCATAGTCTTCGTTCTTCTTGTCCGACATAGTGATGGGAAGCGTCACAGTCGTCGGGGCCGACTCTCGGCGATCGGGTTCCTATGGAGTGTAGAGGGCGAAGGAGGGATGGATGACGGCGGAAAGTAAGGAGAAAGGTGCCGGGAAGAAGGCGGTGCGGCAAGCAACCGGTTTAATTAATGTCAGCAGGCAACACGGGGGAGAGCAAGAGAAATGATGCTTGGTCAGAGCCTCTGAGACAATGCGCTACAAGCCCAGACAACGTAGTCGCACAGATTCTGAAAGGGGGATCAGATATCTGGAGTGAAGTTGAAGTTGAGCCGGGGTCGAAAAGCGTGTCGAGATTTGATCGAGATAAAATTAATGTGCAGCTTCAGTCGAGAGACCCAACATCCATACGTGCATTGAACCACGGCATAGCCTGGATGGTGACACTAGCACACTGTCCAGATAAGGGTTAGTGGCTCTTGAGTGGGGCATATGTAGAACACGAGCAGAAGCACGAGTCGCCCGCACCCAGGGCCGTGCCAAGGAGGTGAAGTCCGACCAAAGCCTTAAAAGGAGTTAGGTCACAATTTTAGCTCCAACCCCATAGGCAGGTAATCACCTACTCAGTATTGCCGGTTCACAAAGCCCGTCTCAGGCAGAAACCTGTACCTATCTTGCCTATGTACATGTGTGCGCATACCGTATTGTAGGGAGGAACATTACATGGAAGGTATTGAATATGTACTCAGATTTACAGAGATACTAGATGTAACCATCCGGGTTTGGAATATCCGAGGCCCAGTATCTTGTAGAGTAGTTTATACTCACTATTTATTCCTTTCTCCCTTGATTACTATTTATTGTATAGGTATCGCAGAAAGATAGGCGCCAAAGAACTGTAGTAAAGCCGTTGAAACCGGTCAACCCCGTTCCAAGTAGTAGGTCCATTAACAGCGATTCAGCACCAGTGCAAAACTTAAACATAAGAGGCCAAATGAAATCGGCTTCTGGAATATCAGTAAAGCACTTAAGAAAGAGTCAAAATAGCCCGAAAACCATACTAGAGAAGCGTTTAGTCTTTATCTTCACCATGGCGTCACTACTCCAAGATTTCCGACTTAGAAATCCGATAGAGATAACATGTTATCCGATATAGTTGAGGATGCCCCAACAGCTGTCACATACTGTGAGCATTGTAGTGCCAAAAAATAGGTAACACTATCATTGCGAGGGTAGTTGGCGTAGCGAGGTAGTTGCCTAGATCTCGAAGCAGCTGTAGGTTTCAAACTTCTCCATAGCGGAAGCCGGAACCTGGCACTACCCCCGAGTAAAAGAAGAGTCTCTTCATGGCAGCATTACATATATCATGTATTATGCCCTTGCACTTCAGTGTCCATGTCGTCCATATCCTCCTCACGTTCGGCGTTTTTACCCTCCGCAGTCGGAGCGGTCTCTGCATCAGGAGCCGCAGGGTAGTTCAGGTGTTTCCAGTCCTCGAGCTCTTCAGTAACTGACCGCAGGCGGTCACGAATACTCTCGATGGCATAACTCCCCAAGACGAGTCGCAACGGTGGATATGAGCAGTGTGCCAACTGCCATACCAGCTCGGCGCACTTGACAGCACTCGTAGGTTGCCGATCACCGAGCCACTGCACCATGCGCTTCGCATGAAGCGCCGGCGAGGTGGCATGCGCGTATGCCTCACTGGCGGGCTTTATGAGGAAATGACCCCAGGTCGGCAGGGGATTCGTCACGGAATCCGGCTCGTCGCGTCGCACGAGACCCGGTTCGACGAGGGTTGCTTTCACGTTGAATGAATCGATTTCATACGACATAGCTTCTATCAGACCTTCGACGGCGTATTTAGTTGCACAGTAGGGCCCCAAACCAGGAACGCCGAGGGCCCCGCTCGTAGAGCTGAAGATGAGGTAGCGACCGGCGCCCTGGGCGCGAAAGTACGGGAGAGAGGTCTGGATGATATGCAGTGTGCCCATGAAATTGGTTTCAAACTGATTCCGGATTTCGTGCTCATCCTGATCTTCGCACGCCCCGATCACGCCGTAGCCGCTGCAATTCGCGATGACGTCGATGCGACCGAAGCGCTCCAGGGTCTTCTCGATAACGCATGCTACGCTCTGTCGCGCGCGCACATCACATAGCATACCTAGACAGTTTTGCGTTCCCCTCTCCATCGACTCTGGACTCGTCTCGAACGTGCGTCCTACGTCGGTAACGAGGTCGTTGCGGGCGAGTGCGCACTTCACCAGTGACCGGCCCATATGGCCCGTCCCTCCAAAGACCTGGCTTCACGGTGAGCATTCTTGTTGCAGCTGCATGTAGGTAGATTTGGGGGTACGTTACAATCCATACGAGCTGCTTACGGGGCGAGTTCGGAAGCGGAGGTTCACAGCTTGCTGGTAAAATCAACTTGCCTCTATGCGTACTGACACTGCCGGGGGACGCAGCAGCGAGGTCCGACGTTGATTTAGAGTCCATTCCGCCCTTCTATAGAGCGACCATGCTGGATGACTGGCCGAATGTCCGCCGATTCAGCATCCTACTGCAAAGCTGATATATAAGGTACGCAGAAGGACTTGAATATGTAGGTAGTGAAGTGTATCTTGGAGGATGTTGGCTAGAGTTGACCTATGTAGGTAAGTACCTAAGGTAAGTAAGAGGGTGGGGCAACCCTTCACAGCCTGTTTGGTTTAGGTAGGTATTACCACCAATGTAGGTATGTTAACTTATCATTATAACCACATACGAACACGACATTTTGATATATTTAGATCGACTCACTAGGAAATCAGAATTACCCGTAAGTTATGGCCAACATGTATCGACCAAAAATGGAGGCATGCATCATTGATGGGTCAGTTCCTACAATTGACGGGTGGCCAAAATGGCTAAACAAAGTAGAAAAAGGCTGGGAGCATGTTAGCTATGGAAAGTCTAAATAGGTAGCACAATCAAAGCAAGCATGGACGCTTAAACTACATGTGACTACAATTAATTACGATCTGGATATAAGTTTTAGTTCGCGATGTTACACTGGTCCGGCAGCAGGCTCCTCGATTTCCCAGCCGGTAAGATAGTACACAATGCTTAGACTAAGATCGAACATTTAACTCAGTAGCAGTCGCTGTGTCGCTGTACACTTGGTATCCTAATTACGTCTCACAGCCCTGCTCATCCCGATCAAAATTTCTGCATTATACCTTCACCTCCGTGCCCGTTTCCCTTACCACCTGAAGATGTAGTTGATCCGCTCTTAGTTTACATACTGTGAAACGTACGCCTTGCGGTACTCGTTCCCATCTAGATCACCGGATCGGTTCAGCGGCGTCCATTTAGGCTCTTCTTTGAATAGGCGCATTGCTTGAATAAACTAATAAGACAATTAGACGGTTATATAAGTATTGGCACCACGACCCGGCAAAGGTCCATCATATGGGGGTTGACTCACGTTGTCCTCATCCGTCGTGAACCTATGGTAAATACCAGCCGGGAGGATGATCAAATCATCCTGACGCCAGACACACAAAATCAGCGCACGCCAAATTATGTGATAACAATAAATACCAATGAACTCATCGTCTCGCAGACAATCGCTTTGCGCTCACTCTCGCTCCACACACAGAAGCCAATTCTTCCGTCCACTCTCCAAAGCTCTCAAACAAGACTAATTATCAGAGAAGGAGACTCACCTTCTCAAGCTGAATGCGCACCCACTCATCGCCCTTAGAGCGCACGTCGAAGTATCCCTTCCCGTCGCGGATATAGCGGATCTCCTCGTCCTCGTGGAGATGCTCATCGAAGAACATGCGGACCTTGCTCTCGTAGAGATCACCCATCTTGGCAGGCGAGACGACGATCTCGTCGCGGTTCTTGTAGTCGCGCTCACGGGCCAGGGCATCCACGCCCGCCAGCTCCGGGATGCGGTAGTACAGCACGCCGACTTTCTTCAGATCCTCCTCGTTGACAGCCCGGCCGGAGTCATGCGGCAGGCGCTGGTCGCCCTATTTACAGTGATCAGCCATGAGAAGTGGCAGTAGCAGGTCGGTAAGAGGTATTAAAAGAACTTTGAAAAAAATCATGCGATGTTTGGCCCCTCTTCGTTGGGCAGCGGCTGAGCGATCTAGTAGGGGACTGGGCTCTGGCTACGTTGACGTGCTCATTTAAATAGAAATAGAACCTACTTCAAGGTTGTCGTACCAATACGCCCTCATTATCGCGAAAGATGCTATGCAATATAGAGAAAGTTACGTGACAGTCGACAAAGCTCTCTTTTTTGTTCTTTCCAACTGCTGATTGTCTTGATGGCTAGCGGGGACAGGCAAGTAAACGATTATAGGCCGGTACCTAGTTATTTAGCTACGTACCTAAGGCGGTATCTAGAAGTGTGACGTCGCGGGGTTTTTAGCATAGTGGGGGTTTGAATTGCGCCATTCCGCAATGTCAGCCCTTTCGGACGCTCGACATTGGTCAGCATGGTGCGAGACTTGGTTTGTGCGACGATGATGGCCTGCAGATGCACGCCATCTGAAATCTAGCCCGTTGGTGTTAAATCCTGCGCTTAGCTAGACGTAGACTTGACACGAACCCTCTTATTACCTGTGGCAAGCTTAAGCTAACCTTCATTAAGGATTATCGACCGTCAATGGCGCGTCCGCGACCGGAACATGGCTTTCACTACTATATGTAAAACACAGCATATGTGATGCGAATTTTTATTTTCCTAGACCTAATGCCGAGCCTAGACAAACCGTAGCTGGTTAATGATTTATCCCATCTAAACCCAATAACGCCGCTCTTCAATGCCCAAAGCCATGCGGCACGCTCGGAAGACCTGTCCGAATATCGTAACCGCTGTTCCCAACGCCTTGAAAATGAGGGTATGTTGTAATAGCATCAAGAATATCAATGTTCATGTTTCTATCGTTATCGTACCTCAGCCGGTGCCAGCTCTGGACCACCAGCCACCGCGAATTCGTTATTGATGGTATCGGCCGTATCTTCTCTCTGTCGTCCCTCAAACAGTCGGCGCCACCACATGGGCGGATCCAGCGGGCGAGAGCCGTTGTGCATGGGAGGATACACATCGGTAAAGAAGTACCAGATGTGACCAATGACGACCCCCATGATCTCGTCCTTGGGCACAGTCCCGTGCATCACTAGGCTGAACCCCATCAGCACCCAAGGTAGGTACGGTGCCGTGAAGACCAGCAACCCCAAGAAGCTCAGCCGTGTGTCAGGATTGCGCCGCGACCATATGTACACCAGTGTCGAGGACAAGGGGTGGCCGAGGAAGGGCATGGACACAAGTGGCGAGAGGAGGATCAGGAATGCCATCGAGTAGACCATGAGCCAGGAGAAGTGGGCGGGAGACCGACCAGACGACTCCTCGAGGAGACGCGAATATCGCTGGAGGAAGTATACGTGGAAGAGGAGATCGAGCGAGAAGGGGCCGAAGTAGAGGAACGTTGTCAACAACCGCCAGTACTGTATGCGCCCCGAAGGGCCAGGTTAGCACTTCCACTTTCAACGACACAGCTGAAGGTGGCGATTCGCCAGCCGAGAAACATGAAGCGTACCTCTGCCTTATGAAAAACGGTCCGGACACTGTAGAACAGCTGGAAGGGTGTGACCATCTGGCACTGAACGAGTGCGCTCGTGAGCACTGTTGCGGTAGTCCACCAGCGGGTGCATATGGGCATCTCCCAGAACCAGGCCTCGAGTGGGTTGCGGCCACCGTCGCCGATCATTGGGTCCATGGTTGCGGTATGATGAGGAAATAGAATGTGAAATAACCAATCTCAGGTGAACAGGTACAGGCAGATACGGGAGACGAGATGTGATTGTTCTCGGAGGTTTGCGACAAGATGTTAAGTAAGTAGTTAGGAATGATTGCAGTATTCAAAGACTGGAACTGTATGTCGGCAACTCGGCGAACACTGACTGATACGTCCTCCGCACTCCTAAGGATTGGGCACTGTACTGTACTTAGATAGATCTGGCCTTATCGCACTAGCCTAACCGGGACCGGAAATATTAGCCTGGCGCTTCCGACTCCCCTGTACGCCCTTGGCATCGTTACCCAGGGTTTGAAAAGGTTACACAACATACCCGAGGTGGGTTGTAGACGTACCTAGAAGTCATTCTCACCAGTTGTAGGTTAATGGAAATTTCGAATAAAGAAGGCTATGGCTTTGCTCATATATTAGTTTCTACAATAGAACAACCTAGTAGTGCTGCTATCGAATTATTCCGTCCTTAGGTAGGTGGCCTTCTCTACCTATGTATGCATTTCTTTATAATGAGACTTCTAAGTATGCCACTCGTTCAGCAGGTTGAGTAGATTCGACATGAGTGATTTTCATTATAAACATTATAAAAAGAACAGCATGACAGTCCATGCCATATATTATACTTATTCTGAAGCTATGGGACACGGATACTATGTAGGTGTAAACTCTTATCCAGGTAGAGGGTGCTCAGTGTCATGAGATACCTACCTATAAGGGAAATCTCAGGTCTCAGCCACTATTCTGCCCACATGGCTATTGGCTCGTGCCTGTTTGGCGGGTCACTTACTGGGCAAGGGTCTGTAGGTGGGGTGCCTGTGCCGCCCACTCGGGCAGAATCACAGATGACATCAATCACCTGGAAGCTACCCTGGAACGTTCAAAAAGAATTCAAAAAACCCCCAAGACATCTCCGGTCATCGCTGCCAACCAGCGTTCCACTCACCAAAAGCCAACCACCAAAACTAGCTACGATGCTATTTTCATTGTGATTTTCCCAACTTGGTCCTACAAATTCCGATCGTTCAGTTCCTTCTTGACGTGTGCACAGTGGGTGCAGCCGCCTCTCGACACAATGCTGCCCTATATTAACAAACGTACGAGCCGTTGCATTCGCATTCCCGAAACCTATATTAACTCGCCTTTTAGCTTTCGAATTACTATCTGGAGCCGTTGGTGCTTCTCCAGATGAGTGTATGTCATGTGTCCTACTCTTCTCCCTTTCTCCTCTCCCGTACGTACTCTTGCTGATGGTTGATTCTCGACACATAGTGAAGCTCATCTTCTCATTTTTGCTCTCCTACCCGCTCGCTGCTCTCCTCAAACGAATCCCCGATTCGCGTCCGGATTATAAGAACTTGTTTATAATCAGGTGCGGGCAACTTAGCATTAGCTAGTAACAAGGATATCTATTGGCTAACTGGTTTCCCTTGATAGTGGTGGTCTCTTCTACCTGGTTGGCCTCTATTCGCTATGGACCGGAGTTCGGACACTCTTCATATCCTCGGCCGTGACGTACGGCCTGACTTCCTATCTGCAGAAGTCCCCGTACATGCCATGGATCGCTTTCGTCTTTCTCATGGGCCACATGGCTGTCAATCAACTCTCTCGCCAGTTCGCTGACAACCCCTCTGCTGTTGACATCACCGGGGCGCAAATGGTGCTGGTGATGAAGCTATCTGCATTTGCTTGGAACGTTTTTGACGGTACGCTGCCAGAGGATCAACTCAGCGACCATCAAAAGGACCGAAGGATCATCAAGCTTCCTAGCTTCTTGGATTACACAGGCTACGTGCTGTTCTTCCCCTCGCTTTTTGCCGGTCCGGCCTTCGATTACAACGAATACCGGGGTTGGATCGATTGCTCCATGTTCGATGTGCCTGCTACGGTCGACCCTGCGAAAAAGCCTCCCACTCGAAAGAAGCGCAAGATTCCGAGGAGTGGTACTCCAGCTACGTGGAAGATGGTATCCGGGCTGCTGTGGATCTTGGCATTTCTGAATCTGGGCAAGTGGTATAGTCCCGACGTTCTCTTTACCGATCGCTACATGACATACAGCTTCCTCCGTCGAATATTCACCCTCCACATGGTTGGCTTCACAGCCCGTACAAAGTACTATGGCGTCTGGTTTCTAGCAGAAGGTTCATGTATCCTTGCTGGGCTGGGCTATAATGGCATCGACCCCGCTACAGGAAGGGTGTCTTGGAACCGCCTTCAGAACATCAACCCTTGGGGAGTGGAATTTGCCCAGAACAGCCGGGCTTACCTTGAGAACTGGAATATGAACACCAACAAATGGCTACGCTATTATATATACCTGCGTGTTACGCCCAGGAATAGAAAGCCTGGTTTCCGCGCAAGTATGGCTACGTTTGTTACCAGTGCTTTCTGGCACGGCTTTTATCCTGGATACTATCTTGCTTTTGTGCTTGCAAGTTTTGTGCAAACCGCTGCGAAACGTAAGTCAGATATATATCATATCACCCAAGATAATATGACGCTAACAAAACCCCAGACTATCGTCGCAATGTCCGCCCTTTCTTCCTTGATGCCACAACGCAGAAACCTCTGCCAAGCAAGAAATACTACGACTTTGCCTCTTGGCTAGCAACCCAGTCTACTTTCTCTTTCGTTGCCTCGCCCTTCATCATTCTTGGATTCAAAGAATCCATCCAAGTGTGGTCTCGCGTGAATTTCTACGCTGTTTTCACCACGTTTGCTACGCTGGCCTTCTTTGCCTCTCCTGCTAAAGTGCACCTACGCAAGATGCTCGAGAAAAAGTCACGCGAAACCGGTGGACGCTTGAGCCGCACAACCAGTACCGATAGCATAAACGGTGTTCGTCAGGATCCAATTCTGGGTCTCAGCTCCGACCCTGGGAAGGATATCAATGAAGCTATAGAGGAGATTCAGGGCGAGGTTGAACGAGCAAAGAAGGATATTAATAAGAGAAGTGCTCAGAAGAAAGAGCTTTAAAGAATAATGGAGCTCGATGCAATATTTTGCTTCGATACAATAATGAGCTGGAAATTCGCAAACTGAACAATTCGTGGGTGGCGCTTGGCAGGTTTCTCTAGAGGATATTAAACGCGTGTATACTGCTTTATTCAGTTTAGATGAGGTAACGAGAAGACGTAGACATGATACCTATCTGTACGATGTTTATCAGCACACATGCTTGTGATACCAATGATTACTTCAAATGTGAATGACCCGTGGTCCCTACAATAGTTCGAGTCTGCTCGTGACGAATGAACGTCGGCGGAGTATTGGTGTATAATTGGGCCATCAGAATGTGCTTCAAAGAGGAAAATAGATTTAATGGTCAAGTAGCTTGCGTATTCTAATTTTCACCTCCAGGGCTGATATGAAAAGACCATAGATATAAGATGCACGTGTGTGCCATCAGTATCAATTCATCGTAGGCATGTCGGAAACTGCTGAGAGTGCATTTACATAGCCAGAGTCTTATAGAGGTCTCAGTAGATATCCAACAAGCTGCTTTCTTGTCATGTCCAATTTCTCGTATCGATTTGACGTTTAATCCAGCGAAGAACAGCCCTCCTCGAAAGAGAAAGAGGTTAGGAATTACTAACTCTCATCTAAACAAATAATACCCGATTGCTAGCTGCTATGAGACTAGCTATCTCTATATACAAGGTTTCAAAACCAAAGAATTAAATCCTCCCTGGCTCAACTCTCAGAATGGATAGCGCATGAGAATGCATACCAAAGTCAAATGTCGGACGGGTATCGTGTATCTCATAGATGCAAAGCGTGTCTATCAGTCGCTGATGCAAGAAAAAAGAAGGATAAAGTAATATAATAAGCGAATAAAAACAGAAGACGCCGGGCTTGCAGTTTTGTGTTCGGGAAGAAAAAAAAACCAAGTTCCGTTTGTTTTGCCGTGATTTCCTTGGTTGCCCGTTTCTGCGTCGTTCGAAGGCTCTAATTGGTACAGGGGGTTCAAAGTCCGGGTGTAAAAAGAGGTTATACAAAAATGCTGATGCTTTCAAGTCGCTAAAATAAATAAAGGCGGAACACGCGTCAAGGCATGACAGAAATCGTGCAGTCGTAGTGTACAAAATGGTCGTTTAGAAGAGGTCGAATGTGAAGAGATTCCTCGTAAGATACAGCCAGATTCCCTTGGTCTGCTATGAGGCATATAGAAGAAAATATTTTGACATGAGTTCGTGTCAGGTATGCGTTGCTTTCGTTTCGCGGTTGAAGAGCGTGAAATGGCGTAGAGGGCGGGTGGGTGGTAGTAAAATCCCAGCATATAGTCCAGGAAATTTCATGTCTATATATGTTTGAGTCCGCTGCAAGTTGCAGCGGCATTTCTCATAAAATTTCATCATTAGTTATCGTATTCGTATAAAAAGGAAATGCTCTTGGTTTTTCCTTGAGGAAAATGTCATTAAAGAATCGTGTAGAGTGAGTGTGAGAAGTCGAGGTCGAAGTCGTTGAAATGGTGTTGGCGTATTCACAGTTATGCTCATTTCCCCCATCTTTGCTTGACTCCGACTACTATTAGTGCAGCAATGGCACCTAGAATCAACAGGCCGATGACGGACATGCAGCGGTTGAGGTTCCTCCACCAGCGTGCGCTCTGGTAGCGCGTATCATCAACTGGAGCGACTCGTCGAGAGAATGGCTCAGGCTCAGACTCATCCGGTGTCCTGAGTCGTGTGGTACTTTTGCCTAGTTCTTCCATATCAAGTCGTGGGTTGGGAGGTAGTGGTAATAAGGCAGCGATCATCCAGGCTATTTATTTTGAAAGTTAGCTGCTTTGAGGAACTCATCAAACAATCTTGTCGATAGCTTACCGAAAGGAAAAATAAAACCTAAAACAAAGAGCACCACTTGTATATTACGTCGTCCAAATACATGATTCTCGATAGACCACGTAGCAGATGGTGGATGCCAAATGCTATAGTTGCTGGACCTAACATCCGGTCGAAGATGAGGTGACCAGATACTTGACGTCTTCTTCTTCGGCCCTCGACGAATGTAACCGATCCCGGGAGGCGCCGTCTCGAGAGAAAGCGCTTGGGGATTGTTGTTTCGTGTCTCTTTTGGCCGCCGGCGTGGGTTGCGTATATCTTGACTAAATTGTTCTGGGGGAGGAGAACCACGAGGAACCCAAGGGCTTGGTGGGCTGTTATCATCGCCTTCGGATATTATCGACGGCGACGCAAGCCAGCGTCTCTCGCCACTTCCGTAGTAAAGCCTGAGATTTATTAGTAACACAATCAGTCATATCTCGCTCGATAGCATTTCAAATTACCTTGCCCAAGTTGGAAGCGAATTGGACGTGAAACTGCCCGTTCGGGAGCTAGTTGAAGAACGCAAACTTCTGTCGGATGATTGTCGAGAAAGAAATCCGAGTCGAGTACGCGAGGATTTGCTTTGGAGTTGATGCATCTGTTGCAAATCTGCAAGCCCATCACCATGTTCATCATGATCCCTTATTGTGGGAACTGGTGGATTAGGAAGCTCCCTCGCACCTCGCATGAAGGCTGCCCCAGGCCGGTCAAGCGAACCCGATCGGGAATGTGTTTGGGTTGTCACATGAGTTGGCTCTAGGTTATCGAAGATGGAAGACGAAATGCTCTGAATGTTTCTGCTGCCTCGGCTGCCGAGGGCACTGCTACCCCGTTCGGCTTGTGAGCCGTGTGATGTCAAGCGAGAGCCACGATCGCTACCCTCGTACTCCGACATGACAGTTGAAAGCTGTGAACTCCATTGATGCATATCCATCCGTGATTTCGGGGGTCCACTGCTTCGGCCCGCCCATAGAGCTTGCCGTATTGATGATGGTGACGGTGTGTGCCCCAATCGAACGACGTTTGGCCCGCTATCCTGTGTCAAAACACTAGATATTGACGAAAAGGAATTTGCCCGTCCGTGTGGGGTGTCTCTCGAGGCCCGCTTCAGATACAGATTCTCTGACGATGATCTTTTATGCGGCTGTAGGGGTGGTATGACAAGGCTCTCTTGAGAGTAGGTCTCTCTGACTTGCCGTCTAAAACTGTCGAAAGAAGGCTGTTCGCGGGGCGCCCGAGCGATTGGATAGACCGAAGATGACGGAGAGAAGTTACTGTGGACGATGAAGTTTCTACTTCCTGGCGTGTCAAGCGATACTTGTTCAGATGCAGGGTATGGGCTATCGTATACGATGTAGTTTTTGCTCCCAGGCGTGTCTAGGTTTGCTTGTCCACGTGCAGGTGATGAATTAAACGACCGTGGCGCAGAGGATTGTCCTCCGAGTAGTTGGTAATTTGAACTACTTGACGATGGTGGTACCTCGATGCTATCGGAGTCTGGCAGAGGAGGGGAGCTGCGGCCAATGACTTCGTAATTGGTAATCTCCTCCGAGGTAGAGTCACTGCACTCGGTGACGAAAGACGTTTTCGGAGTCAGAGGAGATGAGGTTCCTGGCCCTCCTGCTGTGGCTGTCGTCTCCCGTAGTGCTGGAAGTCGACTCGTCACAATCTCTTTCCCCTTTCCTTTGACTGTTGATTCCGGGGTCTTCGGTACCTTGCGTAATCCACCAATCAAGCGATAATTCCAGGGTGATGAACTAATATGATCTTCATTTAAATCTGACGGTGGAGCGGGTGTACTTGATGATGAGGGTGAGACACTGCGCTCAGGTATCGAGCTGAATAACGAGCTAGGATGGTCGTCGGTAGGCGCATCAAACGATGTTTCCTCATGCGAACTGAAAAAGGAGGTATTAGAGTGATGGTACGACTGGGCTGTAGATTCGGAGCCGGTCGACACGCGGGTTGTTGACGGCTTTAGCAAAGAGAATGTCTTGTCAGAGTTGACGCTGATGATTCTCTCTCGTCGAGGCGCAGGTTTCGTCGGCGTGGATGATAAGGCTCGCACATTGTCGCGCGGGCCCTGCAACTGCTGGGTTGGCGCATTAACACGTCTAATAAAGCTGCCGTGAGACGCCCTCAGGACGGCAGGGGGTGGTGGGGCAGGGTGCTCAGTACCAGACGGGTCCGACACGAGTCTTGATTCCGAAACGCCTTTGCCTTTGACCCATGTCGAAGAAACGATAGGCGACGAAGATAAAGACGGCGACGATAACGCAGACCCTATGAATCTCTCCCGTCCCAAAGATGCCGAGTTACTGCTGGTACGGTCATTGGTGTCCTGGACGACGACATTGCTTCTGGCAGTTCCGGGTTCCGGGGTACGTGGCCCAGCTTGTGAGGATTCTATCTTCGGAGGAGTATAAGGCACCATGCGAATTTGCAGCTTATTCTTTTCCGAGCTCGTCCTTTCGTTTAACGGTGTCCTCTGAGAATGGGACGAAGAAGATGTTGATGATGACATCGTTCTACGGCAGAACCGATCTGTAGCTACAGCTATGATAATCGGCCATACAAATTCGTTGTGTTAGTTCAGTAAAAGTGGAAATGTCATCATTATGGCTTTGGCATTTCATGCGAGTCTTCGAACTGCATATACTGAACGTGTTCGTGCTGGCTGACCCTGTCCCTAAGCAATCATGTGGAGTCGGCAATGCGAAAATCTTGGATAAGTCCTGGCCGTCGGCGATACTCGAATTCGTTTCGTGATATTAAAATAAAATAAAATTAAATATGACGGGAGAGAAGATAGTAAGGTATTGTATCGAAGGAGTGAGTGACAGGAGTGTGATGAAAACTAATAAAATAAATGATCGAGAGCTCAGGATAGGACCTGGATTAGGAAGGCAGACCGTAGAAGGTTGTGGCCGTTGGCATGAAATAGAGGTGGTTTGGCGAGGCAAAAGTTGGAGATTGGCGGGAAAGTCGATTATAGAGAATTGCATAAAAGTCGACTGAGCCTATCTTCCAATACTACGGCCACACACCCACTGGAAACGAAAAGGAAATAAATGAGTGAATGACGAGCAAAGATGCTTAGCGACTGTCAGGAGGGTAGGAATGACTTCTTGAATTAACTCGCCGTCGTGACTAGAGATCGATTGGCTTAGGGCATAGGATTCTGACTGCTGGCTGGGCTGGTGGGCCATGCAGCCCAAAAGGAGGAACAGTCTGCGGAACGACTAGAGACTGTACAATACATGTGCATATTCAGTCCAGAGAAGATAGACTAGACCAGGGCTCGGGATGGATCCCGGCGAAGAGAGGCTGACGGAGTGCCAGGGTCGTGCTAAACTAAGTACTTACTATGTAGGAGGAAGCGAGTGCTAACGATGGATACACTACACCACATATAAGGAGGCAGGCAAGTATCGTGAACATTATCCCCAGTACGGGGAAATGGGTACTTGCACTGCCAAGAGCGGATGCTGAGGGAATGAAACATTGAAACAAAACAGATGGCTACCTAGACGCCAATGGCTATCCGCCAGAGATCCACGTAGTGTAGGTATATGGAATACCTAGGTATGTTGCTGTAGGCAGTATATTCTTTGTCTGTGGCGTTTGAAACGAACCGCGAGCGCTCCATGGATGAAGCGGAAACTACACTAGACCCGTCGGCTTGCAGTAGTTATGCAGCTTTTACTGCAAGTCTGAGATGAGGGCGAGGATAACACTCTAGAAAGAATATTGCCAACAAGAGCCAATCCAATGCAACGGTCTCCCTCTTGGCGCCCACTTAGGCGGAAGAGACTCCTTTCCAACGGGCCGTTATGATCGTCGACTGGTCGTACTTACACAACCTGCAGGAGATAGCATAGGTACACGTGTACAACCTTAGCCACTTTCATATTTCTCAGAGGTATACCGGTATGTAACCTGTAGTACCGGTAGCAAGACCATTTATTTCTGAGATAGTGGCATGGTGATGATGAGAACACTATACCATGCCGACGCTCTCGGTCCCTCATATACAGTGTATCTTGGCAACTCGAAACTCTCTTTAATAGCTTTGGCTAATCCTGTTTATATCAGACCATTGATAAGCGCTCCCGGAGTTGAATACATATAAGTACATACATAAATCTCTTCCATCATGAACAAGGAACTGATCGCGTGGTACTCCACTAGGAAGACCAAATCCAAGGCCACAGGCAGCCTAGCCAGCCCCCAGCCCAATAAGTAGGTAGGTACCTACATGTAGGTATGGTAGTGGTCTGGGGCTGGGGGCACAACAACTTTCTTGCGACTATTCAGTTTCAGTTTCAGTTTCGTGTGAATTGTTTGGTAAAAAGAAACAAGAAATGAGATGTTGCCGTATGGTTTGAGTAGGTACGGTAGTTCATCTACATACATGTTCTTCCACGTAGCCAAGACCGAACAAAGGCGTCGAGCATAGCTGGTCACGAATACAAAGTATCGGTGAAGAAAGTAAAATTAGGCGCTGGGTAAGGGCAAACTTAATTGGTTGATCTGGTGAGCGGGCTAAGCTAAGAAAACCCCTAAACCCATTCACCAACGCTACCAGAGACGCTAGCAGAGGCATCTAAGTATCTAGGTACCTTACCGAATATTCCGAAGATGTTTTCATACCAAGTACTCCGTACAGTGTTTATTTAAAATAGATACTGTGAAAAGATGGTCACCAACCACACAGCCGAACAGCTAATTTGAGCGTGTTCAACCAACCAGGTTTTTTTTTTTTGCCAATAAAATAACCAACGGAGCTTATCACGACGCGTTCGTTTCGCGTTATCCAGAACGTTGCCGTCGCTTTATGTAATAGGTATGGTACCGGTACTCATTCGAGTTTGCTAGCCCAATAGGTAAATAACCAAACCACCAAAAGTTATGGCCTTATGTAACTCCTCTTGTATAAGTTGTCCTGTGTCTGCTCATCTCTTACCTCTTCTCTGTCTTCTTTTTGGTTTTCTTCCGATGATAAAGCCTCTATCTAGAGTATGTCCATACCACTGTAAATACTTAAGTTAGTGGGCATTGAAGTAAAATTCGTGTAAGTATTCTCTCAATGGTGGTTTACGCCGGAGTGTTATGGCCGAACTGGTTGTACTCAGTAAGGCACTGATTTTTAGCGGGTACCATTAGCTGTACACACAGTATCCGCACTATCCCCACGACGTACCATGTAGATACCACCTGTAATATTGAACCATTGTCTTTAGCACTCCACTACTGTACTCTGTACAGAGTGTACGGTACGGTGCCATCCAGCTCCAAGCATCCCCCAACCTGCCGATACTCTCCAATTAGCAGCAGCCATCAACATCTCAAAGTCGAACTCAACCTGACACGGGGACCGTCTTGTGTGCAGCAGGGCGAGGGAAGCCCCCATATCGACGCGCTTATGCGCTCATGGCGCTTATTATAGACTGACTTTGCTTGACAAGCGCTTGACTGCATATTTGTACAAATCCACATTCCAAGTGCGGTGCATAACAGTCTATCAAGCTATCAAGCAAGCATCGTGGAGCTCGGAGTCCGGCAGTGAGGAGACATTTATCCCTCTTGGCCTTGGCGGCTCGGCTCGTAGCTGTGCAAACCCTCAAACAGCTAGGTATCTGGGAAGGGCCATACACATTTGTTACCTATACTGTATTGTAAAGGGGGGCATCCTGCCACCTCCTTACTCGCAGTCCCTTTCGTCGGCGTCATCAAGAATTGCGCTCAGTAGATCCAAGCTCTCTCTTGCTCTGTCTGCTATCTTTATATTTACCGGTTCTGGACCTGAGACACTGTCTCTGGTCCACTGATCCTGCTCAGTAGTGCGACCACACAGAAGATCACTCCCGTCTCAAGAAAGGTCTCAGCTCGGGACCTGCCGACCCACCTCGCGGCCTCGATTGCACCCATTGCCCATTCCGGCATCATCCCAGGAACTCGGGTTGGCCCTCACGATGCCGGCCATCATCAATTTCCTAAACCACTATTTCAACAAGGAACCACGCAAGTGCTGCAGACACCCGTCCACCCCCAGGTTCCGATCCCGACTGACTGATCATGCTAGCTAAACTGCCACCGCCAATCAGCACCGGCTCTGCAGCCGCGCTTCTCGTGAGTCCATCCATCCCCTCTTTCACACGTGCGTATGCGTACATGAGTCCCGCAGCAGCTATAGCCGCGCGGTGGATGTTGCTCGGACATGCTTGGCGAAGAGAACACACGAAACGTAAAAGACAAAAAAAAAAAAAAAAAAATAGGGCATTAACACTTAACGCCCTCTGGACCAGGTTATCTACACGCTGATCTACGTGGTGCCATTCTATCTGTCATCGACCACGCGCCCGTCGCGGACCCTCTCGCGGGATGCGCCGTCCGTGGTCCGGGCCCGCATTACGTCCGTCTCTCTGACCTGCGTCGTCTGCTCGCTCATCACCTTCGCTATTCTCACGTCGCAGGGCCGGGCCACCTATGGCGAGGCACTTCATTCCCTGGGCTACTGGCCGCTGGGCCTCGCCGGGGCCGGGAAGTCCCTGCTGTTAACCGCCATCCTCTTCAGCGGACCGTTGTACGAGACCTTGGTCGTTGACGGGGCGTGGCGACAATGGTTGAGCCTGTACCCCGTATCCAGCCTCTTCCACGATTACATCCGCTGGCGCAATATCATCGCTGTACGGTTTTTTTCTTTTCTTTACTTACCACTTGCCTTCCCACCCTGCCTTGTTGTCTTTCCCACTCATTCGCCACAGTCCTTACTTTAACACATTAACTAACGCGTAGAGCAACCCACCAGGGCCCGTTCACGGAAGAGGTGCTCTTTCGCTCGGCCTCGGTGCCCCTGATGCTGGTCGCCCAGACGTCCGTGACACGGACGGTATTTCTGTCGCCTGTGATCTTCGGGTTGGCGCACTTCCACCACTTCTACGAGTTCCGTATAACGCACCCAAACGAGCCCGTCGTGACGGGCCTACTACGCTCCCTGGTCCAGTTCTCGTACACGTCCCTGTTCGGCGCGTACGCAACGTTCCTCTTCCTGCGCACGGGCAGCCTGCTCGCCATCTTCATTGTGCATGCCTTCTGCAACATCATGGGCTTGCCGCGCTTATGGGGCCGCGTCGAGCCTTGGTCTGAAATGGACTATGACGTAAGCGATGAGGTTAGAGACGGCGGCAAGGCTGGCTCAAGGAGGTCTAAGCCATCGATTTTGTGGACTGTAGTTTATTACATCTTACTCGTTGGCGGCGCTGTCGGCTGGTGGAAGAATCTAGGTGTTCTCACCACGAGTACTAATGCTCTGGTTTCTATAGAGATATAACAAGCAGGACTACTTGCAAGGCTTGACGAGAAACTCTCAACGAGAGGAATATCTAGATGTACGAATAAGCCCAGAAGCACACTAATGAAAGATGAAAGACTGCTTAAACATTGGAGCGGAATTAATATTTATTTCTATTTCTTTGGTGTTTCTTAGTGTCTTATGAGACTGCTAAGCAAATGATCTTGAGAAGTAATTTCTTCTCTCTTTGTCTCTATACTAATTCTACAGCATGATACATTGGCTCTTCCCGTTCGTTCAGGTCTTATGCCCAGTCGCCTTTTTTTTGGGGGGGCTGACTTGTGGGCTCGAGTAAGTAGCGATTTAAACGCTTTTACCACAACAAGACTCGGCCTTCTTTAGAATGCCAAGTGGCGTCTTCTAACACAATGGCTCGGGTCTTGACGGTAATCTACCTAGCAGAAGTTTTGCTGAAACATGATTATCAAACTTCGCCGGTAGGTGAATATAAACTCCAAGCGCTTTCATGCGCCTAGGGGAATGCAGAGTGGAGTATTGGCGCTTATTTTATCGAACCACGGCCAATGGGCCGCCTCAAGGCTGCAGGTTCAAGTCGATGCCAGGTAAAGTACCCGGCATGCTGAATGAGCCGGTTCGCATACCATCTTCTCGCTCTCGTGTCCGTCTATACCTCAGATTATCTTGATTCAATTCAGGCCGCGCATTGGCTCCGGCAGAGGAAGACTCGGCCTGGCTCTCCCTACGGGCCACTTCACGAAGGATATCCACAACCTCCCGGCCCTTTCCTTTGCCTGTGCTGCCACCAGAAGAGGACAAGCCATCTAGGCCATCATCGCCAGCCCCCCGAGTATTCTTCATTCTTGGCCACAAGCTAGGCAGCGCAATTTCTTGGAAACGAGGTTCGACGGCGCGTTCGTCAAACCAACGATGAAGACGTGCCTCGATGAGCTGGGCAATCTTGGGCACGTCTTGTAGGCGTGAGCGGCTACCCACAAGGCTCCGAATTGAGAAATCGAGCCTATAATCGTCCAGAAAACTGAACGTCATCATTGTCGGCGTTGACTGTGATGGGTTCGAGGGTATGAATGAGATGCTCAGTGTCCCGCTGAATCGTACCACACTAACTGCCAGCGCAACCGGCAGGACAGCGGTTAGCCGTCGAGGGTAATTGAGCAAGAGTTTAGTCTCCAGTGCTATTGTAATCATGTCGCTCAGGTCGACGTCCATGCGCGCCTGAAGGCGGGAGCCCTCTAATAATTTCGCGCGAGCTCCAGCGCTGCCACCCTGACCCGAGATCCCACTAACGTTCCGGTTCTCGAGGCTCAGCCCGTCCTCGTCGACGGGGATAATCCGGCAGTTGCTGAATATGGGGAAGTCCTCGCCAAGTGTGAGTTCAGTGACCTTGATCTCATCGAGGAAGTCCGGGCGCGAGTCACCATTTAAGGCCTTGGTGAGAGAGTTGAGGATGGCGTCGTCATGCTGGGCATCGCTCCTGAACTGCGCAATTGTCTGGGCCACCAGGACATTGAACCAGTCCAGCGACTCGGGCTGGTGACTATCAACATTGTAGTATGTCTTGTTCAATATGGAGCCAATGGTAAGTGTCGGTGTGCTCCGCAAGACGCTCGACTTTTTGATGTTGAGCGCAGGCTGCGGCTGTCTTGTGTTGGGTGTGCGCAGGCTGAGGAGAGACTGACGATGGGCGAGGGTGCGGGATCGACGCTCTGCGGCACGGATGGAGGCTGTCACCTCGGGAGAAGGAGGGTCGCCAAAGATGAAGAATTTAATGAAGGCGGCGACCAACAGGATAACGGAGATCTGGCCGACAATGAAGCCCTGAGTGAAGGACAAGCTGCTCCGGCACAACAAGTCAGCCAGATGTCTCGCGGTTAGAGGAATGCATGCGCTGGAGCGGGCTGGCCCACGCTGGCTCAGGCTTCACCGGACACAGATTGTCCGTCGCCATGTTCGTTCCGTTCGTATCTACGTAAATCTACGTGATGTGAGGCATCGAAGATGCGGGTGGAGTGGATTCAGACGCCTCTGCCCAACGATGACAGCACATTCATGGTGAGTAAAAGAATGTTTGTTTTCAGTGGAAAGAGTACCTAGTATTCTGTGGGGAATAGTGTAGTGAAGTGCATTGCGCAAACCGACTGAAGCCCTGACGAAGGACGAAGCTGAGGTGTGCTGAAGCTAAAGCTTTACCTTGAGGTAGTGTAAGTAAGCTCAGTTATCTTATCTTATCGCCATGACGTAGCTTGTACTCAGTTGTTTGCAGTTATTTGCACTTATCTGAAAGTAGTGAGAACTTGGCTAGTCTATTAGCGGCTACCTCTTAAACCTACCGCAGACCTCCCCTCTATATCCACCAGGGCGGTACCTTACAGCGCAACCCCTGTCGGGTGACGATGCATCAGTTCAAAGCCACTCTAACTTGTAAGGTACTTCAATTCAATACATTTATCTCAAAACGACGATTATCTCGAACACTTCGACGCATCATCTCGTGAAAACTAAACATGTTACCATCTATCCTCTGTAGTTGATTGTTTCATTATACCACACGCACGATATTCACATCGTCCACGTGACACGTCCTCTCGAGACACGGTCGAACCGCGCAGACCATCAAGATGGATATAATCCAAGCCGTCTCCGGCTACATCTCCAAGATGATGTCGGCCGGAGACAGCACATATGGCGGCCCGTCGGCCAAGATGAAGATCCTGCTCCTAGACCGTGATACTGTGCCAATCGTGTCAACAGCCGTCACTCAGTCGTCCCTCCTCAATCATGAGGTGTATCTCACCGACCGCCTGGACAACCAGAATCGCGAGAAGATGCGACATCTGCGATGTCTCTGCTTCGTCCGTCCGTCCCCAGATTCAATCCAGTTTCTCATCGATGAGCTTCGGGACCCAAAGTACGGCGAATACTACCTCTTCTTCAGCAATGTTGTCAAGAAGTCGTCGCTCGAACGGCTGGCTGAGGCTGATGATCACGAGGTCGTCAAGTCTGTGCAGGAGCATTTTGCCGACTTCATCGTCATCAATCCAGACCTCTTTTCTCTAGATATGTCCCTTCCTCAGCAAAGGTTGTGGAGCGGCACCCCCGATATGTGGAACTCAGACTCATTACAACGGACCACCGAAGCTATTATTGCTTCATTGTTGGCGCTTAAGAAAAAGCCACTAATCCGCTATGAGAAGAATAGCCTGTTGTCGAAGAAACTCGCATCTGAAGTACGATATCAGATCACTCAAGAGGAGCAGCTCTTTGACTTCCGAAAAGTCGATACTCCGCCAATACTGCTCGTTCTGGACCGGAGAGAAGACCCTGTGACTCCACTCCTGAACCAGTGGACATACCAAGCCATGGTGCATCAACTTCTGGGTATTCACAATGGCCGGGTTGACCTAGGGAATGTACAGGACATTCGGCCAGAGCTTAAAGAGATTGTTCTGTCGCAAGACCAGGACCCCTTCTTCAAAAAGAATATGTATCTGAACTTTGGCGATCTGGGGGGGAACATAAAAGACTATGTGGAACAGTACCAGTCAAAGACAAAAAGCAATGCCAACATCGAGTCGATAACGGACATGAAACGCTTTATCGAAGAGTACCCAGAGTTCCGCCAACTCTCAGGAAACGTCAGCAAGCATGTCACCTTGGTCTCTGAGCTGAGCCGCAGGGTGGGTGCAGAAAACTTGCTGGAAGTTAGCGAGGTGGAACAAAGCCTAGCATGTAATGACAATCATGCTTCGGATTTGAAGGTGCGTCTGCGGATCATTCTCAACTATAGGAATGGCCAGCTAACGTCGATAGAATGTACAAAAACTCATTCAGCATCCCTCGGTCACTCCAGAAAACAAAGTCAGCTTAGTTGCATTGTACGCCTTACGCTATGAGAAACAGCCATCCAACTCATTAGCTATGCTTGTTGATTTATTGACCGCGGCTGGTGGTGTACCTAGTCGTCAAGCCGACTTAGTTGCAAAGCTTCTCACATACCACAACTCACTCCAGCAGTCTCAGGCGGCGGGCGGCATTGCCGATATTTTTGAGTCAGGCGGCATCTTTTCTGGCGCCAGGGCTATTAAGGGCTTAAAGGGTGTCGAGAATGTCTACACACAGCATTCTCCACGCCTGGAAACGACTCTCCAAGACTTGATCAAGGGCAAGCTCCGGGATCAACAGTACCCATTCGTCGAAGGTGGTGGGACGACACGAGATAAACCCCAAGACATTATTGTGTTTATAATCGGGGGAGCAACTTATGAGGAAGCTAAGACGGTGGCCAGCATAAATGCATCTTCTCCTGGAGTTAGGATTGTGTTAGGAGGTTCAACCATCCATAATGGCGCTACTTTCCTGGAGGAAGTCGATGACGCCGTGTCTTCTTGGCCAGAACCTCCTCCTACGACAGCAGCTGGTCGGCTGCGAAAGGAAATTGGTCGAAGGTAGCCTGCTGAATAATGTTGCCCCTCTCGATTTCATGTTACTATACCTCTATTGCATGAGAGCGGAATGTTCAAGTTTTAGTAATGGAGTAAAAGAGAAATCAAGGGAAGCCTAAAATTCACTTTGCAACAAACATTTGGTAGTGGTGTTTTCGCGCTTGTCTAGTGAGAAATCGTAACAATAAGATCTTATATTCGTAATCTAGTATTATATCTTCATTCGCAACCCTACCTAGGTAGTCTGCCCAACCATGTCCAATCTCGAAGCTGACGCGATCAGAATTAGTCTGGTCTTCAACATGTCAAACTCTTAAGCCGTACCTATCCTTTCTCCCACAACGGCAGCTTTAGTCTTCTGTCATCACTTAAAAATAGATCCTCGTGTCTCACAAGCTGGTGCAGAAGCGACCACCAGGCCACCTCAATTTCCGATGTTGGGTCTTTGTTTTCACTTTTTACTTCGATTACATCAAATGTAGTTCGTGCTCTAGGTACAACTCTATTATAAATTAAGTTAATAAATAATACATTTTGATAGGACCTCTGCTCCACCCGAAATGGTGTATAGCCACACCATTAATTTAGTTTCTTACGGAGAATCTTAGTGATAACTTGCACGCATTGTTCATGAAGCTTAGCAAAGGCTTGTTACAGAAGCTCTCAATACTAATGATGATCAACAAGGTGGTGAATGTGATAAACGCGGACGAGAAATCAACCAGAGGCATGCAACAGTCATGAGTCGGTCGGCGCTGGTCCGAAGCGTGATGCAAATGTATTAGTGGCTCTGACAGTGTCGTGATGATTCACACGGCAGAATTTCCGACCGCCTGGATGACGCCGTGCAATCGAGTTCCAATTGGACTAGACCGCCTGCTACTACGGTGGGAAGCTTATCTTATCGCATCCCATGTAACTTTTTGCCAACCTTATCGCATCTTATCAGTAGCTATTTACGACAGTCCGGCGCATCTAACCTTTTTTGCTGAGTAACCTTTTTTGCTGAGTAACCTTTTTTGCTGCCGCTGCGCTTGGTACCTCTCGTGCGCGTGTTTGGATAAGGTAGACAAGGGAGGAGCACAGTCGAGATGAAGACATTATGGCAGCCGAAGACGCTTGGCCGGCCCGGCCGTGCAATGAGGCGACGACCTTTGGCGCTTTACGCTACAAGCAAGCCTCGGACATTTGCCACTGTCGCGCCCGAGGGAACAAGGTGAGCAGCCGCGAGCCGCGAGCCGCGCATACACCTCGATTGACAGCAGCGAGCTTATTCGCGCGACAGGCCCTTCGATGTCGTTGTTGTAGGTGGCGGCCATGCCGGTACCGAAGCCTGCGCCGCCGCAGCCCGCTCCGGCGCACGAACCGCCCTCGTCACGCCCAAGATGGACAACCTCGGTGTATGCTCCTGCAATCCCAGCTTCGGAGGCATAGGCAAGGGGACCATCATGCGAGAGATCGACGCGCTGGATGGCGTGTCCGGCCGTATCATTGACAAGTCCGGCCTCCAGTTCAAAGTCCTGAACCGGACCAAGGGGCCCGCCGTCTGGGGCCCGAGGGCGCAGATCGACCGTGCTCTGTACCAGAAACACATGCGTGAGGAGCTGCAGACATACCCAAACCTGTCCATAATAACCGGCAGTGTCTCGGACATTGTCGTAGACGAGAACGTGGCGGACCCGGATAGCGCTGCGAAGAGTAGGATCACCGGCGTACGCTTGGAGACGGGCGAGATTCTGCCGACCACGCAGGTTATTATCACGACCGGCACATTTCTTGGCGGCGAGATACACATTGGGCTAAAGGCTTATCCGTCCGGCCGGATGGGTGAAGATGCCACATTCGGACTGAGCAAGTCATTACGAGACGCTGGCTTCCAGCTCGGGCGCTTGAAAACCGGCACACCTCCACGCATAGCAAAAGACAGTATCGACTATAGTACGCTCGATATACAATATGGTGACGACCCACCTGAGCCTTTCAGCTATCTTCACGACCGGGTGTCAGTGACAGACCAGCTCCTCTGCTGGCCAACCTACACCAATGCACGCACACACGACATCGTGCGCGCCAACCTTGACAAGACTATCCACATCCGAGAAACGGTCAAGGGGCCAAGGTATTGTCCATCTCTCGAATCCAAGATTATCAAGTTTGGTAGCAAGGAGAGGCATATCGTGTGGCTGGAGCCGGAGGGATTCTCTAGCGATTTGATCTATCCCAACGGGTTGTCAATGACGATACCTGCCGAAGCGCAAGAGCAACTCCTGCGCACCATCCCGGGACTCGAGAAGTGCCACATGACACAGGCCGGCTACGGTGTCGAGTATGACTACGTCGACCCGCGCAGTCTGAAGTCGACTCTCGAGACGAAAGCTATATCTGGCCTCTTCCTCGCTGGTCAGATCAACGGGACAACGGGATACGAGGAGGCCGCAGGTCAGGGCATTATAGCTGGGATCAACGCTGGGCGTGCGGCGCAGGGCCTTGAGCCCGTCACTATCACGCGTACAGATGGCTATATCGGCATTATGATCGACGATCTGATCACTAAGGGCGTGTCTGAGCCATACCGCGTGTTCACATCACGAAACGAATATCGGATGTCGAGCCGCGCCGACAATGCTGACTTACGTCTTACGGGTAAGGGCCGCTCCTGGGGTGTAGTGTCCGACAAGCGCTGGTCGGCCCACACCGACCTGAAGAGCCAGCTCGAGTCACTGTTCTCCACCCTGGCCTCGTACCAGCTCACCACACAGGCCTGGGTTCAAGAGGGATTCCGCGTGCGTCCCGACTCCAAGGGACGGAACGGTCTCCAGATGCTGTGTCAACCAAATGTTGGCATCCGCGACCTCGCTGCCAAAATCCCCGAGATTAACCAATATCCCGAGAACATCCAGAACCGTGTCACAATCGAGGCGCGTTATGCACCTTATGTCAATATGCAGCGGGCCGAGACCGCACGCGCTATGCGTGATGAGGTACTGAAGCTCCCAACAGACCTTGACTACGACACCGTGGTCGGACTGAGCATCGTCGAGAAGACGATACTGAACGCGACGCGGCCCGAGAGCTTGGGCCAGGCACGTCGCATCGAGGGCATGACGCCTGCCGGGTGCGTGCGATTGCTCAGCTTCGTGAAGAAGCGCGGGCGAGATCGCCCGCGTCCGCAGCTCGATAGCGTCTTGACCGCTGACACGGCGCCCTTGGGCACCGAGGTCGATGCATTAGACGCAGAGGCGCGGACGCGAGATCTATCATTGTAGATGCCATTTAGGAACCACGTTTTCGAATCAACAATTCCCTGATGATAGTATTTTGCGACTATCTCCCCTTTCCCCGTTCGGGTGGATACGTATACGCATGTACGATTGAGAGTTCACAACGACATTTAAGTTTAGCATTTTGGTCTGATACTCTGCTATGAGAAGCACAGCGCGAGTGACTTCACGTTTGCAGCAACCAAACTCAACATTTCGTATAGAGCCAACGCTGGTTGCGTGTAAAATATAGCCCAGGTCAACTAATCTTTGCATCGCAGGAGTTGGGGAGCATAACACGTCAGGGACGGGACGGGGACACGCGAGGACGAACAAACGGAATATGCATAAAAAAGGCACCGTTCCTGCGTTTGATATACAGCAAGCGAGGTCAAAGTAGATATTCTAAATGCTCGGATGCAGGCGAGAATGAGTGCTTTAGTGTACATATAGCTGAACAATAGGATTTTTACCTTTACCATCCACTCGCAGCTCAAAATGCAAAATGGGGTTTTTCGACGTTCTTGCTTCTAGACAGCCGGCTTTTCTCTTCCGCTCCGATTTTTTATTTTGCTTGGGGCATGACTGTGGCTTCTCAAAAGAAGTACCACCAAGCGGCAAGCAATACTAGTATTGAGTATACTAGTGGGAGATAGAGTAAAGCCCTACGAGCCGTTGGGCTTCTTCTCCTGTTTCTTCTCGGAAAGGATTCTGACGGCATCCTTGCTGAACACATAGCTCAGACCGCTCCATATCGTCGTAGTCGCGACGATATATCTGCTCAAAGAGTGGGTTAATGGTGATCACACAACCGCTGGTGGGTGGATGCACTCATGGATTGAGGCGTGGATAGGTACAGGCCCCCAACCCACTAGAATGTTGAGAGAAAATGAGGTCAAGGGTTTTAATATAATTGATAAATCATGGGACAAGAAAAAACATACTGTAAAGCCGTCATGGCACTGCTGACATCCACGGCCACGACCGGGGCGACCATGGTGGCGCCCATGAGTCCGAGCTGCAAAAAGGTGTTGTATTTGCTGATGGTCGTGGGCCGCACCTCGGCCGAAGGCAGCGAGAAGTCCCAGTACCTCGTGAAGGTCTTGGGCGGCGGCAGGGAGATCCAGCGGTAGTAGATGGCTGAGATGCCGAGGCCAACGTCACGTCCGAGGATGATGGTCGCTAACCAGACTGAAAGCAACCCAAAAAAAGAAAAGAATTAACTCTTTACGACGGCTAGGAAGATATCAAGAATAGTCGAAACGGCGAAGGGAAGAGGGGGAAATGGAAGGGGACAGGTAAGAAGAAAAAATCAGGATACTCACCAGGTAATGAGCCCTGCACGGCTAGACAGACGGTTAACACCGTCATTAGCAGCTTATCCGCCATCGGGTCGACGACGCTGCCAACGACGGTCTGAAGCTTCCAACGGCGGGCGATCCAGCCATCGAGCAGATCCGAGACGCCGGCGTACGCGAAGAGCCCGAGCGCCAGGGTATGGGCGTCGTGGAGGATGGCGTAGCCGATGAAGGGAGCGGCGATGAGGCGTGAGAAGGTGAGCATATTTGGCACCGTGTATATGTTCTCATGGGGCGTCAGCGAGGGCAGGACCTTTCGGATGCCCTTCGACTGTGGTTGTGATGCACCACCTTGTTGTCGGCGTGTCTTGGCAGATTCTCGACCATCTCCCCTCTCGGCAGCAAGATGTTTCGCTGCCGTGTTCGACAGATATCTGCATGATGTCGTAGCTGACGTAGACCGAGCCCTGATGAGTGACCAAGTGCCAGTCATACTATTTGTCCGCCACACCATGGCATCCGGTGATGCTATGCACAGCCTTGTCCGCGCTACTGTTGCATGCGGCGGCGTGGGTGGACGAGGAACCCGGGCGAAGCCCAGATTCAGCGGTGAGGTCAAGCCAGTGCCCAGATCAGCGCCCGACTGCCTGGCTACAACATGGATACGCCGCAAGAGCGATCGGGCCGGAGGAGTGGCAGTACACGGCCGGTGCATCAACATGACGACGACCATGGGCGTGATGTTGCGTGAACCCAAAACACCCCACTGGCGCAGCTTTCCCTCGCCAGGATAACTACGCGCCCTCCCTCGTCAAGACCGGGCGGACTTCAGAGACTCCTGTCGAGAACGATGCCCTACCGATATCTCTTGCACTTGGAGCCCGGCTCAGCTTTGATGCGCCCCCCTTATTCGCTTCTGGGATTTCCCTGTTCAGGCTGAAGGGAGGCAGAGTTGAAACGCATCGATCTGGATCCTAGATCAGCGAGCAGGAAAGAGGACAGGAAGAGATGCGTCCGCCGTCGGTCGCCGCCTCACGCACACTTTCTCTCTCTTGCTCTTCCTAGCTCTCTCTGCGGAGCTGCGTGGATGCCCCTAGCCTGCAGGAAACAGGAATGAGGAAAGTGAGAGAAGGCGTCGCAATTCTACACTGTAGACAAAGCACTGTCAGTCGGTGCTGAAAGCCTGGCCAGGTACACTACAACGTTGTAGTAGGTACGTAATAGGTGCCTGGCCCACAGTCTCCGATATACTATATACACACCGTGTTTCCACCCTCATGCTGATGAGAGCCGCATACTTATAGGTACTCAGCCGTGCCGCCAGCAAGGTAACACTCAACCCTAGAATGCCCCGTTTTTTAACCCCATAACTACATGTAACTGTAAATGTACTATGTACTGTATCAACGTCCAGACAAACGTACCTAACCTACCAATGTCGATGCCAGACCTCGCGTACTATCCTATTCCTGCAGTCAACACATCTACAATGAGTTACTATCATGAAATTCTCTGTGAACGTCGTCATTTGTATTTTGTAAACAGCATGCTAGCCATCATTTTGAAACCCTGCCAACTACCCTTGTCACTCGCAGTCTCCGGCTTAATTACAGTTCCTCAGCAAAATAGAATTACCACAGCGCCAGAGTATGACCGCTCACGCCTAGCTTTATTTTAATGCCCGTTCAAGTCCGTTCCGTTCGTCTCCGGTCAGCCACCTTGGCGGCTCTATGTCACATAAACTCGATCCAGAAAGGACAAAGAAGGGAAGAACAGTAAATTAAACAGAAGAAGGGAAGAACAGTAAATTAAACAGAAGAAGAGAAGAAAGAGAAGAAAGAGAAGAATAAAGCCAGGCAAGAGCAAGAAGACAAAAACTACCCCGTAACCCAACGCCAACGCTAATCCTATGATTCGCCCCAACAATTGCCAATAGTAAGAAAGGTTGTGTTGTTAATAGCAATGAATCACCCGCCAACTGCCCGGCCACACCCTGTATTGCATGAATGTGAGCTGATAGATGTCGTTCCCCGTTCATGGCCAACCTTGATCATGTTTCTGGGTTCCAGATTGCCGTCTGTTCCAATCATGGTCCTCAGGTGCCAGTTGTGAATGCTCTAGACCCATGGGCAGGTCGTTTGGTGTTGTACTGGTGCTTGCGGCGCCAAACATTGCCCCTGCTGAGTCTTGGAGAGGGCCCCCAAAGCCATTCATTGCCATTCTACTCATGGAACTGTCATACCCGTTCATGATTTGGCCATCAAATCCGGGCTGATTCTGTGGTATTGAACCTTCCATGCCATGGGCACCATTGCTCTGACCGATCGTTCCAGTAGTGCCATAACCCCCTGTTGTGGCAGTCGAAGCGTGTTCTGCCGCGACATCAGCTGTCGGAGATTCGAAGTAACCATTATAAGGCATTCCATGATGACTTATCATCGTGCTTGGATAGGCAAGGCCAACCGTGCTATTTGTGCTAGGTGCAACAGAATGTCGCCGGTTTTGTTCTATTGGACTGTAGCCAGGCGGCCGGTAGGCAGTACTCTCATAAGTGAAAGGCAACATATGTTGCTGTTCATAACCCGAAGTGGGTGGTTGTTGCATTCCCTGGGGTAAATGATAGGCTGTACTTTGTGGATATTGCTGAGTGTCAGGCCAGGCTTGAGGATGCCCAAGAGGCATCGATAGGGATCTGGCGTATTCCATAGATCCCATAGGATAATTAGCTGGATATATCCTTGGTTCCACTAACTGTAACTCGCTATCGTCGATAGGAGCTCTAAAAGTATCAATTCGGAGAAGTGTGTCCCGTGGCACAACGTTTGCGAGTATCGGTGCATAGGACACCGATTTGAATTTGCAGTCTTTGATGTCGTCAATGCGGTAGTAGGACACTAGATGGTGTTGAATGTCGTTATGCGTTATGCTAATAGTCTTTTTTATCAGCCCTCCGTCTTTAAATTGGTAGGAGTCGACCAAAGATCCGACATATTGCCTATCCGGATTTCCACCCATGTTTTCTACACCCGACATAGATGCTCGTGAGGGTAAAGTACTCGAGCTGGAAGTCGACATTGGATTGGAGACGCCTGCTTCAAGCCTGGGTCGCTTCATAGCACGCTTTTTCTCGCCCGGCTGAAAGGGTCTGTCAAGTTCTCTATATAGGAGAAAATTGTTCAATATCCGACTCGGGCTCCATGCTACTCCATCTGTCCAACGTTTTACGCCTGATGAATGTTCTTCGTATACGAAGATGTTACCGCTCTTGATGAGGTCGTCTCGCTCTCGGTCGTGAGGTCTTCGGGGGACATGTACAAGGGTGCCATTCAGACATGCTTCGAAAACGATCAAAGCATCCATAGTGCTGGAGATGTACCCCTGCATTGTAGGAGCAAGGGGCCCACTTGCTGAGCTTGTGTTCGGCATTATGCGAATATGAGAAGAGTAACAGTAGCTCAACGATGGCGCTAATATTCTTGATTGCCTCCTTAAGATCTTCGATGGAGTGCCTAAAGC
Source organism: Xylaria venustula (assembly GCA_022578775.1). Taxonomy (NCBI): domain Eukaryota; kingdom Fungi; phylum Ascomycota; class Sordariomycetes; order Xylariales; family Xylariaceae; genus Xylaria; species Xylaria venustula. The sequence goes on along the minus strand of MU389360.1, from coordinate 12,453 downwards.
TTAGGCAGGGTGTGATGAAGAAAAATATAGGTTCAAGCTCTATGAGTAATGTGAGTTATTCCCTGATTGTAGAAAGGCGAAGATTTGGTTCTTTTTAAGAAGCTGCAACACCAGATTGTACCCGGGCACCGTAGCACTTAATTGGTGTGAACAGGGTCTTTGGCTTACACTTGTGTGCTTGTTGTAGAGTGTCAAGAGTCTGTTGAGAATTCCCACCGTATAGGGAGGAGAAGACAAGTAATCCCACTGTTGGAATTGGGACGACTCGGAAGAAAATTTGAAGCTTTGTAGAGCTGGGGCGAAGGTAGATCAACCTGGAAGGCTAGATGGTTAGACAAGTATACTGCTGAAATAGACCTGATATGAATAGATAGACCGAGTATGGCACGGGATGTTGGAGAAGTGGGTGGTGGACCAACCGAGAAACCTTATTTGGGTGAGGATATGTTAGCTCGTCAGCTAGGATGAAAGCGGCGGCAAGGTATACGGCCGATGCGGCGATTGGGGGGATTGCTTAGTGCTGGACTTACGATTGAGTTTGCAACTTGCCTGGTGGCCGGGCGATCGGTCTATATCTGTGTAGAGGCCCGGGGCTTTGCTGAGCACTGTCCTCACGCTACTTTTAAAGTTTGTCGACAGGGAACTGGGAAGAGGGACTGCCGAGACTCTCTTCTTTGCAAACCACCGAGCCGCTTATACAAATTGGCCGGCAAGTTGGTGATAATGTGAGAGCGGCAATAAATAGATGTAGAGGAAAAGATTGGGAGGTCTCGATAGATAGGGGGCGGGAGCAATAAGGGACTAGGTCGTTGACAATGATGAAGTCACCCTGACTTGCACACGGCAATGTAATGGCGAGGAAGGAGGTGGGGTGAGGAGGTAGGAGCTTGCCAAGTTCATGTAGGCTTGTCGTAGACGGGTGCTCCGCGGGTTTTTGGTCCGGAAGAAACAATAATTTGTCTGTTATTTTTATGATTTTCTCCTTTTTCCTTTGGTTTTCTTTAGTTCTTTTCTTCGAGGCGAGTGCACCGAGAATCAAGGAATAAAGCAGGGTCAAGAAGCACTCTCCCCATAAGCAACGTCAGCCACGACGATGACAGTCTCAATGAAAACACATATCAGTTACTGTAGCCGCCGGATCATCCAAACTCAAGCTATGAGATGTAGTGGAAGGCAACGTGAGGTGTGGCCGAGTGAAAAGTGAAAGGTGGGGAGGAGGGAGGAGTAGCAGCCGATGTAGTGAAGTAGTGAAGTGTAATATGCCGTATCGCACATGTATATCGTACGCGGGATGTACCTGTACGTACATGTGCATCTGGGCATGCGCAGACTGTCTTGCAGAACGTATAGGTGGGTGCTACGAGATTGAAAGACGGCGAACAATAGGGGGCAGGTGTATAGGGGGTTACATGGTGGGAGACAGAAGAAGGGAGGTTATACTTACAGATGTCTCGAGGAGCTTGCTAGTCGGCACGTCTGTCTTCTGGCGGCGGCGGTGGCAGCGGCGATACCAGTCTTAGCTTCGACCTAGCGAGCAAGGGAGAGCAATGGAGAACGGAAGTGCCTGTTGACTTTCGGGTACCAAAATGGCGGGCTTCTCGACTGCCTAGCGCCCGGGACTCGCCGTCTCGTGGATAGGGACGGTTGAGGATGGTGGTAATGGAGAATGGGAGATGAGGATGGCGGGATGGAGAGATGGAGAGAGAGGTAGAAGGAATTTCAGTAGTCAGTGCGTAAAGCCTTAAGTTTGGGTGATGGGTGAGTGTTAGTTAGCAAAATGGTCACGGTGTGTTGGGTAGTTGGGATAAGTTCTGCTTGGGGGCTACCCGACATTTTATAAAAAAGAGCATGGGAGGTAACTTGAAGTGCCTACTAGTGATTCGGCTTTCTGTACATGCCATAGAACGAGGTGCTCTTTAATCGGGAAGTTATGCAAGTTTTGGAAGGCGCAGACGGTGTTCTAGTATTAGATGTGCTCCTGCTTGCTGCAGCTGTTCTTGCCCGCGGAGAATATAGTTTTTTCCTACAGACGACACATCCATGGATAGGTTACCTCGCTCACCCGTGGGCGTCACTCCGTAATAGGTATCTCTGTAGGTGCGTCTCGTCCCTGCTGACCTACGAACCTACTCCCACTCGTGGACTTTTTCCCAGGTTTTGCCCACAAATAGTCAATTGTGCCAGCAGGGTGCTCTGGGATATTTTCCTGCCGTTAATGCCACCAAGTTGCGCATTCACGAACCTGGCCATTGGGGTGCTTCTTGCAGGTATAGCCTATGACTGTCGACAATGACACATAACATAACACGGCCTGCTTGTACGAGATATATCCAGCAATATAAGGGTGTGTAGTAGAGGCCGGTTTGGTTGACTCACTTCACACAATGTGTTCTGCTAGATACTTGTTTGACTTTGGTCCAGGACCGTCCCGTTGTCAGTCAGTAATAGGTACACCTGGTCTGTTCTTGTTCTATTTCAGCCTCCTAACCCCTGAAGACCGCGTGCTCCCCTGGCTGTACCGTAGATAGTGAACCGGTATTTATTTGTAAGTGCCACAAACTACAAGAAACACCTTGTATATAATTGTGTGTATATCACATATGTGGTATTTGTGTGTCGTTATAACAACAAACCCATACACTGCTTCCTACTAGGAGTCTTGACAATCAATATGGTTAACCGATTTAAGAAGACGAAAGTTGTGTTTCTGACTTCTGTCACTGTTATCTCTTTACCATAGTTTGAGAGAAGGGTGCTATTAGCTGAGGATGACAAGAATACATGGAGATGAGACTTTGAAAAACGTGGGATACATTGCGGAAAACTAGATCTATACTGTATATATGCGCCATGAGCTAACTTGAAAAATTGTGTGAAATGTTCCAAGCGCCGAGTTTCTTTCTCGCCCAGGCGCGGGCGGAAGCACCCGCAACTCTCTCTTCCTGACTCAAAAATATTTATTGAACCCGCTCCTTTCGAGGATGAAAGTTCCCATGTTAATGTTCCTTAGTGCTCGACTTTTGGACTCGACTATTCCCCAATGAGCAAGATCGCCAAACAAATATCATCACCCGGAAAAGGAGGCAGTTTTGAGTCACTCTCAAGGCACTAGAGCCGGACAAAAATCAAGTTAACCGAACCCGGCTGGTGAGACACACTACGGCAGGGATGCAAAGCATATTGAGTTCGGGGATATTTAGCGTCATGTAAAGCGCGGAACCGGACAAGGCTGCCAGCAGTAGGTCGGGAAAAAACTTTATCAAGAATTCCAGGGCCGATCAGATACTTTGTTTTCCAATAGAAGGTGTATTATTAGTGTAGTAGCTGAAAGACAGAGAACGATAAACCAACTTGCCTTTTGTGCCGTAAGGATGGCTATTTGTAGAAGGGTAGCTCTCCCTCCACGCCCCCTTCTTAAGTTTATATGAATACAGGCATACGTTCCTGCGTTTATTTTTCCAGCCGGGGTTTTCCTCTGATGATCAAGGATTCTATTCCTGGACAGGCAACATCTGGTTCTCTTGATCTAGTGAGAATTGCTAGTGATATAAATATAATCGAGGATGCAATGTTAAAACCCTGAACCAGTGTCACAATGTATGTCACAGAGTACGCCGGGTCTTTAGAGATAGTCACAAAATATACATGGTATTAATACAAAGAGACAATTGTGTATAGCTAGATAGTTGCCGTTGAGACCTTCATGCAACAACAAGTGTCTTTACCTATCCCAAAGTACGAGGTTCCTAGCACACAAGGCAAAAAAACGATCAATGTTGTATGATTGGATAGAAATCCGCGAATGTGGCTTCTCGCAACCTTCGTACACGAGTGTCTTGCGCCTAACCTAAAGTGTCACAACACCTGAGGAAAGACGAAGCATCTACACATATGGTCAAAGGCAACGAAGGAGGCCAGGATCTTTCATTGACAACAATAATTCGCATGTAGCCTATATTAGAGACCCTAACGGTAGCATTAAGTCATTAAGTTTGGTAACCGTTAGATTTCACGAACGTTGCTGGACAGTTTGAGGGAACAGAAAACTTCTTGAAACATGAATAAGATCTAAATAGGGGCTTCAAATTCTCAGATTGATTACACTTTTTTATTCTTCTTTTGACTAATTCACGAAGGTACATTAAAAACCATCTAGTTTGTGGGCTTTTTGTTGTATTCAGAGGAGCGTTACTCCACCGTCAAGTCTGGTCGTTTTGGCAAGAAGATGATTCGTATGAAAAAGAAGCGATCGGGGCACGAGATCTAACGGCACGATCGCAAGTATGCAACAAGGAAAGAAATTATGAATTCGCGTCGAAAACGAAAGGCTAGAACATCTACCCAATTAATCCAAAGCAGCGCGATTCAAAGGAGTTTCTAAAGATGTTGTCCACTATTATTCCATCTACATAGGTGAATAAGATGGGTAGGAATCGATCCAGTGTTGTAACTTGACAACTCTGCAGTCCTCAATCAACTGCGCGACTATTCATCCTCATGTACAGCACAATTCGCTGGGCACCGTAACACGCAATACCTTGCATCGGTATGTAGGGCGTAAGGCTAAGCTTCGAGGAAAAGCCATGGCCGCTTCGAGTTATTTTTACCATAAGCCTCGCTGGGGACGACCATGGGTATGGGGATTCTGTTTTCAAATGACTGGCAGTCCGAATTGACAGCCTGATTCTCCATAGGGATGAGCACTCCGCATTCCCAGTTGCGACAGTTAAGTTTGGGCTGCCCGGATGCTCTATCTTTTACTAAGCGTCCCCTAGCAAGCTCGTGGTCAGTTTGACAAAACAGCTTGGTATACGTAGAATTGGTAGCCTTACCATGCACTTTCTGAAAGATTTGCACTACCAATGTAAGCCCATGACGGTTGTTGTTTGCCCTCACACAGATGGCGTACAAAGAGAATTTTGGTATGCATTAATAGACCACGCCGGACGCTCTGACAGTCGTGTATTAATTCTCGAGGGAATGTTGGCGAATCCCACCACTTGCTCTGTAAGCATATAGTACCCCCGCTCTGTGTATTTCATCAGCACGAGGATCTACTTTCGGCTGTCAGTACCACCTACGTTCTTGCCGCCGCGACTTCGGCTCACGGTCTCATGAGAAGGGAAGTAGATACGAAAGTTGTCAGGACGGTAGCTTGGCTCAATTCTTTGGGCAATCTTCTTCTTGCCACCACCGGCGGTTCTTTTTTCGTATTCTCTCAGCCCATTGTCGCCTTACAAAAGGTAAGTATACTGTGTGATTGTGCACAAAAGGGGCTCCAACAAACCTTGGGCAGCATTGTAAATAGCAGTGGTTAGGTCAGTATTTACTGAGCCAAGCGATGCCACTACGAAATCTATATCAATTTCTGATGCTGTCGCTAAACCCAATGACTCTACGGCCCGCCCAAGGCCACAGTATCCTATAATCATGATCAGTTGCGGAAGTTAAGATAAAGGCTTACTGTACCTGTCCGCCGCCATTCATCCCCGACATGTGATTGTCCACTGTAACCTTGTAAGTCGGAATTAAAGATATCAAATAAGTTTAAGCGATTAGAAAGCTCACATAGTGTGGATAAACCTATATTGATTGGTTGCTGAGAAATCATACTTCGACAGACTCTGGATCAGGCTTTTGTCCAGACCAGACGCCGTTAAAAAGTAGCAGAGCTCTTGGCCAAATACGGTCATCTGGTTCTCTTTGTCTGTCCTCATGGGTAGATCGATTAGGAAGACCATATTTTCCATGGCACCCGTCTCGCCCCACTATATGAGATAGTTATTCCTGTTAGCCAAACCTGCTGCCTGCGATACTGTACCTAAGCCCACTCACTATTAAAGGCACGCATTCCCGTAAAAGATATGCTCACCCGGCTAAGAGGGAAAGAAAGTATGCTTACATCATAAGGCACCAGATTACCGGTGGGGATGACTATGCGTAGGTAACTGGGAAACTTAAGAAGCTGGAGCTTCGAATGCATACTACCAGCTGGCAGCATCGGAGGGAAACAAAACCTGGAAAGAGATGCTCATGATTAGTACATCGTTCTACCTGGGGGAGGGGTAATTTTGCATGGGTACAAAAGGAGCGACTGTTCCGACTGTGTTAAGATGGTAGAATAGAGAGATTCATACCGAATTCTGTCTTTCGGTACATTTGCTCTCATTTCCTCCTTTTGAGAGTCACTTGATGCAAATGCGATGCAGACCATCTTGGTTTTCCTTATGTCAATTTTGGAAAGCAACCATTCATCGTCCCATTGAAATGAGCTAAGAACTGCAAGTTCGAGATGGTCTTTCTGCAAAATTTCTTCGATTCTAATATCGTCTTGACGGGGATACCCCGAAGCCCACTGCAGTGGTCAGTCCAGTGGGTTATGCTTCGTGGGGAATGTTCAGGGTGTATCAAGCTGTCTGTGTAGAGCGTGCATATACACACATCACTACACACCCCGAAATGATAACAATGATGAAGAAGAAAAAAGGAAGGGAAAAGATAGGGGGCCGTAGCATTTAAAGGTGCTTACAGTTTTCTTCACGACGCCTTCGGGATAAGATAATTGTGGGGGTTTGGTATGGGGGAGGATAGAAGCCGTTGTTGCATGTGTCATGGCCAATTGACGGTCAACGTCGACACACTGGCGTCGTGGACTACGCTGGGTAGCTTCATTATCATCTCCCATCTTACGCTTAGCTACCCGCGCGAGTCGTGCCTCTTCCATCTTCTTCCTGTCCAGGCCCATGGCTGAAAAGCCGCCGGATTGAGTTTTTGGAGATGTAGCTAGTGCTACCTTGACGCTCTCTTGGGCTATTTGGGTAGATTTCTTCGGCGTAGGTGGGCACTTCGGGCCATCGTCCAAGTCATCATCGTCATTTTCGCTCTGGTCCAGATCGATTGCCTTCTGGGCAGTTGAGCCCGACGTGGGTGAGTTGGGATCCTGGAGTGACAGAGCAATCGCGTAAGCAAGTGCTGCTTCTTCATCCTCTTCAGAGGGATCGTAATGAGGATCCATCATGGGGCCCAATGCTTCAATCCGAACGACCAACTGAGCTAGAGAATTGTCTGCAGTGTTTGATCGAAGACGTTGACGGAGTGAGCAAAAAAGATTATTTTCGCGTTCTGCTTTGGCAGTTGGTTATTTGCCGAATGAAACATACATGTAGGTAGGTAGGTAGGTACGTGTAAGTGCTCATGGCTCGAAACTCGGGTAAACGCGAACGGTGCACTACCTACCTACCTAAGGTAGCTTGCGTGCAGGGTGCCCCTGTCAGCACTCCAAGCTAACCCTACCTGGGGTACCTACAGCACTTCCAGTTGTGACGTCGGTGTGTTGGAGCTGGTAATTACCTAGGTAGCCTGTCTATCGAGCTGTACATACACAGACGGCTGCTACTTACCTTAGAAAAATGATACCTGGATATCTTGTATTTATCCTGAATATCTTGCTTCAGCTTACAAGTAAGAAAAACAGCACTGGTATCGTTGGAACGCCACAAATTCTTTATATGCCTTGTCCTGCAACTGTTTCCAAACCATGCCGGCCAATGCTGAGAGTCAACCCGGTATCGGCACGGTTTCTTGCATGAGTATTACTTCGGCATGAAGCTTTTGTTCAGTAAGTTTGAATAAAAATGAACCGGCTTTTGAACAGAGACATCACCATGGGCTGTCTAAAACATTACTCGGGCTGATTATTCACCAATTTCTCTCATTGTATGGGAATCTTGTTGACGATATATGGGACCATTAGGTCTTTCTTATTGATTGCCTAAGGTCTATCTAAAGTAGGAAAGCTGAGACCCGAGTGCAATTATACCGCCAGAAAAAAAACTACAATCGATTTTCTTTCGTTTTCTGCCCCCCACCCCCCCAAACACCTTTACCCCCGCTGTGTTGATACGAACTGACTTTGGAGAGTCGTGTCGAAATCATAACCGTATACGATCAAAACACGAAGCATCAGTCCCTTGGAAATCGAATCGTTCCCGCATAACCGCCTTAAAACACCGGATGCGATGCTTCGTACCATATAACCTGTCTCTAGAACGAATGCAAGTCCTGCCGTCGTACCATGCGTCGCGTAGATAAATGACCGCAACACCTGCTAACATGCATCTGCCCCAGATCAAATCGAGTCTCAACTACCACGTCCATGCACTATGCTCCATGCAATGCTCAACACGCTGACCTCAAAAACCCTATGACTCTTAATACATTACTCAATTTCAACTGAAAGACAAGTATTGAAACCTAGTATGCCTTCCCCTTTTAATAGGGTATATGTCCGAAATATGTCACCAACGTCAGGCGTTGAGCAACTGACCACAATGAACTCCGTTTCTTGGAGCAAGGTAATTTAACAACGAAGTGAGGAAAAAAGAAAGCGAAGCAATGAAGCTTAGATAAGCCATAGAGGTAGTAATAAATGCCGAGGATCATAATATGGGACTGATGTCTCGTCCACCATGGAAATGGGCCGTGCTGAAGCTTAACCCAGCGCGTCGAGCTTAAGAACCCGTCGTAGGTTGCCCTCTAATGCGATAATATGGTCGGACCGAGGGCTGGATTCAGGATGGAAATGAACGGACGATGCAGGCTCGGGACGTGGTGCGCGGCTTGCTAACCCTCCTCTAGGGAGATTCGGAATAGGGGAAAACGATCGCTGTGAAGCCTGAAACCCACCGACTGGCCGGTTAGCAACAGACCTGTGTTGTTTTTGCCCAGCCGGCTGAGCAATTTGCGATGGATTAGAACCAAGCGATGGATCTTGCGGTTCGGGCCGTCCCAGTTGACCGGTAAACAGGTACCGTTTCAGAGCCTCAGACGAGGTCGGATCTGAGTTCCGGTTCATAGATGGAGTTGGCTGCCCTGAATTGGGACTTGAGCGAGCTGCCCGAATCCTTTCCGAGTACGGTGTTGAAAACGCAGGACCAACGGATAGCCTAGAGCTACCACCGAGTTCACTTGATACGCCCGGGGAATAGTCACGCTCGTTGGATGCCGCAAGCCGGCGAGAGTGATGAGCTATTGTTTTAGGGAAAGTATTGCATTCTTTACGAGAGGAGTCTCGCAACGGTGAAAATGGCGTGGATGAAGTCGCGTCTGTATTTGCTGAGCTGGCTCGACGAACACGTGCCTTTTCAGCTCGATCTGCGCGGAAGAAAATGTCTAGAGGAGATTCCACGTTGCGAGGGACAAGCTCATCAACTGGACTACCCTCATCCGAGTCAGTTTGCGGAGGAGTTGAATCCTGCGTTGACTCATTCACTTTACCCCTGGCGACAGGAGAGTCTGCATTGGGTAGACCCAGGAAACTTGGGAGTGGTAGCGCAGATGGTGCAGGAGACGCATGGAACGTCGAGCCAGCGAATATGGTTGGTGGCGCCTCCCCAAACTGGAGGGACGGGCTTTCGCCATCCAATCGGCGATCTGGTGAGGTAACGCCGGTTTTGGCGTTTCGACTCTTGTTGCCTTTATTTCTTTGTTTTGGATTTGTCGACTGAGTTTGCGGAGCAGCGGACCTACTGGATACTGGCTTCTGGGGTGTACTTGGGCTCCCGATCTTGTTGGGCTTATATGACGGAACATCATTTTCGGAGGCATAAACCTTCTGGCCAGCATTTCGGCCCCGGCTTGCCGGGGGCCGGCGTCTGTTAGGTGTATTCTTGGGACTCGGTTCGAATTGCATTCTCCTGTGGTGACATGTATTCCCGTGTCGGAGAATGACGGGGACCCAGCGCAGGCAACAGACGACTTGTTCGCTGTGTAAAGAGGCTGGCAACAGGCAATTCAACGAGAGAGGCGGCTCGCTAAGAGACGCGCGATGATATGCAATGGTATGCAATGGAATCGATGGAATACGATGGGAACGCTGTGCGGTGGCGAAAACAAAGAAACTGTTGAAGAGGCTGAGCCAGTCCAGTCAGGCGGAGAAGATGGCGGAAAGAAGGGGATAAAAGTAATTCTCGCGCTACGGTCGTAAGAGGCCGATGAAGAAACTGAAGTCGCCGCGCTGTTGTTGGCTGTGTTGACACTGATTAGAAGGATGAGGTGTGTGAGGGAGTAAGGCGACGATGGGGGAGTCACTCACCTGGGAATGGGGGGCGCACCAGCGCACCTATCCACATTGCAGCATCTTACTTATAGAAGTACACATTCAAACGAGGAGTGGAGCTGCTGAAAGAATGCCCAAGCGTACCCTCAGTAAGTACATACGGGTAGGTAGGTACCTTAAGTATGATTCAATCGAGGTGTTGATCTTCATATATGCAATTCAAGAAGCTGAACCAAAGGCGCACCTTTTCAAAGGCACCACGCCAATACGGAATAGGTACTTTACAAGGTAGGTACATGTAGGTACCTAGGTTCGCAGATGAGGGGCAAGCTGCTTAGATAACCGCATAATAGCACCTTACCTCTTAGCTCCTTGGTAGGTTAGATAGCTGAGACTTGGTATACTTACCTTGAGAACATCGAAACAACAAGCAAAGCTGGTCTCTTGGGAAAGGTAGCCCGGCAACAAACGCGTTTACGATTTACTGAGGCATAATTTCTCGGTTCTGGGGTTCTCTCTTTCGTCTCTTGTTTCTACCAACTCGCCAGCCACCATCGGCCGGTCTCGCATTGACAGCCGCTACTCTCCGGAGAGTTCAAACAAGCGGTACCAACATCCAGCAGTCAGCAGTTAGCAGTCGGTACAGGACTGTCGTGATTCCCGGTTAACCGTATTGACTTCTTGCCACCTTGTTACGCTACACCCGAAGTATCGTCCACGACGCCATACAAAATAGGTTATCACTATGGCCGACGTAGATATGACGGATGCTCCCAGTAGCACTGTTGCTGCCCCCAAGCGTAAGGGTGGTGACACCGATGCTAAGAATGATGGGAAGAAAAGGTTCGAGGTGAAGAAGGTAAATCCTGCTCGAGATTACAAACTGCATGGACTCTTTCCCCCTGACACCCGAGTGGCAGTGGAACGCTGTCGCCCTATGGGCATGGGACATCGTCGTCGACAACTGCGCTATCTGCCGAAACCACATCATGGACTTGTGCATCGAATGCCAGGCCAACCAGGCATCAGCCACGAGCGAGGAGTGTACTGTTGCGTGGGGCATATGTAATGTGAGCAGGCCTTTTGTTCGCGTGCTACTGACACCCATTTCGCTGACTGCTCCCAGCACGCGTTCCATTTCCACTGCATCTCGAGATGGTTGAAGGCCCGCCACGTCTGCCCGCTAGACAACAGGGATTGGGAATTCCAGAAGTATGGACGTTAAAGGCTGCTGCTGCCCGTAGTTGAGAAGAAGGTTCTAGTGGTGGGAGTTGCGGTTATGAGTGGGCAATACCATAGATGCCGGGTCTCAGGGTCTACGAGTCCTGTCACAAATGAGGGACGTCCCGGAGACACAGGGTTTGGCCAGCTAGTCGGGCACGCCCGCACGCAGAACAATGAAATATATTTGCTGTGTACTACATTCGCGAGCCTCACCACCATCTTAACAAACAGTGTAGACCTCGAGAGGGGAGAAAACCTCATCGTTCCATCACTATCTTGTCACCTATGACTATATTCTGGTGGCTAGCTGGAAGTGTCGATCCACCACTCACGGGAAGCCATTTGACAGGGTGTTGCTTGAAAAAGGGCCAAGGAGGGACGATTACGAGGAAAGTCAGCGCGGTGCCGCCCAGACCAATCTTGAGGGCCAATGCGATATCTTGGAGGAAGAAGCCGATGAGGAATGAGACAGCCTGTGGATGGCGCGATTATCGATATTAGCTTGATACACTGGAGGGTCTTGTCTCGGATGGCATTGGCAAGGCGAACTAGAAGGGCACATACCCCAACAATGGAAAGGAGGATGGTTGCCAAAAGCTCGGCTACTTTTTGGCCTTGGAAGTCCTGGGAATGGCGGCAAGTTAGTCGGCTGGATTCCATTGCAGAGACCCGATTCCTGGTAGGGGAAGAAGGACGCACGATCTGCCCATCAATAACATCTCGCACCTGCTCGAGCAGCTGATCTGCCATGATTGCGATTAGAGCAATTGAGATAACAATTGTCTCGCTTTGCTTTGATCTACCAAAGGCTGCTGCAAGCACGGTATTATATGCGACAAGCGTGTCTCTTGTTGGCGTTTACACAAAACATTGACTATCTAAAGAGACGATGCTGCGACGTGGTCGCTTTCAGCAGGACAAGGCTCGGGCGGGCAGTGAACGTACCAGGTAACCATCCACACTGTGTACTCGAAAGTCCCGTTAATACTATATTCAGCTGCGTACTGTAACAGGGACCTCGGGACTCAGCTTCAGCATTCAATGCCCGGCGGGGGGGGGGGGGGGGGGAAAAAAAAAAAAAAAGTTTTAAAAAAAAAAAAAAAAGAAGAAGAAGATGTTGGCCAAACCATATATAGGAAAACAAAACCACCAACGAGCTGGTTTAGAGTAGG